>JAPXFQ010000664.1:0-430682 GCA_028564705.1 Apricaphanius iberus | reverse complement strand
TGGCGTCAGTTTGTTTTTAGAATTGGGGGGGACAACATAATTACACTTGAGTGGAGTTTAAATATTGCCGGGGACAATTTTTAAATAGCCTATGCTATGCATATTTGAGTATTCTTCAGTTTGACGTTTCACTACAGTATGCACCATAGTGTATTGACTGTTGGTAAAAATCATTCAATTATTCCATAAAGCTGAAAGTCAGATGATTTTCTTTTAATGACATTAAAACCCACCATTAGGCTGTAGACTAGGAAGAATCATTAATAACCATATGATAGCAAACCTAACACAAAAGATGCTTGTTGTATTATTTGTGGTGGATATAGTCCAATATGCGATCAGATTTTCAGAGAAATATATTCATCTTACCGCTTATATCAGGCTCCACTCTCTGGTCAACTCCACACTCCCACAGCTAAGCTGTCCGTGAACTACCGGATTCATTGATTTAAAAAAAAAAACAGTTAAGCTGAAGCTGGTCTCCCACCATGTCGAAAAGAAAAAACGCAACCGATAACCGATGGTTTTTCGGCAAGAAAAAATGTGCTGTAAATGCAGCCCTTAAAAAAATAAAGATATCCAGTGTTATTTTTCAAACTGACGTAGATAAAACAGGACAATGACTTTTTCTCTTCTCGGCTGCTAACAGTTAGCTAGCAGCAATAACAGTTACAAACCAGACAGCTATGCCAGGTGAACAAACCTCTTCCTGAGACATGTTTGCTTCTCGTGGCTTCCATGGGGATCTGGGAGGATTTCATAGATTGATAAAATGTCTGGGTTTTCATCATGTTTTTAGGAGACTTCACCTGTCACTGAGTGGCGCTGTTAAATTCCTACAAGGTCCCGACAGCAAATGGCCTTATGTTAAATGACCCCTCCATAACTCAAAAGTATTAGAGGGAAAAAAAATTGGGGTGAAAGTGTGTAAATAAGTCTCAATTCAGGTTTTAGGTGCAAAAGTGACTGAAGGACAAACAATGTTAACCTAAAAATCAGATTTTAATGGCATTACAAAGTAGCAGCACGTTTGTTCAGTAGGAATCAGCGCCCCCTAGAGTCACATGTGATGTAAGAGTGCACCATAAGCATAAGTAGCATAGGGTTTTCAGGTGCCAAACATCCACATTTTTATTGCGTTTTGTTTCATTAGACAAGAAAAAGAAAAAAAGACTTGGCCCATATGACTGACCAATTAGTGTTTCAGGGTAATTTTTAAAATAGTCATTTCCAGAGAATAGTAATTTTACTTTTTGACTTAGCCTATGAGGTTTACATTTTTAATCACATAGGGCAGGCACACTTTAAATATGTTAAAGTCAAGTGTTTTTCAAATAACAACTTGAGTGTTTCAGGAATGTGTCCTTTTTTGGAAGTCAACAAATGGACACCTTAAGAATCTATACTTTTCCACAAAAAAACCCCCAAAGATAATTAAGTCAAAATCTATGCTGCATTAACAAAAAAGAAACAAATCAAATCGCACAATGTTTGTTTTATTACCCATTTTCTATCAGGAACAGCATGTGACAGAGAAAAACAAAGATATGCTCGAACAGGCAGCTGAGAATGCAGAGGTGAGATTCACAAAACAGAAAAACTGATAACCTTGCACTAAATATAAAACCAACTTTGGTATACTCTTACAGCAAGCACAATCACTGGCTGAAGAAGTGGAGTGTGTTGAAGCAAGCTCAGATCCGGTTCAGCAGGTGAGGGTTCAAGGAAAAAAAAAAAAGCATATGCAAGTTTTATCCATCTGCAGGGGCTTTGGATCGGTTAAACTTGTGAAGAAAATGTGGAAAACATTTGATTGCACCAACAGATGGATCTACAACACAAATACTACCACAAATACAAACAGGAAAGAAAGTTGTGGATAAATATAAATAAATAATGGCAATAGTAGACCAATTAGAGTAATTTGTGTGCAATTAAAACATACTGAGAACTATGTAGAGAAATAAATGACAGTCGAGCCATCAGCTACTGATGCTGAGCAGCAGGATAACCCTGCAAATGAAAACCAGAAGAGCGATTCAGCTGAGGGTCCAAGTTCCCCATACCAACCACCTGCACAGCTAGTTGAGCCACAAACTCTGCCCAACCGCACTTCACTTCCAAGAGAGCTGGTTCAGAATCTTCCCCTGGCTCCATTACAGTCCTGAAATAAAAGGAGTTTTGTGCTTCTTCTGCACAACTGCTTTCAAAAGCAACATCTCAAAAATGGCAAAAAAAACTGAACAAACCTTTATTTCTCAGGGGTTCAGAAACTGGAAGAAGGCTAGGGAGTCATTTGAAAGGCAGGCTGGTAGTAGGGCACACATAGTTGCTGTTGACACACACACGCAAACACATAGGTCAGTCAGAATGCAACCTCTCAGAAAGTGCACAGGAGAAGGCCAGGTCAGCACTGATAGAGATTGTTAGTTCGCTGAGGTACCTTGCAAAACAGGGCCTAGCTCTGAGAGGTCATGACAATGATGAGGGAAACTTCAAGCAGCATCTGGATGAGAAGGCTGAGAATGACCCCAATCTGGCAAGCTGGCTGCAGAAGAATCATTCATACACAAGTCCTGAGTGTCAAAATGAGCTGCTGAAGTTGATGAGCAACAAGATTATCAGAAAACTAGCAGCTGAAATCCCTTCATTACCTGTATTACAGTACTCTCTGATAATGGATGGGACCCAGGACATATCTGGCACTGAACAGGTCTCGATATGCCTCCGGTATGTTGATGATGGCCTGGAGCCTAAGGAGGACTTTGTTGGGCTGTATGAGGCCTCTTCAACAACTGGGGAAGACCTTTTTAAAATTGCCTCTGATGTTCTGCTCCGCCTAAACCTGCCTTTCTCAGGTCTTCGTGGACAGACCTATGATGGAGCAGCCAACATGTCAGGGCATCTGTCAGGGATACAAACTCCGATTAGAAGAGAGCAACCATTGGCTACCTTTGTCCACTGTGGCCCACACTGTGTGAACCGTGTCACACAGGCTGCATGTACCTCCACACCTGTGATCAGGGATGCTCTGCAGTGGGTACACGAGCTGGGCTGCTTGTTTGCTCAGTCTGGAAAATGCAAAACAATATTCAAAAATATATGCATATCAAAAAACGGCTCCTTCATCTCCATCAAGCCTCTGTGTGCCACCAGATGGACTGTGCGCACACCAGCCATTAGAGCAGTCCTAACTCAATACGAGTCCATCTTGGCTGCTCTGGAAGGATGGCATCTACAAATCTCACTGACAGCACTGCTTCTAAAGCTAATGGCCTACTTGACAGACTGGAAAAGGGAAACACCATTCTTGGCCTTCTCCTGGGACAAGAGGTCCTCATGATCTTGGAGGACCTGAACTTGAGTCTGCAAGCAAGAGGAAAAACCATCAGTGGAATGCTGAAAGCAGTTGATTACACCAGAAAGGGCTTTCTCTCTTTGAGGACTGATGATAGTTTCATGGGAATCTATGAAAAAGCTGTGAACCTTGTTGCAGACTTGGACCTCCAGCCAATAAAACCACCTCATGTCAGAATGCCATCCAGACGATATGGTGGTCCCGCCAAGCATCATACTCCTGAGACACCAGAGGAGTATTTCCGGGTCCAGTTTTTCAGCGCCATTGACACGGTTATCACCCAGCTACATGACCGCTTTGACCAGCCGAGTCTGGAAAATCTGGACAAGCTGGATGAGCTGTTGCTTACCGGAAAGACCAACGATATGTTGAGCCAGTACCCAGAACTGGACCTGCACAAACTGCAAATTCAGCTGGCAATGTTTAAAGCAAATCATGCCTACACTTCCTGCAAAGAAGCAGCCCAGATTCTTAGAGTGATGCAACCAGAGGTCAGAGGGCTCTTCTCACAAGTTGAAACTCTGGTGACACTGCTAATTGTGGTCCCAGTGTCATCCTGTGAGGCTGAAAGGAGTTTCAGCGCTCTGCGACGGTTGAAGACCTGGCTGAGGTCGACGATGACACAGCTGAGGCTTAACAGCACTGCAGTCTGCCATGTCCACAGGGATAGACTGAAGACACTAGACAAAAGAGAAATAGCCACAGCTTTTATTGGTACATCTGAGAGACGGGTGTACATCTTTGGCCACTATTAACAGTCAACCTGACTAAGAAAACACACACAATCCACTTGTTTACCATCTCAAACACTCACACAGCCATTGGTTATTACATTTACAGTTCTGACATCAAGTTGAATATGCATTTAATTTTGGTTCACCAATTGGCTTTTTAGCTATATTTAATTGTTCTACAGATTTCAGTTTGTTCAGAATCTCAACTTGTGTGCATTTAAACCTAATGGTTGTTTCCCTTTTAATTTTTATTCTGTTAATAAAACACTCAACTGACCCATCTTTGGTTAAAGAATCCTTCAAATTTAGAAAGGATAGGTTTGGATTGTTTTTTTGTTAAAAAAGGTTCATTTTCAGAGTAGCAGTTCCAACAGTTAAACTTCTACAAATATGATTAACCAATAACCATACTTAAAAAACTATACAAAAAAGAAACACTTAAAAACTCAGCTGCTGGCATTTACACAACAACAAACCGATATGAACAGTGAAAAACCAACTCTCTAAACTCCTGCAGCAAAAAAAGGGGAAAAAGGCAGACAACTGTTCTAAGATGCGCTGCATCGCACCTGTTACGCATTTAAACAGCGTAGAAATCTATGTTGCATTCATGAACATAACGATTTATCAGCTTGTAGAGAAAAGAATGAAAAACAATACTATAAGATATGAACTAACAACCCATGGGCTTTCTAACAATATTATTTTTAGCTTAAAAACAATCCTCAAGTCATCCAAACAAAATAGAAGGGAGAACTGCTAACATTGCACCATAAGTGAGCTCTACCAATTAACATGAAAAACAAATCTGCACCTGATGTTACCCTTTCTGATGCTCATAGGGTTGTATTAATAACTCTCTCTCAGTTTGAGAGAAGAAATTAGCTTTTTCCTTCCTTTCAATTCTCACTTATCTCTTGTGGCTACTGGTCATAATGATGTTAGCTTAAAATGCAGAACTGTAGCTATGTTTACTCCAAACATGCACTGAGATTCATCACATTAAAATATAACCTCCTTTTGTTGTTAAATAAGATATAATATTGCTTACCTCTTGGAGCTAAAGAAGAATGACGGATTCATGAGTAGTGCTGGCCACGTTTTCTCCTGCTTATTGTAATTGCTGACAGCTGCTTCAGTATGAAGCAGTGGCCGATTACCCAGCATGCCGCGAGTGCGTTTTTTCAGAAATGTTACACATTAATCTATATTTATACCTGTTTTATTTTGTATTTAAAGCTAAATTATAAATAATTAGATGCAACATTTAAAAAGCATATTAATAGACTATCTGTTAGGAGCAGACGTAGGTATTAGAATATGCGCTGGTATATAAAAAAAAAAAAAAACATCCTCATCTGCAGGCTTTTTTGAAAGTGGGGGGGACACAGCTGCCAATCACAAATTTTGCTGGGGACATGTCCCCGGCGTCCCCGGTTAAAATGACGCCTATGCTTCAAGCTAAGAAGATTTTGTAAGAGCTTTCAGGACGGAAGGTTGGCTGGGATGTCATCATACCAGAAGACTTAGCTCATGAGTGGCACAAGTGGAAGACTCAGCTTCACCAGTTAGAGAACATAAGTGTTCCAAGATTTTTTAAACGTCTAGGCTTTGGAGAGGCAGTATAAAACCAGCTGCAACATTTGGCTGATGCCAGTGAAGAGGGCTACGGCACAGTTAGCTACTTGCTACAGAAGAACAGTTGTAATGAAGTCCATTGTGCATTCATGCTGGGGAAAGCGAGAGTGACCCCGCTTAAGCCCATGACTGTTCCTCGCATGGAACTGACCGCAGCAACCATGGCAGCATGTATGGACAGAGTCCTGGCTTCTGAATTGCAGCTTCCCCTCCAACCATTAGTATTTTGGTCAGACAGTACTACAGTACTTAAGTATATAGGCAACCAAACAACCAGGTTCCGCACCTTTGTTGCTAATCGTGTGGATGCCATCCTAAAGTGCTCCAGTCCGCAGCAGTGGAGGTATGTTAACACCTCACTTAATCCTGCTGACATTGCATCAAGGGGACTGAAGGCAGAGAGTTTTATTCAATGCTCCACATGGATACAAGGGCCGTAATTTCTCACCAAACCCATGGAGGAATGGCCGGAGATTGTGCACCCATTTGAAGACCTGACCACAGATGACCCGGAGGTAAACGGCACATTGGTCTGTGCTAACACAGTCAAAGAATGTGACAATGTTGTGCTGGGGTTCCTGCAGTACTTCTCATCCTGGTTTCGACTAAAAAGAGCAGTTGCATGGATGCTTAAAGTGAAGAGCATTTTACTCCAACTGTGTCACAAAAGGATAGAGTTAAAAGCTACAAAGCCTCAACCTGAAGTTGAAAGGGAAATGAAAACTTTCAAGGACAGCCTGTTCCAAGCCGACACCAACAAACTAACTCTGGAGAACCTTGCAGAAGCTAAAGAAGCAATAATTTGCTATTGCCAAGGTAAAACATTTACCAAGGAGATTGCTGCACTTTTGAAAGGTTAAGGGGTGGAGAGGACCAGTAATCTTTTCAAACTGAATCCAGTACTTGAAAAAGGCATCCTCAGGGTTGGAGGACAACTCAACAAAGCAGCCCTAACTAAAGAGTCAAAGCGGCCAGGAATCCTGAATAAAGATCTTCACGTCACAAAGCTAATTCCTGAGAGAAATACATGAGAAGTTGGCTCACTGCGGACGCAATCATGTAATCTCAAAGTTGAGAACAAAGTTTTGGGTCCCTGGTTCCAACTCTGCAGTAAGAAACATACTCGCTAGATGTATTGTCTGCCGACGTGCACATGGAGCTGTAGGAAAGCAACTAATGGCTGACCTGCCTCAAGACAGAGTTCTGCCAGATGACCCTCCCTTTACTAACTCTGGAGTGGATTAGTTTGGTCCATTCGAGATTAAGCTTGGCCGAAGTATGGTAAAAAGATACAGCTTTATTTTTACCTGCCTAACTACTAGGGCTATACACTTGGAGATGGCAGATTCTATGGATACAGATTCCTTTATCCATGCTCTTTGCCACTTCATAGCCAGACGAGGTCAGGTAAAGATCCTTCGTTCCGACAACGGCACTAACTTCATTGGAGCAGAGAGTAAACTCAAAAGAGCAATGGACGAATGGAATGTGTCCAGGATTGAAGACCACTTACAACAACAAAATATTCAGTGGCTGTTCAACCCTCCCACAGGATCCCATCATAGAGGTGTCTGGGAGAGATTAATCAAGTCAGTAAAGAAGATATTAAATGTCTCTCTGAAACTGCAGTCACTAGATGAAGAGGGCCTACATACACTTCTGTGTGAGGCAGAGGCCATTATTAACAGTCGGCCGATAACCAAAGTGTCCGGTGATCCAAATGATCTGGAGGTGCTCACACCCGATCACCTCTTGCTTCTCAAGACCAAGCCACTTCTTCCTCCTGGTCTGTTTGACAGGCAAGACCTCTACGCAAGGAGAAGATGGAAGCAGATACAGTATATATCTGACATATTCTGGAAACGCTGGGCTAGGGAATATTTGCCACTACTTCAGGAAAGGCAAAAGTGGACCCGTCCATCTCGCAACTTTGCAGTTGGAGACATTGTGCTTATCGCTGATGATACAACCCCACACAACTCCTGGATTACGGGGAGAGTAATCCAAACCATCCCAGACAAGACAGGAATGGTGCACCAAGTAAGAGTTAAAACCAAAACGAGTACACTGGACAGACCCATTACGAAGATTTGCCTTCTGCAGGAATCTGACTAAACTGATTACCTCTAGAGACTGTTAAATTTGTTTATTTGGTTTATGGAGAAAAAATAAGTACTTTGGCTCCACAAGTTTTAATTTGGTATTTGTGAAATAAAGTCACAATTAGGGGCTGGTATGTGGGAGCCAAGTTAATATAGGTCATAAATGCAGTATTTGTATTTGCTGTTAGAACTTGTTTTATTTAATTATTAACTTTATGAGAAAATTCATAATTAAAATTGAGCTATAATTATTTAACTGCATTTATGTTTGTTGGAATGGCAATATAGTAAATAAGTTTGCTTTAGAAGGTTGTTTTACGGCTTTAAAAGTCTGCTATAATTTATGCAAATGAAGGCAGGCAGCGTGAGTAAAAAAAAAAAGGGTTCTTAGAGCGGAGGAAGACGCTGCAGCAGAAGAGCACAGAGCCCCATGGTTTTTCTACCGTAGTGCTTTTGTTGTTAAGGTTAACGTTGCCCCAATTTCTCTTGTAAGAAGAGTACAAGCTTTGGAATAAAATTTTTGTTTTGTATATATTTACATCGGAGTCCCGTGGAAGTCTTTTTTTTTTTTTTTTTTCAATCAAACACACACACGAGTGAACAAGCAAGGAAAACCAGCTTCTGGCTGCCCAATAGCAGAAGAATTTTGATCTAAAATAGCTTTGATCTGATCATTCAAATATCAGACCATTCAGCAGTAAAACGCGATTAAAAAGCGCCGTATTCATATTGAATTATGCATATTGGGTCACTGTATAGCTTGAGTACATTTCATAGTAAGGCACTGCTGCGTTAAAAATGCACATGATTCAGTTAAAGTAATGTTTTCAGACTTAAATTAGTGCCAATCATTAGCAGCATCACAATAAGAGCATGCATTCCTATTGTTTAGATTGATGAATTTATAGTTTATCTGCTGAGTGTTTAAATTTTGGAAAAGGGTAAATCGTGACATTTGATTACTAAGTGTATATTACATTTGATGTATGTGATATTTAACACAGCTGCTGATATCCAAGTATTAAGTTGATTAATATATTTTGGTTATTTCTACCTTACCTTGCATTTGTTCTTATTTTTCATATTAGATCACACATATGTCCCTCCTCACATTTACATCACCCAAACCTGTATCAGCAGCTTGGGGAAATAATAAAGAACAAAAGGAATATAACATCCTTTTCTCCACTACATATTCTCTTACTCTGAGTGGCTTTAAGTGGAGCTCTGGCAGGTTCTTCTTCAATAAGATCCAATGGAATAATCCCAGTCTGAACCAGTACCTGTATAGCGAGCTGAGTGTTTCCTCTACTACAGTAGCAGTCTGTTCTAGCAAAACTGTTGAAGCTTCTGACTGAAATCATTCTGCTGCTGTAGGATAGTTCTATTAAGAAGATGTCCATGGTTGTCCAACATTAATAAGAAACAGTCAGCTTTACATAGGTAAAATGTTAGCCAGTCAGTTTGTGTAAGCAATTGGCTAAAAGATCAGTAGTTTTAAAGGGCCATGTGTGAATGTGATTGTGGAGTTAAAAGCAAAATTCTATTAATCTCTCATTTATTTAATGAAAAAGAGCTACAGTAATTATATTAGTCCCTTTACAATAAAAATTTAAGTTTTTTGGTCATATGTAGGAATGTTAATAAATCAGAATTAATTCACAGCTACCCTGTAATTAATTAGGTTAAAAAATTGCCTTTATTCCATATGCGACCCCTTGTGTTAATGGCAGTGTTATGGGCTTTTGTTCCGCCTTCGTCGTTTCTGATTGGCTGTCCTCTCGATTTCTTATTAATTGCACTATTCGAGAATAATTGCCTAACCCTAAGTAATTTTCTAATCCTAAAATTCTTGGAGCATTACCTAACCATAACGTGACTATTTTCCTAATCGTACTATTCGGAAACCAGTGCCTAAACCTAATGTGATCCATCTATTTAAGGTTTCTACTCGCAAATCAGCCGTGATTTGAGTCATCACATAGCACAGAGGTTAGTGCAGGCACCTAGCCTGACGTAGCCATACTCAATTCTAATCAGAATGTGAGTCTGATACTGCTCCATTGGGCTGTGATTATGGGGCATGTTTTAACCGAACCAGGAAAAAAATGCCTCAGCACTCAATTGGATAGACCTATAACCAATCAGAGCAACGGAAGTGTGCGACGTTGCTCTGCAGAGCAACGGAAGTTATCTGTTCCTATCTTAAAATTCCTCTTTTAAAATTAATGCGCTGTCGACATCTTCTAGAACAGACTTGATGGCAGAATCTACGCATCTCAGTTCTCCAGCAGCAGCCATCGTTGTTGTAAAGGAAGGTGGCTAGCCATAGAAGATTAGCTCCCTGGTTTAATTTAGAGCCATGTACCCTAAAGCAGAATGTTCGAAAACTAGAGAGAAAACGGCGCTCCACGCATTTACATGATTCTTATTTAGTGTGGAAAAATAGTCTATTGCTATATAAAAAGAGCCTTCAAACAGCCAGAACAGCATATTTTTCATCTTTAATCGAGGAGAATAAAAATAATCCTAGGTTTCTTTTTAATACAGTTGCCAAACTCACACAGGATCAAAGCTCTGTCGAGCCAACCATTCCCCCAGCTCTTAGTAGTGACGACTTCATGAATTTTTTTATAAATAAAATACACTACCGTTCAAAAGTTTGGGGTCACCTTGAAATGTCCTTATTTTTGAAGGAAAAGCACTGTACTTTTCAATGAAGATAACTTTAAACTAGTCTTAACTTTAAAGAAACACACGCTATACATTGCTAATGTGGTAAATGACTATTCTAGCTGCAAATGTCTGGTTTTTGGTGCAATATCTACATAGGTGTATAGAGGGCCATTTCCAGCAACTATCACTCCAGTGTTCTAATGGTACAATGTTTTTGCTCATTGGCTCAGAAGGCTAATTGATGATTAGAAAACCCTTGTGCAATCATGTTCACACATCTGAAAACAGTTTAGCTCGGTACAGAAGCTACAAAACTGACCTTCCTTTGAGCAGATTGAGTTTGTGGAGCATCACATTTGTGGGGTCAATTAAACGCTCAAAATGGCCAGAAAAAGAGAACTTTTATCTGAAACTCGACAGTCTATTCTTGTTCTTAGAAATGAAGGCTATTCCATGCGAGAAATTGCTAAGAAATTGAATATTTCCTACAACGGTGTGTACTACTCCCTTCAGAGGACAGCACAAACAGGCTCTAACCAGAGTAGAAAAAGAAGTGGGAGGCCGCGTTGCACAACTGAGCAAGAAGATAAGTACATTAGAGTCTCTAGTTTGAGAAACAGACGCCTCACAGGTCCCCAACTGGCATCTTCATTAAATAGTACCCGCAAAACACCAGTGTCAACATCTACAGTGAAGAGGCGGCTGCGGGATTCTGGGCTTCAGGGCAGAGTGGCAAAGAAAAAGCCATATCTGAGACTGGCCAATAAAAGAAAAAGATTAAGATGGGCAAAAGAACACAGACATTGGACAGAGGAAGACTGGAAAAAAGTGCTGTGGACGGATGAATCCAAGTTTGAGGTGTTTGGATCACAAAGAAGAACGTTTGTGAGACGCAGAACAACTGAAAAGATGCTGGAAGAATGCCTGACGCCATCTGTTAAGCATGGTGGAGGTAATGTGATGGTCTGGGGTTGCTTTGGTGCTGGTAAGGTGGGAGATTTGTACAGGGTAAAAGGGATTCTGAATAAGGAAGGCTATCACTCCATTTTGCAACGCCATGCCATACCCAGTGGACAGCGCTTGATTGGAGCCAATTTCATCCTACAACAGGACAATGACCCAAAACACACCTCGAAATTGTGCAAGAACTATTTAGAGAAGAAGCAGGCAGCTGGTATTCTATTGGTAATGGAGTGGCCAGCGCAGTCACCAGATTTGAACCCCGTTGAGCTGTTGTGGGAGCAGCTTGACCGTATGGTACGCAAGAAGTGCCCATCCAACCAATCCAAATTGTGGGAGCTGCTTCTAGAAGCGTGGGGTGCAATTTCTCCAGATTACCTCAACAAATTAACAGCTAGAATGCCAAAGGTCTGCAATGCTGTAATTGCTGCAAATGGAGGATTCTTTGATGAAAGCAAAGTTTGATGTAAAAACAATCTTATTTCAAATAAAAATCATTATTTCTAACCTTGTCAATGTCTTGACTCTATTTTTTATTCATTTCACAACGTATGGTGGTGAATAAGTGTGACTTTTCATGGAAAACACAAAATTGTTTGGGTGACCCCAAACTTTTGAACGGTAGTGTAGACTCTATAAAAAATAAGATAAATGGGAACCTTCCCAATATGCTTCCTTCTTCCTTAGTTAATGAGGCAGCATCAAAATGGTTGAACCTAATATATGCTTAAACTGCTTAAATGCAGCCAAACTTTTGTTTCGGTTTGGTGTTTGGGCCGATCCTTTTTACTATCTATATGCTTCCTATTGGTAAAATCATTATGCAGCATGGGATACATTTCCATAGTTACGCAGATGATACACAGCTATATCTATCCATAAATCCTGATGAATCCAATGAGTTAGGTAGACTACAGGAATGTCTGGAAGACATAAAAACTTGGATGGCTCTAAACTTCTTGCTTCTGAATTCTGATAAAACAGAAGTTGACGTCTTTGGACCAGAAGCTCTGAAAAAGAAACTAGTCAACCCCTTCACCTGGACGGCATTAAATTAGCCTCCAGTAATAAAGCAAAGAACCTCTGTGTTGTTTTTGACCAAAATATGTCATTTAGATCTCACATTAAAGAAGTCTCTAGGATTTCCTTTTTTCACCTTAGGAATATTGCAAAACTTAGAATCCTGTCCAGGAGTGATGCTGAAAAACTAGTCCATGCCTTTGGTACTTCAAGGCTGGATTATTGTAACTCTTTATTATCAGGTAGTCCACATAATACAATTAAAAGTCTTCAGTTAGTCCAAAATGCTGCTGCAAGAGTTCTAATTAATAAAAGAAGAAGAGATCACATTTTCCCTGTTTTAGCTTCTCTTCACTGGCTCGCAGTGAAACCTAGAATAGAATACAAGATTCTTCTGACATATAAAGCTCTTAATAATCAAGCTCCATAATACATAAGAGACCTGATTGTTCCATATGTTCCTAACAGAGCCCTTCGCTCTCAGACTGCATGTCTACTAGTAGTTCCTAGGATTTCTAAAAGTAGAATGGGTGGCAGATCTTTCAGTTATCAGGCTCCCCTCCTATGGAACCAGCTCCCAGGGTTGGTTCGTGAAGCAGACAATTTGTCTATCTTTAAAACTAGGCTTAAAGGAAACATATGTAATAAATTTATTTTAATTAATCATAAAGTGGCCCCGATATGTCACTAGACATTAAAAAATCATGTTCTTTTGAAATACATATATCACTGTAAACAGTGGTCCGGCCAGGATATTGTTATGTAAAAGTGAAAGTTGCAGCCCTCAAGTGATGTTATTGTTGTCATGTTCTGTTTTTGTCTGAGGCTCCACCCTCAAGCTATCTACAAATCACGAAGTCAGTAGAGTTTCCTCATCCGGGTTGCCAGCTCTGCTCTGTTTACCACAGCTGAAGCTCCGAACGTTACGGACCAAACATGTATAACGTTACGAAACCTAAAAGACCTCGTAATCAATCCGAAATACGGTGTGACAAAGTGCGAAATAAAACAAGCTTTGTATAG
Source organism: Apricaphanius iberus (assembly GCA_028564705.1). NCBI lineage: Eukaryota > Metazoa > Chordata > Actinopteri > Cyprinodontiformes > Aphaniidae > Apricaphanius > Apricaphanius iberus. Next base: position 417,171 of record JAPXFQ010000664.1, on the reverse strand, counting down.
AAGATGCCTTTGAAAGATGGAGACGGCTGAAAATGGAGAGGAATTTGAATACAGACGTCAACGTCGCCAATTTACTCCTGGACAGGTAAGATTCACCTATGTTTCGCTAACTTACTCTTATTTAATGAAAATTGACATTTCAAATATTCACGACAGTCGAACAAAGTTATGCATGTTCGTGGAAAATAACGTTACGTTAGCGCATATGGAGGAGATTGGTCATCAAATTGAAAAGGTAAGGAATTGTTTGGGAGATAAAAACGACGAGTCGTCATTGCTAACATTAGCATCAGGGCCTGTTTCTTTGTCATTATGCTGAACTGTCGAGGAAAACAAGAGAGTAGCTAGGTAGAGATAGATTAATGTAAGCCAGGTAGAGAGTGTTAGTAGCTAGGTCTCCTAGTAGCTAGGAGACAGTTTAATGTTAGTAGCTATGCTGCTTTAGGCTAGGCTGTTGGAGGACATTATTAGTCAGTTCCTACTTTCTCTCCTACTTCTCCCCAACTGCATGATGTGCTGTCAATTCAAGCGCTAACCTGTTTTCTCTTAGTCTCTTCCTACAGTAGGTGCTCCTGACCCGCCCTGCTTGACGACCCTGACTAAGATGGCATTCCAGTGGAGGAACGTTCTCCATGTCCTGCTTCCAACTTCTGCTTCTGCATCAGTTCTGTTGCTCTTTCTGTGTCTCTGCTGCCTTCTCCAAACCACGGACGGTCTCGGCAGATGATCGCTTATGCTAAACCTGGTTCTGCTGGAGGTTTCTTCTTGTTAAAAGGGAGTTTTTCCTCTCCACTGTCGCTTCATGCTTGCTCAGCGTGAGGGATTGCTGAGAAGTCACGAGAAGTCACGATCTTCTGTGGTTCTCTAATTCCTAGATTAAACATTGTATTGTAATACATTTTCTTGTAAAGTGCCTTGAGATGACATTTGTTGTGAAATGGCTCTATATAAATAAACTGAATTGAAAAATTGAATTGAACCCAGGCGCTCTTTGGTGACGTGGTTAATTACGTTACTGTTGGTCACTTGTCAATCATCATAAGCCCGATTTGATTGGTCTGAACAGATCTTGTTCGGGCATAATTGCTCCTCAACGGAGGAATGCCAGACCGAACGTCCAGACCATGTTGTTGGTGGGACTTCGGCTGGCACCCAGGTTAGTAGGCACCCTTCTTCCAGAGTTAGATTCCTGGTCAGGTAAACCGCTGCATGTCTGCACTCAATTCAAAACCTTTTTTAATAAAAAAATGACCAATGTAAACAAAGGTGCTGCTGGATTGTTTTATAAAAAGCATACAGCACAAAAAGGCTTTTAAACATACGGCGGCAGAGAGTGTTTTTGGACTTCAGGGAAACCAAGAAAAAAGGCTCACATGGGTTGTTTTTTGGAGCTGTCACAATTGACCTATATGGTTGTTTAAATTGGAGGAGGTGTTGGGTGTTCACATGAACTGATTCTGGATGTTTGAGATTTTGTTTTAGAAACAAAAAAACAAAAAAAGCAGAAATGAAAGGAATTTTCAAATTTTGTTTTTTGAATTACGAATAAAGTGAGGGAAAATGGGATGCTTTTTTAATTTTATGGTTAAAGGCAACATTTGTAAACCTTAAATTAAACATACTTTTGTGGATTTATTGTCGTTCAAATAATTAAACAGATGCACTTTTATTTTTAGAAACCAGAAGTACATTTTCCTTCAGCGTGACCTTTGACAGGCATCCACATGTGATTTTTACAAATGTTGAGGTTTTAGTTGATTTACAAAAGAAGAAAAAGGCAAACATTTAATCACTTTAGCAAGTAACTAACACATTACTGATCAAAATAAATGAATAACTAACAATAAAAACACAAATGGATAAAAATGCAATAAAAGTAAGAAAACATGAATTCTGATGTTATGCTTTTGGAGGAACCTGGAGGCTTTAAAGGACCAAGGCTTAATTTGCAAATGCTAGAATCAAAGCTATATTTGTTTACCAATGTAGAAGGCAGATTCATATTATATCATACTGTTACGATGAATGTTTCTAACTAGTTTCCACATTGCAAGATCTCCCCCATTAGCAAGGTATCTTTGATATGGCCAAAGTGTGCGTCTTGTGTGTATGCAAGACGCACACGCTTCCCTGTGCACAAAGCGGTATTTAAGAATCTGTACACCCCATTTTAGTTAGGAGAGAGTCCCTGGTAGGATCGTCTGATGCTGTGTTAAGGTATGATCTTTTGTCATAATTTTGTGACTTTTGATTAAAACCTGGCCCAAGGCTGCATTTCCATTCTCTAAAGCTGTGTCTGTGTGTTTTAATACTTGATGATACTCTGAGAACCAACACCAATTGTTATTAGTTTTAACTAGTTAGCACCATTGATTTATGTTTAAACCAATAAAACATCCATCCATCCATTTTCTTAACCGCTTAATCCTTTATGGGTCACAGGGGTGCTGGTGCCTATCACCAGCTGTCAACGGGCGAGAGGCGGGGTACACCCTGGACAGGTCGCCAGTCCATCACAGGGCAGGACAAACAGGACAAACAACAATGCACACACTCACACCTAAGGACAATTTACAGTGTTCAATTAACCTGACAGTCATGTTTTTGGATTGTGGGAGGAAGCCAGAGTACCTGGAGGGAACCCATGCATGAAAGGGGAGAACATGCAAACTCCATGCAGAAAGACCCTGGGCCGGGATATGAACCCACAACCTTCTTGCTGCAAGGCAACAGTGCTAACCACTGCACCACCGTGCATCCCACCAATAAAACAATGTAAGGAAAATTAAAACATTATTTAGATCAAGAAATGTTTGTTTAAAAATTATCTGGATAACAAGTCATTAACCTTTGGAAAATGACTTCTATTTGGATCGATCACGGCAGTAAACAATCTAATTCCAGTATCTTGATGCATTAAGGGGTTTCAAACACGGCTAATAAGATTTCTGTTCTTAATCTTTTTTGAACCGATATCTATTTGAACACCTACGATTGTTTATTCATTGAGTGCAGGCCTGTGCCAAACATTTGGGTTTGTCATTCTTAATACACGTGTATGCTCCCCTTTTTTTAAAACTGCCGATACAAAGAGTAAATGCCCCAAGCTAAAAATTAATAATGATAGAAAATATTATGAGCTAATTTTTAGATTCTCATTAAATTATTTAAATTCAGAGGTTTAGACTAATCTGTCAAGTGGCGTCAAGTCAATTTTTTCGGTGCCGGCACTCCGAAAAACACTCTGCAGACCCGGACAGACAGCACAAACCTTCTATAACAGATAATCTGTGGCCAACAAAACCCCTTTGTTAATTGTTAAAGTATATATTAAAGCTTGTTCCTTTCAACCTTTCTTTTTAGCCCAAAATGTCCTCATCTCGCATGTCTGCAGTTTCTCTTCAACAAGGCTGTGCCGCTTGAACCAACCACTATTCTGATAACAAACTCTTTTAGTGACTGCTTTGTGACAAACTCCGTTTTTGGGCAGGAACAACACCACCAGCCGAAAGCCAACAGCAGAGAATCCTCCAACGGCAACGCACGTCCCACACAGCACTCCAACCTTCTGCCCCTACAACTCTAATGCTTTCTATGCTTTATATATATACTAGTGTAGTTCACTTCACTTATCCACCACTACACACTTTAAGAAAAAAAAAATAGTTTATACTCGAGTTTCAATCGTAAGACTCCTGCTTTCACACACAGTTGAGATCTGAACACACACAAACACACACACTCCTGCTCTTCCCTATTTATACAAAGACTGACAGATATCTATCCACTCATTCACAACCCTATCGCCCCAAAAAATCATTCCTGTTCCTTACACAGCAGGTCGCCTCGCTCCTCCCGGAGTGAAGGCAGACGGCGAAAAGAAAAACAAAGAGAGAGAAAACGTCAACAGTCCATAGCTAATTAGACTGCTCCCCCTCTGTATTCGTTATTTTAGTTGAACAGTCAATACCTGATCAGACTACTTATCAAACTGTGACTGCATCCGTAATTTCATTTGAACAATCAATACCTGATCATACTGTTCCTCTTTCTCAACTGTGTCTGTATTTATTTTGGCACTGACCTGTTATTTCTTTCGGTTTCGTTTGTTGATCTCACCCACGAGTTAAGCTCTCGCTCAGCTTGTTCAAACGATCCCACCAGATGAACGTTCAGTGTCGCACGTCTGCGTTCACCTAGGGACGGCCAGCCACTGAGTACCATAGCAATCCATACCTGATCAATCTGTCATCTATCAAGTCAGCGTTTTTATTCCTTACCAGCTCAAACGATCCCACCAGATAAGTGCTTTTATTCCTTAGCAGCAGACAATATCAACATTAAATGGAGAAATTTCGACAGACCTGTATTAATTTTTATAGCACACTTGCCAGATTTGATTCTATGACCTGAGTTAGATCTCCTACAATCTCCAAATTCTGTTGAATAGAATTAATTCACAACTTACTTCTTCTCCTTTGAAGAAAAGGAGAAGATTTCTTCCCCAGAAATCACGTCTCGGTCACAATTTGTTGAAAGGTGGAATTTTTACTCCATCAAAGCCTGCATTTAAAGGAACAGGCGACACAGATACAAATGAGTCACATTTCTCAGACGTAATATGAAAATCTCTCTCAGATTTGAATTTGAAAATTTGGTCAGCACAAAAATATCTCACATTATATGCATAAAATTCTCTGGATTCTCCATTTTAGTATGACAGACACACAGATATAATTGTCAAAGAGATTCCTTGTTTTCCCATGTCTAAAAAAAACACCTGAGTATTGTTCCAACGTCATGATCATGATCTAGTTTGCACATCAGGTCCAATGTCTGCTGCAAGTAGCGCGTTTACCTGTTTTCAAAAACTTCCGGTTCAGACAAAATAAATAAAAGGGGGGTTTTCTCATTTTCATCTCTTGCATTTTTTCTTTCCATGCATAGAAAAGGTATAAAGATAAAAAGCAGTTTGGCAAGGTTTTTTTTTCCAAGTTAAATGCCAAGTAAGTAAAGTAAAAGTTTTTTCTTTTAAAATTTGTTTCTAAAACGAAAATTTAATTACAAAAATAAACCTGTTTTGTGTTTTTTTTTTCTTTCTAAAATGACGTTTCAATTTCCAAAAAGTACACATACTGAAATGATACACGGGTATTGTTCTCAGTCTATTATAATTCTAGTTCAAAGTAAGTAGAAAAATATATAAAGATATTTTTAGTCTTTCTAAACTAATGTCAGGCCATTTTAAAATGGATAAGATTTAATATAATCCTTATACCCAATTTACACTGGGCGTGTGTCAGTGACGCAGCTCGGTTTTGTTGCAACCTCCGTGGTGCATCAATCCCCACCAGGAGTGTTTCAAACATTCCACAGTCCACAGAGATGAAGGCAGAGAATGCAAGTTCCAAGCACCAACCCCACCCCACAATAGCCTACCTTATCCAAAGGGAAGCTTTTAATATTTTTATAGGGCTATAGTGATATGTTTGGTAATCTGACTCAATAACAGACACAGAATAATAAGAGTTTATTTTTAAAGGTAATAAGGATCGTCTCGGGAGAACCAGGATGGGAGCACCAGGAATCGAGAAACTCTGAGCTGAGGAAAGGTAAGTAGGTTAGTTTGTTTCTAGAGAATAGTGTTATAATGCTGCTAGTTTTGCTTACAGTTGGAGGAGGATGACAGATCTTAGAGGGGAGGATTAGTTGTATTCTGCTGACTTGGAGTCTTTGTGAGCGGGTACTGATGTCCTTGAATTTGATTATAGGAGCTGACAATGGACAGAGTGGAAATCCAGATGGAGGTGAGGAAGAAGGATGGAACAACCAGACTGTTATTTACAGAGGTTTTATCTTACTTGTGTTGATGAATGGATTGGCAGGTGGACAGGCAGGCGAGCGACAGACACCCAAGGAATATCAGAGTCAGAATAAACTTTATTTATCCCCAAGGGGAAATTGAAAGTACAAGTACAACTGAGCACCAAAACATTTAGGACAAGACAAACAGACCCGTATGAAACGGTTACCAGACGGGGAGTGATGCACAGGCTGACCAAGCGGAGGACTGCAGAACTGAGGAGATCCAGGTTTGAGGTGTCCGAAGAGTTGGAGAACAGAGACGAGGAAAGACCACGAGGAAACAGGAAGGTAAGAAGCCACACAACACAAAGGAGATTAGTCTTATTGAGCAACGCAAGGAGTTTGGCCCGCTAACTGCAAGAACCATATGGCGTCAGCTTGCTGGAGCCGCTCCCCTTATGAAACTGATAGGTGATGAAGATGAACGAGAAGCACCTGGTACTGCAGACTGCCACGCACTAGAGAGAGAGAGAGTTGAGAAACAGGAAACAAACACTAAGATTCACACAGCCACAGAATCCAAACATATAGTTAATCTACAGGGGGTCTCATTTCTAAAACCATGCAGCAGCTCACCATTTTATTTTATTTTTTTACTCATGCCTAATAAATTTCTGATCAACCAAATTTGGAGTACGCACAGCCAAACGCAATCTCCGCTTTATAAATCAGACTCTCCATTGTCATTTTCTCAGGGGGCTGTTCCAGAAAGCATGGTTCACCATGTGGTAAGCTTTGAACTCACGGATAATCAACCCATAACCTACTTACCTATTACATGTTACTAATGTGTTTTTTAAATAGTTTTAATGGTTCGCAATATGTAATGGGCTTTGTCCTGCAGTTTCTGATGGATGTATCGTCTTATTGGACCTTTCAGACCCCCCAGTCTGTCACAGCTGTAAATGATTGTCAGGTACAATTATTTGCTTTTACTTTTTTCTCTTTGTATGGCCATATCAAGCAGACTACCACACTTCTACCATTGAATGAAGATGACGAGACCATTTCTGCTGTGACAGAACCGGACCATGCTGGGGGATCCAATGCATATTATATAATACACAGAAAAGAACCATACAAAAGGCCAAAGATTGATTACTTATATGTTACATATTATACCAAATAATTAATAAAAAATAATTTATTTAATATCAGGAAATAAAACATTTTAATCAAAGTGATTATTCACAAACTACAGAATTATTTGTGCTTTCACGTCCACAGGATCATCATTTAAAAGTGCATGCCATGCTCAGAACCCTCTCTGGAAAAACTTACCTGGAACATAAGCTGCTCCGGAGTAGGTTATGTTCAAGGCAAGGCAAGGCAAGGCAATTTTATTTATATAGCACACTTTCAACACAAGGCAATTCAATGTGCTTTACATGATTCAGTGATAATGAAACCAAATACATGATTACAAAAGCATGATTACAAAAACATATAGGTATAACAGATAGACACAGTCAATCAATAAGAAAAGATGATGTAAGGAACAAATTTATGCAATTAATATAATCGGTTAAAAAGGAAATAAAAAATAAGAATAAAAATGAAACCACGAGAATCAAAGAGTGATCAGAAAGCGCAATTTAGGGCTCAAAGGCAGCTCTGAATGGTAGAGTTTTAATCTTTGATTTAAAAGAGCCAAACTATTCAGCATTTTTGCATTCTTTGGGAAGTTTGTTCCAGATTTGTGGAGCATAGAAGCTGAAAGTTGGCTCCCCTTGTTTAGTTCTAATTCTAGGAATGTTAAGTAAGCTCGAGTTGGAGGACCTGAGTGGTCTGCTGTTTCAGAGATTAAGTTGCTATGGTGACTAAATATATCCTGTTATGTCACATTAACCTGCTTTCTGGAACGGACCCCGGGTGATTTTGGATCATATCCAGCCTCCTTTATTCTTCTACATTAATACCAATCTGGGCTGATTTTGCCCTGAGGTTATTTCTCCCAAAAAGGAGCCGTCCTTTTGCTTTATTTGAAAAACAAAACAAAATTAGTTTTATATAAATAGGGAAATACACTAACATACCAGCTTATTTCTGGGCAATTGTTATCAAATGATATTAAGATTTAAAGTAATATTAAAATACAGATATTTTAAGATTCTGCTCTGTGTTGGTGTTTTGCTGCTGTGTTGTTGTCCTCACCTTCTCTGCAGGGGCGTGGCTAATTGGCGGCAGGTGCAGCTCATTTTGGCTCATCAAGATCCAGCTTCAAAAGAGGGACAGAGACTGCAAGCTGACACCAGATTGTCTTCCCTGTAAGCGTGGTAACGGCAAACTTAGCTCTAGGAGTCTATCCTTAAGATTCATGATTTGTGGTCTTTCACTCACTTGGATCTCCTCTGAAGTTCAGATCCATTCTCCTTCGTCCTCCTGGGTTTCCTCCTTCTGTCTCTGCTCCGTCGGAAAGTTCCCTGGAAACCACTTACCTTCTACCTTGGATCTCGTCCTGGTCAGCCTCTACACCGCAACTTCTGCTGTCCTCATCTGTCTGCCCTCTCCACCTGCACACATAGTCAGTATCTCCTTCAAGCCCAACCAACCTTCCAGACCGGATCCTGACTACTTCCTCCCCAAAGTCCTGAACCTTCTTCACCCATTGAGTACTACTTGGTTTCACTATCGGCTAACCTTTCTCCTTCTGCTCCAGTGTTCCTCCTCGTCCCGGCCCCGTTTCCTGGAGTTCCGTTTAGTTTGAAAACAAACTGTAAATAAAAATATTTTATCAAAAACATACACCTACCATGTCCGTTCTGTTTTTGTGGCTGCCTCAGAATCCAAACACAGACAACCATGACACATATCTATGCTAACAACAAAAGCCAAACAGCCCCTTTAAATTATTAAATGCTGTACTGCCAGATTTTAATATACTTAAATTTAAAGCTTTGATCCCCTCTCGCTTTGCCTGCCGCTTCGTCCGTCATTATTGCTTGAAGAAAATTCTCCCGTTTTAAAAGCTGATGTGTTGTATGCGTGTTAGCTGAGAAAACAAAAGCTGATAACAGATGATTAACTTTATTTGATCATTAATGTGAGACAATGTGGTGGGCGGTGCTCCTTCCATTCAGCTTCCACCTGCTCTACTGCAAAACACAGCGGCCAATCATCACTGAAACATTTGAATACGCATTAATACAGTCCAATGTCCAGTCTACCTATAGTTTACTACGTTTAGAGAATGGCACAGAAGAGGGCAGGACAAAATTCTGTCATGCGGCCCATTTTTCAATTTTTTATTAATTACAAAAAAAATTACAATGAGAAACAAGCCATTTTTAGTTTTTGTTTCCAATTTTAATACAAATCAAAAAAATATATAATTTTTAGTTTATTAATCCAAAATAGGACAAATGATACACGGATTCAAGAATTATGTAAAGGGCCGGTGCCATCAACTGCTTATGCATCCGCAATGTTGTCATGGTGTTTGTGTTTCAGTTAGTTTTCTTAGTGTTATTATCAGGTTAGTTTATTCCTTGTTTTTGTCTCACTCACCTTTGGTTTGTGTCAACTTCATTTTCTGTTTCCCTAGTTAAGTAATTTTTATTTATTTCTTCAGCTTCGGTTTCTTTTTATTATCCAGAGTTACCCTGTGTTTTCACTTAGAGTTTGTTCTTAGTATTTAAAATTGTTTTCAATTTCTGTCTCCCTTGCCAATCCACTCCCCAGCCCAGTTAATTGCCTTCACCTGCTCCCCCTCTCACCTGCATCTGTTTGTCAGTAATTGGTTTCTCAGTCGTCTCTTCCCTCCCTCCTCACTACATATACTGCTCTTTCATTGACTGGTTCGTCGTCTTACTATCCCGCCTAGTTCCTGTTGTCCCTTGCTGCATTTTTGATCCTCCTGAGTTCTGTAAGTCCTTTATTTTGGTTTCAATTAAAACAATTTTATTTACTACATGATGACCATTGCACTTCTTCACAAAACTATCAGAGATGAGAACCAGGCATGAAGAGTCAAAGAGGAGTATTTTAAATAACCCTTCAAAGCCTGCACCTTATCACCATGTGGCTTGACTGACACCTCAGAAGACCCTTGGGTTCCCTACTTGCCATGAAAAAATAGAGAAATTACATGAATTGCATATCGAATGGATGGCCCAGCATCAAAAATGTTCTTTTATTACAATGTCAAGTGATTATCATTTCGAGGGCAGAAGAGTGTGTTAACTGAAGCGTAGTAGTGTAGTAATATGGTCTCCATGACATACAAATGAGGGCCATGCCTTACCAAGGTTAAAGCGAGACTGAGTGGATGGCAGATTCAGCACCATATGGGCTGAGGAATTTAAAAACACATGGGCACATTTTTTTTTTTTTTTTTTTTTTTTACAGCGTTGATCTGACATGGTCTTAAAGATGTAAGAACATATCCAGTGACTAATAAATGTATTTTCATTAAAGAGAAATAATTAAAGGGTTACTTTTTAATCCAATTAAGAAACAGATTTTTCACCTGTGATCTTTTTCCCATGTGAGATTTTCTTTTTTTTTTTCTGTAAGGGTTGTTCTGCATACATATAATTTTTGTTCTTTTTCATGTTAATAATGCAAATATATTTTGATATATGGATGTTTTTTAATATTAGAGTGTAGTAAATTCACAATTAGTGATTTAATTATTTATCAACCTGGTACTAGATTCTCTAACTACAATGAAGTGGGTTCTGCACAACTGTAGGAAAATATTTATTAAATTAATATACCTTCATGGGGAGCCTAAGTCTCCTCCCCTTCCGGTCGCCCATGGGTCCCAAACCGAAAAAGTAATGAATGGAAGACAATGGAGCGATAAAAGATATTTTCTGATCCGCTTTGTCTCACGTCCTGAATCACACATATGTTGTACTTCGATCTAAATGATAACTAATTATGTACATTTCGAATGTATATGTCCAGTAATTTGGGATGTATTTGATTAGCATTTAAAATGCCTACAAATCAAAAGTCGCATATACAGTATGACGCTATTTGGATAACGGGCACAAGCACTAGCTATAGCACATAAACACTCACCTAGAGTTTTTAGAGCTTCTCCTCCATGCGGGCTCTCACTCCACCGACTGCTTTACCCCCGACACAGCTGCCACTTTCCACATTGTCAAGTTTATAGAGGTTTTCTCCGCATTTAATTTTCTTCGTCCTGGAAGTTACGACCCTCGCTCTCCTTTTTTCTTCTGCAGTTGTAGTCCGCTAAACGTTTCCACAAAAAGCCTAAAGTAACTTTTGCCTCTTGTTGAAAATCAGCTTTTACTCTGAATACATTTTTTTTTATTCACAGACATATGTTCAATCCACAGCGCATTTCAAACCGGATCAGAAAATAACTCTTATCGCTCAATTGACTGTTTTTTTTTTGGCAGTCGGGGACCCATGGACCAGACGTAGAATGGCGTGACTTAGGCTCCCCATTGATCATCTGTGGTTGAAGCTCCTCAACTCGACCTGCATCTTGAATTGAAAGCATTTCCCTAAAAAGTCCTCTTACAGCTGATCTTGTTCTCCTCACAACACCTCTTAACTGTTTGGGCTGACAAATTCCACAGGCTTTTCCTGTTGTCCTGTCCTGATGCTTTTGGCTCCAGTACATATGGTGAGCCTAAAGGTGTCTCTCCACCGGTACGATTCGGCTCGACTTGGATTGACTCAACCTCAGTACCTTTTACTCTCCTCTGGCAGAAGTCTGGCTGAGCTGATCCAAGCCGCGCTGATACAATTTTTCGTACCACCTCAGCTGTAGTTCCATTTGTGCTGAACTGGTACTGAAAAGCGACGTTAGACGGCTGTCGGTCACCGATTGGCTGGAGGGCGGAGTCACTGGAGAGTAACTTGACAGCGTCTTTTAACAACAAACCGACCGCCATTTTGAAACCTCGCTACAGCGAGTGGATGTGTTTAGTGTTTGCTGAAGAACAATGACAATGTTAAAAACCAGAGCTGTGATCCAAATGGAGTTTCAGCATTTCTGAGCTTGTCGGCTGAAGAGAAGATTCAGTGTGAGCTGGATGGAGCTGCCTGCTGTGAGAGGATTATCAAAGAGGACCGGGAGCTCACTGCGGTTCAGAGCTGTTGGCTCTCACCTACCTACAGGCCGAAACAGAGAACACCAAAGTCCTGAACTCGCTGTCTCGTTCTCTTGGCGAGAAGCAAATTTCATGCCACTTGTATATTTTGACATACTCAGTTGCAAATCATATTCAGTATGACAGGTTTTTTTTAATCAGTTATCCAAATTAGTTCTGATGCTACTGTTTGTTTTTGTAAATATGAATGACCTTAAGTTTTCTGCAGCACAGTGAGACATGTTTGTTTCTATTCCTTAATTTGAATTCTTAGTGTATGTTTTAAATGCACTGTAAACATACTTTTAAAAAAATATCTGCGATCCGTTACAGCGGGATCAACACCTTCTTCTGATGGAGCAGAAGCAGTAAATCGTCTTACGGAGGGTGGAGATGACACGATGCCTTCAATCTGCCTTTAATCAAACCTTCCTGGGATGCTGCAGACTAAACCATGACCCACAAACATGTAAAATTGGACTTTTGTTTCTGAACTTTTTCTATACCTGTCCAAGTTATACGCTTGTATTTTCATTTTCATTACATGCTGGTCGGTGGAATTATTTTACAATGTTATGTCTGGCATCAAGGTTGAGCAACATTTTTAAAATCTGATAGCAACAATTGCTCTGGCTGTTAAAAGTAAAAAAGTCTTGCACTGCTAAATAAGTAAACACATGAAAAGCCGAAGCCTACTCAAAGACGGGATATCTGTAAAACACATTGTAGTGGTGCTGATTTTTAAAGAAAACATTTTCAAAGCACACCGCTTTATTACAAAACATAGTTGTGGTTTGTGATTCATAGAATTAGTAGCATGTATATGGCAACTCCTCTATTTTTTATTTTTTTAAGAGGACACAGGCAAAAAGCCTTGTTTGTCCAGCGCTGGACGTAGTTTGCTGCACATGTAGATTAATTTGTTCCCATATACCGAAGTTCTGCAGCCACTGAACTTTGGTGAAACCCAGAAGAATGTCTCATCACTGCAAGGCCCAGTTAAACGACCAAGCCGGCGGTCATCTGAAACGCACGCACACAGAATACTTATTAATAAAGCCAACTTGTTAACATAGGTTTTTACGCCGGGCTTTAGCGAATAAATAAATACACAGAGCATCTTTATAGCCCACCACACCGGGGTAGTATTTGCATTGGCTTACCCACTCAAGCCGCGCCGGGTCCTGTCTGTAGGGTCATTCTCCTGCAGGGCTTCTCACACTCCTCTGTACTACTCCACCGTGTTTTTCCCGACAGTGTGTAGCTTTTCAGGGGTCTGTATTCTTCGATAAGAGAGGCTTTCTCTTCGACGTGGGACATCAGAAAGCCACAGACTGTGCAAAAAGCTCAGGATCGCTATTGAGGTCGTCATTGTGCTTTCTCTCCAAGCCTTTGTTTACTCCCCGCTATGTACTCTGGGGCCGCTCACCATAAGACGGACCCGCTCACTTCAGACGCTCTGGTTTGTTGCAACTGTGAAGCAACACTTGACGATTCGAACGGTGTTGAGTCGCGTTACCAATAGTATGGTACAGTACGGCACGGCATAAAGGTACTAGTGGAGAGACACCTTAAGTCTCCTCCTCTTCCAGTCGGTCCGTGGGTCCCCTGGTCGAAAAAATAATTAATGGAAATCAATGGAGCGATACGTTTTTTTTCTTGTCAGCTTTGTCCTACGTCCTGAATCATGCATATATTGTACTTTGGTTTATATGCTAACTAATGTACATTTCGACTGTGTTTGGGATTTTTTTGTAATCTGTGATTTATTTGATTGTAAAAATTCGAAAATCAGCGTTTCCTCTGCATCAAAATTAGTTTTTAAAATTCAGGGACATCGTATGTTTGATGCACGGCACATTTCAAACTGGATCAGAAAATAACTTATCGCTCCATTGACTGTCATTCAGTAAAATAGTAAGTGGTCTCTTTTAGATATTGCTCTGCAAGATTAGCATATTTTCTAACAGACTAGCAGGCTAATATGCTGTTATCCTTCATAATTAAAAGAAACCCAAAATAAAAAAAATAATAAAGCATCAAACAAACAATCAAAATGAACGTTGCCGCCTGGGATTTTACTCCGGCGTTTACTTCCCATTTTGAAACTGAAGATAATATTGTATAGGGTGATATTAGGTAAATTATAATTACAATATAATAATAAATAAATACAAATTTACAAGAAGACTCATCCCAACTACTGGAAATGTTTTGTGGACAATGTCTGTACAAAATTAAAAGGCTAGGAGGCTAAAACCTTAATGTTGCTTTCTGGAGAATTTATCAATTTATTAAAGTTTTATATATCCTTACAATTATGTGGGGTTCATTACTATGATAAAAGGCTAGTTCTCCACAACATTTGTTGTTTTAGGTGTCCTCTTTCCTCGCATAGTACCTATGAAATTCAGACTGACTGGTCTGCTGTGTCAACTGTCAATCAACGTGCATGCGTATGACACAAACCTTTAGAGATGAGGCCGCATATAAACGCTGCTCCGTGTGTTCTGTTTACAGTCACCATAATGCCAGAGAGTGGTCATGGAAGAGCCGTCTAAGGAGAGTTCGGACTCTCCCATAGACTTGTCTTTCAATATCAGACTAATAATCAATCATTGCCTCAAAAAAATAAATTACACCAAACACCAAATTACACCTGTTCCTCATTATGATCACAAGATATGTAAACGGATGCATGCAGACATCACAAAGATTATGATTCTGCAAAGGTTTACCAGATATTTAATTGTTATGTGAGCAACAAGACAGAAAAATGCATGGCAACTGTAGGAAGTCCGCAAAGACGCTTCATAAAAGCATTTAAACGAAACACTATGTAAAGTTGAGGAAATGTTGGTTTATGTACCTGATATGAAGTGGTCGTCATATAAGCGGAAACCTTTACTCACGAGGGTCCCACAGCTTCATTTTAGCTGATCACTAGTGCGGTCATTGCAATAATCCATCGTTTTCTGGGTTCTGGATCCTTAGGAATCTTGTTAAACTCTCTTCCCTTATCTCGTCCAAATCTGTTATGGCATCCTGGGGCACAGCATATAACTATAATATAACTCCTGGAGACTGCCTAACACTATGGCGCTGATTTGATTTTTGCTGTTGTATGCTGGGAGAAGTGACGTCAACCCCCAGAGCTCTATATGATAAAATGTTACCGTTTACATTTTATAGTATTAATTTGTCCTGTCCATTATTGCTATAATTTAAAAAAATATTTCAGTAATTTAAATTAAAGGCTTAACAGTGCAAATAATTAGAATACCAGTCGGTCAGAAAAAGCCAGTGTGGAGGTGAGAATAGCATTTTTGTGATCATTTCCTCACAAAACCCAAATCCCTTTCTTTAAAATGAATAATTCTGAGATGCAACACATCAATAAAGTAACCTTACAATGCCGTTATAAGTTCACATAACCAGCTTTATAAATGGCCAACACATATTAGCATGTAGCTAGTGGTTACTAACTGTTCTGGTCACTGTATCAGGCATCTTTATTGTTGGAATTTATCCGTCTGCATGAGTAAATTTCTCTGACAGTTCGCATTGGTTCTGGCCAAGGTTCAGAAAGCAGACATCGATGAATTGACGGTCACATACAAACATGTAGTAGCTGGTTAAATGCAGGATTCCGGAGAGAAATTCCAACCATTTCTAGCGATTTGGCTGTTCTTTAGGAATGTTTAATAAAGTCTTGTAATTCCCAGCCAAACAGGCATTTTCGCCGAGACATTTTAGAAAGTAAAATACTACCGAAACCGTGGTGCGAACTACTTCGGAGTCTCGCAGCTCGCACCTATGAGAAAGGGTGCATGTGTGTTAAATCTGCAGGGGCTGCACGGACACATCAGACACTTCCTAGCTTGACAGTGTTGCTTAAAACATATCACCATGTTATGTAAGGTTGTGCATGAGGGATACACATACTGTGTGAGAGCTTTAGGGATTGAGTGATATGGATTTTTTAATAGTAATGCCAGTACAGATTTTTTTTTTCATCAGCCTTACATGATTACCAATATGGGCTGCCGATATTCCTTAACTTGATATTTGGAGCAGTTTACCTGATTTCACCCTGATTTTTTACAACTTAGAAGCTGTCGGACCGGACCTTTTACCGGAGCTGAGACGCACCGACATACTACTTCCTGATCAATTTTCCCTCGTCCTACTCTGGAGCATCGCTTAAAGCATGTATTGAGATCCAGATCTAGAACCTTCCTGCAAAGCCCTGCGCAATGCAAGAGTAAGCTGAAACGTATCCTCGTTTTATCTATCATGAGCAACGGGCAGCT
Source organism: Apricaphanius iberus (assembly GCA_028564705.1). Lineage (NCBI taxonomy): Eukaryota > Metazoa > Chordata > Actinopteri > Cyprinodontiformes > Aphaniidae > Apricaphanius > Apricaphanius iberus. The sequence goes on along the minus strand of JAPXFQ010000664.1, from coordinate 400,919 downwards.
TGGTTATGTCTGTCAATATCAGACTAATAATCAATCATTGCCTCAAAAAAAATAAATTAAACCATACACCAAACACTAAATTACACCTGTTCCTCACTATGGGTATGTTTAGCCCGACTGGCATAGCAGGCTATTGTTGTGGCATGAAAATTAAAAAGCTGATGTGAAAAACAGAATATAATCCCACATAATGCAGCGGGCTAAAGAAAACATTTTCGGACCATACCGCCTAAAATTAAATCCTAATGCAAAAAACAAATATCACAAGAAATTACAAGGAATCAAAGGACTGGACCCTTACAAGCAGAACGACTGGTCTAGGGACGTCAAATTGTTGCCCAACTTCCAGCACTCATACATATATAACTACATGATATTTAAGCAATATCACACGAGAGGGAGTGGGGTTGTGCCGAATATCAGCACTGGTGTGATTCTGTCATAGGCACAAGGCCGTAATCATTACCTATACTTGTGTCTGTTACCAATATATACCTGGGAACAAATGTGCTGCTTCATTCAACTCAGTCTCATGGTCGGTGTGGACAATGCCTGGTGATGGGGGTGGATTCACGAGACCTTCCATCTCAGTTGCAGGTGTAGGGTCTGACTGTAACAATAAAAAGAAATTGTGTCATATCACAACCCTCTTTTCCTAAGATATTCAGATGGGGGGGGGGGCATACAGTACTGTTCAAAATTTTGTAGTTAGTAAAATTCTTTAAATTTTTTAAAAAGATGTCTCTTCTGCTCATCAGGACTGTAGTTATTTGATTAAAAAAAGAAAGAAAAGTAATATTGTGAAATAATATGACAATTTAAAATACCTGTTTTCCATGTGAATATACAATAAAGTCTAATTTATTCCTCTGATCAAAGCTACATTTTCAGCATCATTACTCCAGTCTTGAGTATAACACGATCCTTCAGAAATCATTCTCATATGATAATGTGATGCTCAAGAAACATTTCATTATTATCAACGTTAAACAGTTGGTTACAAAATTATTTCAAAATTCTTTGAATAGAAAGTTCAAAAGAAAATATAGAATATTTTCTAACATAGACATTTTCTAACATTATTATATATTATAAATGTCTTTACTGTGACTTTTGATCGGTTTAACTCTAACCTTGATGAATTTATTTTAACCCCTATACTGAGCAAGCATGCAGCGACAGTGGAGAGGAAAAACTCCCCTTTAACAGGAAGAAACCTCCGGCAGAACCTGGTTCAGTACAAGCGGTCATCTGCCACGACCGTCTGGGGGTCTGAGAAGACAGAGAGGAGACAGCATGGAGGATGCTCTGTGACTTTGAGCATTATCTGGACCAATGTTCCCCATCTAGCAGGGGACTCTATAGTTGAGCAGGATACCAGACCATGTGGAGCTTCTATGGGGAGAAAATACTGAGAGAAAACTGGGTTAACAATCACAATAATAGCAGAAAAAAAGTATTAGAGAGGGGTAGAAGAAAAAAGTAGAAAGGAGAAGAAAACTGGTCAGTCTGTCCTCCAAAAGTCTAAACCTATAGCAGCATAACTAAAAAATAGCTCAGGATAACCTAAGCCACTAACTATAAGCTTTATCAAAAAGGAAGGTTTTAAGCCTAGTCTGCCTCACGGACTAAAACTGGGAGCTGGTTCCACAGGAGAGGAGCCTGATAACTAAAAGATCGGCTTCCCATTCTACTTATAGAAATCCTAGGAACTATCAGTAGACCTGCATTCTGAGAATGAAGGGCTCTGTTAGGAACATATGGAACAATCAGATCTCTGATGTATGATGGAGCTTGATTATTAAGGCCTTTATAAGTAAGGAGGAGGATCTTAAACTATTCTGGATTTAACAGGGAGCCAGTGGAGAGAAGCCAAAACAGAAGAAATGTGATCTCTCTTTTTAATATTAATCAGAACTCTTGCTGCTGCATTTTGGATCAACTGAAGGCTTTTAATTGCATTTTGTAGACTTCCCAATAATAAGAATTACAGTAGTCCAGCCTTGAAGTAACAAATGCATGGACTAGTTTCTCTGCATCATTCCTAGACAGGATGTGAAAGAAAGAAATCTTAGAACCTGTTTAGTATGGGATTTGAATGTCTTGTCTTGATCAAAAATTACACCGAGGTTTTTTTACATTATTCCCAGAGGCAAAAATGAATGCCATCCAGATGAAGTAATTGATTTAGCAGTTTCCTTTTTATTTGTTCTGGTCCAAAGACAACAACTTCTGTCTTGTCTGAATTTAAAAGTAGAAAATTCAGTCATCCAGGTTTTTATGTCTTCCAGACATGCTTGTAATCTACCTAACTGATTGGTTTCATCAGGTTTTATGGATAAATATAATTGTGTATCATCAGCATAACTGTGGAAATTAATTCCATGTTGTCTAATTATTTTACCAATTGGAAGCATATATATATTAAAGAGAATCGGCCCAAGCACATAACCCTGGTACTCCACAGGTAACACTTGAATGTGAAGAAGATTTATTATTGACATGAACAAACTGGAATCTGTTGGACAGATATGATTTAAACCAATCTAGTGCTGTTCCCTTGATCCCTACAACATGTACAACCCTTTCTAAGAGAATATTGTGATCCACTGTGTCAAAAGACCAGAACAGTCACAAATCCATTATCTGAGGCCATTAAAATATCATTGGTAACTTCTACCAGTGCTGTTTTAGGTGCTATGATGAGCTCTAACACCTGACTGAAATTCCTCAAACAGGTTGTTGCTGTTTAGATGCTCACATACTTTATTAGCAACTATTTTCTCAAGAATTTTCGATAACAAAGGAAGGTTAGATGTAGGTCCGTAGTATTATTATTATTTTTTTTTTATGTGTCCTGTCTAGCAGTTTGCCACTCAGAATTGGTGTGTGAGTACCAAGTACAAGCCCAACAGATTTACTTTCCCAAGCAGAGTATTACAGATTCGCTGATGTACTTGATGTATATGTATTAAAAAATCTTTATTAGTGATTACTGAGGGTTCAATTTCCTGAAGTCATGGACACGAAACCGAGACAAGAAGGAAGAAAGGAAGAAGGTGAAGAAAAGAAACCGCACCAGCAGAGGCGTGAACTAACGACACAAGACAGCGAGGCAAACAAAGAACACAGGAAAACATCCCAGTCCTCCGCCTCTGCCGGATGGCAGAGAAGCGGTAAAACAAAACAAACAAAAACAACAAACTGAACATAACCACACCACTAGTTCAGATCAAGTAATAAAAACTAAGAATTACACATTCACTACACACAAGCATGGATTAAAGAACACAATAATAATGTTCCGGGTAAGCTCCTGGTAAAAGCTAACTAATGACGATAACCTCAGCTCAAGATATGTGCGTCCACACCAATGTCCCCACACCTGTGTGTGTGTGCGAGCATGCAGGTCTGAATAAGGTTTCCCCATGCAAGTGATTGATAGCTGGTGTAGGGAACCGTCAATCCGTCCTACAGGAATCGACACAGACATGAAGGAGGCAGGAGATGCATGCATCCAGAATTCCACAGAGCGCAGGAGCCGCAGGCGGACCAGCGCAGGGCCGATCACCCACCAAGAGAAGAACAGATGGAAGCCCCAGGGGAACACCAAGCAGCCGAAATGTTGGGGCCCGAGAGATCGCAGGGACGAGCCCACGGGCTCCGCCGGAAACCGGCTTAGCCAGGACGGGCCCGGAACAGGACCCGGAGGCCACGGGGATCAGGGGCACCCCGCCCCCCAGCAGGGCGCCGACCAGGGACCCGCCGAGAGGGGTCCTCTGCCGCAGCCGCCGGGCAGAAGGCGCCCGCAGCCGACCGACGGACAATACACGCCGCCGCCACCCCGGACCAATACCCACCACCAACAACCCGGCCACACACCCACACGCCAGGGAGCCACAGTGAAAGCCACAGCGGATGTACGCCCTCCCCAGGCTGCGCCCAGCCAGCACCTGGACATCCAGATCTACCAGCTCCTGGGTCCAGATCCCGCTCCATGCAGAGCGCCAAGATCTGGGGCCCAGCCAATGCCGGACAGCCCCCCCAGATGAACCGACCAGGCAGTAGAACTCATGGAACTGGCAGGAGCTTGGGCGCCGGGCACGATCCCCACCGATCCACCGGACGGCACCAACCTACCTTACAACCCCGGCCCCCCCTATAAGAGGTGCCCCAGTCAATCCAAGAAGGATGTCGGCCCGCAACAGTGGCCGCCCGACACACCGGCCCACCCAGGACCAGCCAGGCATGCACCAGGCATCGAGAGCCATCATCGACCAGCGGGCAGGAGCATCCATCACCGACGGGGAGTGACGGAGGGGAAGAAGATGCACCAGGCCAGAGGGGAGCCAAACACCCAACCTGACAAATAGACATAGAAAGACAGAGACACTCATACGTACCCTCCCTCTCATGCGCACACATTCTTACATATACAGGACACACGAAAAAAGGACGCTGTACACTCATTCATACACCCCATACATACTCTATACTCCCAGGCCCAGGGACAGACGCCCCGATAGAGCACCCTGCCCCTGCAGCTGGGAGACGGACCCCTTGCCCACCAGGACGGGGACAAGCAGACTGCCAAGGCCCCCACCCCGGCAAGAGTAGCCCACCAGCCTAGGTCCCCGACCAGACGGCCTGATAAGCTACCCGGGCTCCAACCCCTGATGGTCCAACAAACAGGGGTGTGGAAAGATCCCCAGCCTCTCTCCCCCTGCTCAATTGTGGTGTTGTTGCGTGTTGTTCTAAAGTGCACTTAAAACAGAGGGGTGGGACATGGGAATACTGCCAGGTACCCCCATCATACCCCCCCGGGCCCTCAGTGTCTAGATGCATTTAAACAGTGGGTACCGGCACCACAGGCGAGGCCCCTTATAAGGGGCCACGCCTCCAGTGACGGGGCACACCCACCGCCAGGTCCCTACATGTGCGTGTGTCATGTAAATGTTACAAGTGTAAGTGTCTAAGTTGCTCAATAAAATTGGGACCCAGGCCGCGAAGACTGAAACTCCATGCCGCACCCCATTGAAATACCCACGTCCCAAGGCCTTGTGAATGGTAGAATGAAGGAGCAGGTGGACAGAGACAAATGGGGATGGGGAGGAAATTTCTGGGGTGACACGATGCCAACCCCAGGGAGCCAGCTCCCCTGCTGACCCCAATAGGCAGCCCCGTTCAGCCGATCCACCAGGGGTGGGAGGCCCCAGCCCGTCAAGTCGGGGCCCATGGCAGCGGCCCCTCCGAGCCCCATGGGGGCCCCGGCCATCCGCCCGCCCCCAACCCAGGGGCAGACCTAAATCCATCCCAACATTCAAACTACTAAAAGATCACAGGACACTAGACACCCAGGCTGAGTTTAGGCCACCCTCCCCCCGTACACCCTCCACAGAGTGCTTGGACCAAGACCCAGGAGCCATGTCCAGTGCCAATTTGACTGATTGGGCCCAGAGATGCCGGCCACCCGCCGCGGCCACCCGCTGACATCCCGACGCACAGGCGCGGCAAGGGGCCATCGGGGAGCCAGCGACAAGAACTAGCCCAGGGAGATGGCAGCAGCACCCACCGACCACCAGCCGACCACAGCCCCCCCCCAGCCTGCACCGGCGACAGCGGCCTCCCAACCGGCCAAGCCCCGGCCAGGGCCACAGGCCGGGGGGCACGCCGCCCCAGAGCCCCAGGCCCAGCCCAGACCCCCCCCCCCCCCAGAGCAGCACAGCACCAGGCCAGTAACCAGTGTCCGCCAGCACGACCCCCCTAAGGCGCTGCATGCAGCCACTAGGAGTTACCACGAAAAGCCCCCAAAGTCCCACCCCAGGCGAGATTCACGGCACCTACCGCCCCAACCGCAAGCGGACCCAACCCCGAGAACCCCTAGCAGTCATCACCAACCCTTAAACTCCACATCGGCAACCGTGTCCCACAGAACAAAATTAATGGCCCGACCCCACTAGGTGAGGGGGCTGATCAAGGGAGACCAGGAAGATTGATCAGATGTGGAGGCAGAAGCCGTTTATAGACCAATGTAATCCAGAAGGAGATCTCTATATTGAATAAAATTCAGTATTTTTATTTTTCCCGTTCAAGAGGATATTTTTCTTAGCGATGCATAAGGCAATGTGAACTAATTGCATAGACTTTGTATCCATAGTAACTTCATCTAAATTTCCCAGCAAGCAAACTGTGGGAGAAGGTGTGATATTACATTTCAGACACTTTGATAGGTCTTCACATATCTGGTACCAATATTTCTTGACAGGTGGGCAGAACCAAACAGCATGAGTATAATTGTCTGGTAGATTGCTTGTTCATTGTAAACAGGTATTAGATGGCGTAAAACCCATCTTGAACATCCGTTGGCCTGTATAATGCACTCTATGAAGGATTTTATATTGTATTAATCGTAGATTCGGATTTTTAAGAAATTTAAAGGTTCTTAAGGAAATCTGAGACCAGAGGTTTCGGTCAAATGAGATGGACAAGTCCATCTCCCATTTTAAAATAGGAAGGACTATTGATTCATCTCTTCTATTTAATGTTTTGTATATTTTAGATAGCAGTTTAGGAGGGTTAAGATTAAGAAAGTCTAAAACTTTTCCTGGAATTAGTAAATCAACTGTATTGAGTCTAAATTTATTTTTTATAATTGATTTAATTTGTTGATATTCTAAGAATTTATTCTTGTTAATTCCGTATTGTGTAACCAATGTATTAAATGGGATAAAGTCTGTTCCATCAACATATGCTCCAGGTATTCAATTCCTTTACAATTCCAGTTTATAGGTCCGTAGTAAGCTAAGTCATCTTGATCCAGGGAGGGTTTCTTCAGTGTAGGGGAATTTATCAATTTAAAATAATTTATTAATTGATAATTGTTATGATCTATCTGGTGATGCTAAGAATATTAACTAATAGTTTTAAATTAGTAGTTTAATAATTGTTTAAATCATTTAATCCAGGCACCATTCAGCGTCTGGCTGGAAACAAAATATTATATATAATCAAAGGGGGAATATCAACCAATAATCTAACTTATAATGATTAATTATTAGTGATTACACCAGAAAGATCCTATCTGAAGGACATGAATTCTTTGCAGTAATTCACACACACTCAGAATAAAAGAAACCAGAGATTTGATGCAATTTAACTAATTTATTCTAAAAACACAACTAAAATAAAGAACACTACTTATACCAAACGGTTCTGTCAAGACTACCGGTATACCTGAGTAATATGGCGGCCAGCGATGAGGTCACTTAGGCACGTCACGGGGCGCCTCCTACTGACGTCGTGGTGTACGACGTGAACGCGCAGCTCGTCGAAAAGAACGGGGGGAGGTTTTATGACTTATTTTTTAAACGGAGCAAGAGCCTGGTGGTTTCTTCCTAACAAAGAAACCTCGTGGCTCTTATCAGTGAGTTAGCTTCTGCTAATAAAGACTGGTTGGGAAATATGGAAGAAAAGGGGTTTAAAAATGTCCTTGCGTGCTGCGCGTTCCTGACAGGCACTCCGCGGGTGCTGACCCAAATGCCTATGACATCAACACTTACTATCAAACTAACGGAGAGGAACCAAAACTTCTACACACTAACAATTCTGCTCACTAATAAAAGACAAAATATACAGGAAACTTAGAATCAACAGGTACAAAAACTCACAAATTATCCGTAAGTAGAAACACAGCACAGAAAAATCCCCGAGCGCTCAAGGAAAGCAACTCACTTCACATCAATAATCATGCATGCAGACAGTTATAAAGAAAACTTTCTAAACTCTCTCCACCCAGGTCACAGAAGATAAAGACAAAAAGGAACGGTCTTACTTCTTTGGAAAAGAGAGGGGGCTCCCAGTTGTGGAAGAAAAAGTTGGGAAAGTGAGATGTTCGGCCGTGCGGAGAAAAAACAAAAGGAGGGGAATTAAGCAGATCAAAAAGAGATAGTTTGGGCCAGCCAAACTATTGGGCAAAATATAAGGCAAAAATCCAGAACACGTGTTGCGAAGGAGAATCTCTTCTCTCAGTTCCGTGGACAGAACTAAACCCCACTAAAGTGAGTTTGGAAGAGGAAGAACGATGGCTTTTTTGCACTTTTATGCTGAGTGTGGGCGCTTCACCCCCCTTTCCCCGTATCTGTCTCCATTCAAGCTGCCGGCAGCAGCGGCAGTTTTGATAGATTGCTATCCCAGAAAACTAGCGGGCAGATTTTTCCAGCGCTCAGCGGATTCGAAACGGGAAAGGATGGGATAGTTCTGCTATTGGTTAGAATGGCGTGGCCGGGGGGGAAGGGGCGTGCCGCTGAGGGGGAAAAGGAATTTGTCTGATCTTAACAATCAGACTGTCTTAGTTCCAATATTCATAGGTCAGACCCAACATCAGTAAATGTTTAATTACAGCAACCTTAAATTCCTGAGGCACATATCCATTTATTAAACCAGAGGGAACACTTCCTTAAATAATTTGGTTGGTATTGGGTCTAACATTTCGATGAAGCTAATAGGGAATAGTTGGCTCAACAGAGCTATGACTCTGTGTAAGTTTGGCAACTGTACTAAAAAGAAACCTAGGATTGTTTTTATTTACCTCTATTAATGATGAGAAATATGCTGTTCTAGCAAGTCGAAGGGCATTTTATAAAGTAGTTGACTCTTTTTCCATGTTCGAAAGGAATCATTTTAGTGTGTGGAGCGCCATTTTCTCTCCCATTTCCTAGTATTGTGCTTTAAAGTACGCAACTCTGCATTAAACCAGGGAGCCAACCTCCTATGGTTGATTACCTTCTTTTTTAAGGGGGCTACACTGTCTAGTGCCAAACACATTGAGGAAGTAATACTTTGAACCAGACCATCAATTTCTGAAGGGTTAGTGTTGGAATTACTGCCGTCCACTGTGGTATTCTGAGACGGAATAGGGAAGCAAGAATGGAACAGATTCTTTATCAGACTTTGCTGTAACAAGTTTTAAAGTTCTACAGTAATGAAATTTTACTTCAGATTTTGTAATGTTGGGTAAAGCAAATTCAAAGGTTATCAAAAAATGGTCAGATGGTACTGGGAGGACTATTAGTTCATCACACTCAATGCCATATGTCGGTACAATGTCTAAAGTGTGTTGACCAGAGTGTGTGGGTCCCTTAACTTTCTGAGTAAAGCCAGTTGAGTCCACTATAATATTAAAGACTTCAGTTTGGCAATCACTTTCAATGTATACGTGAATATTGAGATCCGCTATCATAATTACCTGAGGATTAGATGGTCAAAAGAGCTGTGATTAATAATTGGTGTAGGGCGAATTTGCAAATCTGAATGAAAGATGGTTGCAACTCCTCGTCCTCGCCCAGTACTTCTAGGAATGTGGAAATGTTGATAACTGGAAGGAGTTGACTCATTTATTATTACAAAATCTTCCTGCTGCAACCAGGTTTCTGATAGGCAAAATAGATCAATTTTATTATCACATATAAAGTCATTTACTAATAAAGTCTTTGAGGAGAGGGATCTTATGTTTAGTAAACCACATCTAATTGACCTATTTCCTTGTTTGGTCCAGGATTTATCTATTTTAATGAGATTTTCATAGTTTGCATTTGTCAGGTAAACTTTTAGTCTATTTGATTTTGGGCATGGGCAAGACACTGTCTCAACTGGGGCATAGAGTGGTGTTGGATAATTTACCAATTAAATATTGATAAAGTTATGTTATGGTATATCTGGTTATGTTGGGAATATTAAATTAATAATTTGTAAATTAATTATTTAATTATTCCTTCAAAACATCTAACTGGGGCACCACCAGCCTCTTGGCTAGAAACAAGATCTTATCTCTATTTAGAAGAAGATTATCAATCAATGATCTTACTTATAATTATTAATTATCAGATATTATACCAGGAAGTCCTCCTGAAGGAAGTGAATTCTTTGCAATAATTCACACACACTCAGAATAAAAGAAACCAGAGATTTAATTCAATTTAACTAATTTATTCTAACCACACCAAGACAAAGAAAAAATACTAACACACAGAATGCTAAGGCAAATGACTATGCTAAAGGCTAACGCTACGTAACAAGATGGAGACCAGTGGTGACGTCACTTAGGCACGTCACGGGGTGCCTCCTCCTGACGTTTGTACGCGGCCCCTTGCGTGCACGCTTGGAGGCGGTGTACGGACGTGAAAGCGCAGCTTGCTGAAGGGGGAGAAGTTAATGGTTTTATTGCTGGCTGAGGCGCCGTGCTGTTTTTCTTTAACTAAGCAACACCTCGTGGCTCTTATCAGTGGGGTAGCTTTCTGCTAACAAAGACTCTGGTTCAGAAACATGGGAGAATAAGAACTTTAAAGTCTACCCTCGGCGCCGCGCGTCTCTGAGAGGCAATCCGTGTGTGCGCAACAGAACGCCTATGTCGCTAAACACTTACTATTAGAGACACGAATTAAACAAAGAGATTTCCTACCATCAGATACATTTGCTTATTACTAAAGGACGAACACTACCACAGTCATGAAACTTACACAAACAACAAGGCTCACAACTTTACCCGTGAATAGAAACACGGCACAGAAACTTCACAGAGTGCTTAGAGCGCACCGATCTGTAAAACTTGAAAACATGCATGCATGCAGAAATACAAAGAATTTCTGATTCACTCCACCCAGGCTGTAAACAAATTGAAAGTCTTACTCTTGAAGTAGAAATCCCAGATGAAGGAAAAAGATACCGCCTCCTTGATTGCGACGGAAAAAAAAACGCAGAGGGAGAAATACTGAGCGCAAAAGGGGGAAAAAAAAAAAAAAAAAAAAAAGGGAAATGGACTGAATTTATATAGCGCTTTTCTAGTCATGTTGACCACTCAAAGCACTTTACACTGGAGACACCTTCACCCATTCACACTCACAAACGCGCACACATTCATACACGGATACAATTATCGCTAGGTACTTGACCCCAAAACAAAAAAAACATCGTCCTACCGAGCCATGTTGGGTGTCAGTGTATGAATGTGAGTGTGAATGGGTGAATGTGGCTTCAATGTAAAGCGCTTTGAGTGGTCAGTATGACTAGAAAAGCGCTATATAAGTTCAGTCCATTTACATTTTCTTCTTAAAATATATCAGCATTTTTTTTCAAGACTATACATTTTGTTTAAAAGGTCTTGGATGTCCAATTGCAAATTTCATGTCTTATTACTTTTGAACCAGTTCCCTTCTCTCAACATAGATTGTAAAATCCATTTTGTGTTGATGCCCTATCACTTCATCACATACACTTGGCAGATCAAGTTGTGTGTATTACAAACACAAATGATGAATGAAAGAGTATTGATTAAGAAAAAAAAATTGATTTGAATCGAGAATTGCTTCTGAATCGAGAATCGTTTCTGAATCGAACCGTCACCCCAAGAATCGGAATCGAATTGACTCGCGAGATGTTGTAAGATTTCAATCCCTAGTCATTACCTCCAAAACACACTAAAGATCAGCCAGAGATTCCGGTCTTTACACCTTTTAATCAAGTAGCAAAGCGGTGACGTACCAAACAGAGCTTTGGACGTCATTGATCATGTGACTCTGCTCAGACGAATCAAGCATCATCACAGTGCTTCTAAAGCACTGCTTGAGTTTTTTTTGACACGCGCTAGTGTTTCAGATTCAAACAGGCCATCAGTGGTACTATAGTGAGTTATATGTTCTACCAAGTAATAAAAATGATCAGTTTTAACATTTATAAATTGATCATTTTGAAACTTAAAATATGTGTGTGTGTGTGTGTGTGTTTTCATAACATTCAGGAGCAAACTGTACAAAGGCCTTCACGGGGACCTTCCTGACCTCTCGGTGCTGCGGGTTTCTGAGGTCTACGAAGCTTTCACCGATACTGACCGGCCTATGATCTGCAGCATGGGAATAGGTGAAGATATCCCACTTGTAGACTCACTGTTCGGCAAGGTGCAACAAGGAAGTCCACTTTCTTTTCAGCAGCCACTGTTGTGGTATAATTCTACCACCCCTAGGTTCAGGATTCTTGGAGATGTTTCTTGAAGATAAAAAGAGTTGATCAACAAAAACACTCAGAAACTGAGTTTCAGTTCACTTTTGCAAAGCGGAGAACACCACAGCTCTCACAGACCCGCGTCTGTCTTCAGCAGCTGTCAGTATGTGTTCTGTTGCTCTCCCCGCAACAGGCTTGTTTTATTGAAAAACACACAGCAGTACGACCCTCCTACTTACGTGCAAACAAAGAGCTCTACAGTTTCAAAGTTCAGTACTTTTCCACTAACAGTTTTACAACTCAGTGACCTGTCGTTCCACATACACATGAATGGTCAGCAGACGAATCATAGTTTTCCCATCCCTTTCGCTTCCCCGAGACCTTGAATAGTTCATGTATGAGTTATGTTTGTTATCCCAGCACAGCACTCGTAACTCCCTTTTCACTCCTTGTTTCTGCTTAGACTCCTTTGTCCTCCCAAATAACCACCTGTCATAAACACTGAGTTTTCCCACGATCACAGATTCACATAATTGTAATTGTATATATAACCCTTACATAAGTATATGTTGTTACTACTTCACCACCCAAAGAGAAAGTGCAGACCCTTAATAAAGCTCCACCTCCTCCACCATTGCCACTGCAAGACTAAAGACTGAAACCATCAGAGTGCATGTTTGTCTGTTCCAGGAAGCAACAGCTGCACATGAAAAGTCTGGACGTAATCCTGGAAATGTCACGAAGCATAGAATGTGCTACGCGAGAGCAGAGTGTGTTGAGTGTGTCTTCTGTGTTGTAATCCTCGGTTGCCATAGCCACAGTGTCAACAGGCCGAGGGCGGCGCTCCCAAACACCAGGTCGCTCTGACTTTTTCGTAAAGTCATTCCAGTAGAATAACGACGAAACAACTTTTGGCAGAAGACATCCCTTTCCAGAGGAAGACAAGACAATCTCACCAGTTTTAAAATGCCGACTACACAGTCTAGAGCTAGGCTTAACTCTGAAGCGGTCCCGTCTGATTTTTATCAGCCATTGTGCCCGCAATTCAGGATCCTTGGGAAAGGAGTGAAAACTTAAAGTTTTGTTAAATCTCCCCCCAGCAGTACACAGCGGGACGCAGCAGTGATGAGTGTTCCCACCTTCTGCTCTTTGTAGTTTAACTCGATCATTCCGTTTTTGTAATTTTGACATGATTTTGGAGTCAGTATCAGTAGCGAATCACCAAAATAAAAGCACAGTAAAGCTAGCGGAAATGAACAACTCTACATCCGGTCTCCCATGCAGGGAAAGTCCCTGCATAAGAAAGTCCCAAGACCTGTATTGATAGAAAAAAAAGCTTAGAGGATGGGACTAAAAGTATAAGGGAATGTGTGAAGTATGATAAATCAAAAGAAGATACATTGATTGTGAGTAAAAGTGATTTTGTGCTCTTCATGGCTGAGATAATCAATTGTTCAGCACAGACCAGTAGTTGAACTGAAAGAATTAAAATAATTTTTAAGTCAGCCAAAATATACCTGGATACAAAGGGAATGCCCTGGGAGAGAGAAACAGAAAATGATGAAGCACAACCATCACAGACATAGGGTGGGGCTGCGTAATGGTTTTAATTATACTTCGGTGGAATTCCAGGAGCTTAATTGCAAATGGTCAAGAAGTCAAGAAATATGTTGAAAGTTTAAAAGAAAAACCTAATATTATTTGCATACAAGGAATTTTGGATTTTGTAATAAAGGGGTATATCTCTATAAGAAGGGATAGGGAAATAGGTAAAGGAGGAGGAGTTGCAATTTATATACAAAGGGGAATTCAGTGTAGATAAATAAAGAAGGGGAATGACTTGGAATACATTGCTACAGAAGTATGGTCAAGTGAAGATAAGGTGAAAATTATACATTTGTATAACCCATTTAAACAAGTAGAGATAAGGCAACTGGAGGATATTTGGAAGGATTTAACAGGGAGAATTATCTGCTTTAGAGATTTTAATGCACATAGTACATTATGGGGAGAGAGGGATGATGTGAATGGAAATGTATGGGAAGAATTTATGGAAGAAAAAGAGTTAGTGTGTGTATAAATGATGGATCTGGTACCAGAATAGATGTGGCAAGGGGTATAGGGTCAGCAATAGATCTAACTATTGCCACAAAAAGTATTGTGGATAAATTTGATTGGAAGGTACTGAGGGAAAGCACAGTTGGGAGTGATCACTATTCTATCAGAGTTCAGATCTGGATGGAATTAAGAAATGAACATGAAGTAAGAGAAGAGAGATGGATTTTAGGAAAAGCAGATTGGGATAAGCCGCCTCTCGCCCGTTGACAGCTGGAGATAGGCACCAGCACCCCCGCGACCCATTAAGGATTAAGCGGTTAAGAAAATGTATGGATGGAGATTGGGATAAGATTAGATAATTTATTCATGAATTGATACTGTCTATTGATAAAAAGGATGTTGCGAAATTATGTAATGAAATTAGCAGTGGAATAGTTGTTGCAGCAGGGATATCAATTCCTAAAACAAAGCCTAAGACATTGAATAAAATAGTATGGTGGACTAAAGAAGGTAAGGAAGCAATTAAAGATAGAAGTAGTGTTTAAAGAGTTAAAAAGAACACATAACTTTCAGAATTTAATTCAATATAAAAGATCTCAGGCAACTGTTAGGAAAACAATAAGACAAGCTAAAAAGATCATTGGAAAATTTCTTTGATTTTATTGGACAAACTACTCCAGTTGAGAGAGTTTGGAACATGATTTAAAAAATGAAAGCGAAGGGAAGGGAATACGGATACCCAATGCTGGTTGAGGGACAAAAAATGTCACAGATTATAAGGAAAAAGCAGAAGGTATGACAAAAACATTAGTCAAATTTCACAGCAAAGCAAACAAAAAGAAAAGAGAGGAAGAAAAGTAACACTTGAAAAATATCAGAATGTGTTTAACAATGAGGATAGCAAAGAAGGGGTATTGCACGTTTGATTTACAAAATCTGAACTCAATAAGGCATTGAGTAAATTAGGGAAGTCATCTCCAGGGAGATAAAATATGCTATTCCATGTTGGAGAACTTAAGTGATGTGGTGTTATTCTGCATATGTTTTAAACTTTTATTATTCAGAAGGTAAAAGTCTGTTTATATAGTTTGCATGGTTGTAAAAAATATATATGGTCCGTCAGTATTTGTTATTGGGATAAGCTTTTAAGTCATAAAACTCTTGGGTAAGTTTTATTGCAAGCTGTAAAAAGAGGATGTCTGTAGATTTAGTATGTTGCCATAAAACCATAAAACTCAGAATGAACTTTTGACCAAGAGAAAAGACACGTCTCACCTTATGACTGCATAATTCTCTGACAGCCAATAATGGCTAAGACACTGTATGGAAATGTTCTGATTGGAGGTAGTAGAAACGCCTAGAGGCCCGGTGTCTATAAAGTTGTGAAATGGAGATCATTCAATTGTCAGATTTCTTTAAAACTGGCCCAGAGGAACTAGGGGGGCAACTTTCTCTGTAAAACTGCAATTTGTTAATCTGTTCAAAATAAATGTTAAGAACTGGAAATTGGCTCCATTTTGTCTCTGCTTGAACATGCATTGAATTAATTTTGATAATTATTTAATTCAACAGTGATAAGGGAAAGGATGTTTTGATAAGTCAATATAATAAATTATGGATAGGCAGTTGTATTCCCAAAGTATGGAAGGAGGCTAAAATTATTCCTATTAGGAAACCTGGAAAAGATCATATCATATCAAACTTTATTTATAAAGCGCTTTTCAAACACAGTTTCTCAAAGTGCTTTACAGATTTAAAATAACCCCACAACCCCCTTTCAAAAATAAAATCATCAACGCAACTACACCCTCCTCCCAACCCATCAGCCATACACACACACAGCATTTCTGAAAGATATCAAGATGGCCCCAAATGGCAAGTAATTATAGACCAATTGTATTAATGTCCTGTTATGGACAAAATTTATATTAAGAATGACATTTTCAGTTTATTCTTACATACTGAGAGAACTCTGTGCTATTTGTTCATGATATACTGATAGTCTAGTGATAGACACTGTATAATATTAGGTTAGGTCAAATGAACTTATATCAGGATTCCTACTTTTGTATTGCCATGGAAACGACCCTCTGAGCACTGGATATCCTGACATGTCCTGAGATTGAGCCTGTCCTATCAGACAAAGACTCCTGAGAGTCTAGAGACTTCACTTTGGAGAAATGTTATCTGATATGGTGTAGACAATAACAAGGTTGTCTAAATCTATAAAATCTTTTAATGTACAACTTTACAACAGCACCCCATAATCTGGAATTAATTTTTACAAATCTTTTTCAGATGAAAGATGTTCTAAGATTAAGGTTGATATGCTTTGGAAAACAGAAGCTGGTTTATATCATGGTTTCCTCCACCAGTTTTCCCAGTAGATTAAAATAGTAAATCCAGTAATTTTCTAAATGTCACATTTGCCACTGGGATTTATAATATACACAGCATTTAGTAACGGTGAAGCCAAGAGAAGCTGAGAGCAATTAGTTATTTTATGAAGTAATTAAGAGAGAGGATTAGTGAATAATATTCTGTCTCAGAGGCTTTTAGTGATTGAGAGGGGGTACCCTTATCCACAGACTCAGCTGCTGCTAATTCATTTTTGCTTTTACAGTATGAATATCTTATAATTCCATGTTAATTTGGAGTTTAATTTAGCTCTACAGATCCACAGAAAATAAAACCTAATTAGTAAAAATTGTTCTCATTCATAAATATTTTTGTACCTCTTTTAAACAGTATTCTATTAAAGAAGTATTTATGACATTTTTGAGACGCATCTATAGTATTCAATAGGCAGATAAAAATCACAAAAAGAACTTACCTGTGAAGACACAGACTGTCCACTGGATGGTATCTTAATGGAAGGCACTGCACCCGGCTTCAACCTTAGCTTAGAAGCAAAGCCTAGTTGTTTCTCCTGCCAGTTTGTAAAGCAGTCTGCACTGAAATGCTGGCTGCACACAAACATTTATTTTGTAATGTCATTGAGACTGAGGACATAAATCCATTTTTCCCGATCAACAAAGGATTTTGGT
This sequence comes from Apricaphanius iberus, assembly GCA_028564705.1. Lineage (NCBI taxonomy): Eukaryota > Metazoa > Chordata > Actinopteri > Cyprinodontiformes > Aphaniidae > Apricaphanius > Apricaphanius iberus. Next base: position 383,823 of record JAPXFQ010000664.1, on the reverse strand, counting down.
AAAGCGTGAAAGCTAAATTCTGTATCTCTCTTCTTTACATTATTATTACATCCAGGTCCAGCACATACACAATAAAACAGCCATCTTCTTCTCATCTCAGAGTGGACTGGAGGGCGGTAGCGGGCAGAGGAGGCTCTACCTACCGATTTATGACGTAAAAACTGTCTACTGCCCTGCGGTGGCCTTTATTGGTCTGCTACAGGTTCACAGCAATTGAATGCAGAAATACTCAAAAATGCATGTTTTTTACTTATTTTTCTTCAGATATGTCCTCTCACATAAGAAAAATGCTACAAAAACATGTTAAGAACAGAAAAAGCATTATTTTCATTGGAGTGGGTCATTAAAGCTGCTGTCCACAGTTTTTCAGGGAGAGTGACATTTTCTGAATCCCACTCTCAAATCCCATCCCAAAGCATCCCTCCACTCCCACTCCCTCTAGCCTGGCGTCAACAACTGTGTATGTACATTACCTGTGTTGTCACAATGGGTCGAAGAGGAAAACAGCATGTGATATTGAGCATCATCCGGTTGTATTTTGTTATGGCCATTTCAGAGGTGACAAACTTCTCGATGACTGACACTCTCTTCTAATATGGTGACTGTAAAGAGGAGCAGTCTATCTGTGTGGTCTCATCCTCACAGGTTCGCATTCAAGTTGATTGGCAATTGACAAGGAGGAATCTTGATTTCTATTGGCTAAAAAAAATCAATAGTCAGTGTGAATTGCATAATGGTCTATAGGAGGAAGGCAGAACTCAGAAAAAATAACAAATGTTGTGGAGCACAACCCTTTTATCACAGTACGGAACCCCTCCTTTATTTACGGTTAATAAAACTGATGTATAAATAAATCCTCCAGACATATTTTAACTTTGCATTCATTTTGATCAATATTCAATCTGAACAGACTGAAAGGAGAATCAACATCGTGCCTACACACATCAAAGAGATTAATGGGCTACATGTACTGTATTAATTATAAACATTTCACCTGCGGTGGAATGAACGCTCCACATGGTGCGGAATTTCACTCCTGCTGCTCAAGGCTGAATCCGTGCTCTGTTGCCACACATTACTCTAATTTATCAGAATTCGGCAAGACTCTCTGAAAGGCAGCTTTTCTGATTGCTTCAGTGGGATGAAATTCATCTTCGCGCTTTTTCTAGTGCAGTCAAAGATGCGCTCCATGCCTCTGTAACTCTTAAAAGTGCTGTCAGCCCCCGGATAGTAAGATACACTTTATACAGTATGTATTTCTCTGAGGATGTTCAGATGCTTTGAAGGGAATCTTTTTTTTGTATGTTTAGTGACATTGTGGCATACCGCCAGGGGGGTCTACTTACACCCAGACAATATTTTCGGGAGTGATATATAAATATATCTATGCTCTGACTTATTGAGTTGGAGTTGAGTTCTTATCACTAACATAAGTTAGTGATAAGAACTCAACTCCAGAGTTAGTGATAAGAACCACAAGGTCTCTTTGTTCCAGAGAGACACGTACTCTAAATTGCCTTGATCAGTATACACCCCAACCGTTCTGGCATTCGCTCGTTCACGTGCGTACGTACGTGTGCGTGTTATGTCGTAAGCCCATTTAGGAAGTTCCCAGTGATGTGGTCATTGTTGCTTCCGGTGATCCGCCATCTTTGTAGACCTTAGCTTTGTTTTCAGCCTCTTGTTAGCTTAGGATCTAGTTTAGCATCTTAGCAAAGCGTTAGTTATACTGTTGTTTGCTGTGTGATAGAATTTAGTTAATGCTTATTTTAAACTAAGGAACTCGCTCTGCCTCCATTAATGCGTGTGTTTGATTCATTGCTAAAGGGCTCACCCTTCAGATAAATTGAATATCTGGTAACCATAGCAACCTGCTATTTGTTCAAACCAGCTGAGCCGACCAGAGCCGATAAGAACTGCTGTGCTGGAAAGCTTCCAAAAAGGTACTGTTCTCAGTGAAAGAAGTTGGAGCTCATCACTGTTTAGCCAAATCGGAGGACGAGCTGACTGCATCACCAACGGCCAGGAGGCCCATTGTACGCAGCTTCCGTAGCCATTGTTAGCAGCTAGGCTAACGTCGCCGAACCCCTTCCCTCATCAAAACGGAGACAACTTGGAGAACTTTAAACGTTCATAAGGTCTTTTTGGGCAGAGGCAAATTATTTAGAATAACTAATTTTAAAGGTGTTTCCTTTTTTTATTGTTAACTTTTTAAGTTTTAAGTGCTATCTTTGGGTAAACCAGGCCTCGGCCTGACATTTTAATCAGTGTCTTACAAGACTTTTCCCGACAAAGATCATTTAAATCCTGTAATTTCAGCTACTCAATCAGACAGGAGTTTGTCCTTTTTTTGTTTAACGTTTTATAAATGTATTTCAGTCACTCTAAATGCCCCGCGTGCGTCGCAGAGAGCTAAAGCTAAACAAGCCCTCGTGTTGGTTTAGGCCGGGCTTCATAAACTAAGGTCGCTATTAACGGTTCAAACAGAAGTCTGTTTAAAAATGGATTGTTTAAGAACAGAAACTAACCTCATTAGCTGTGTTTGAACTCTCTTTATTTGATAAAATAGGGAAATTAAATTGTTTTACTGTCATGATCAATCCATGAATTAAGTAATTCTCCAAAGGTTAATTACTCTTATCCAGATAATTTTTAAACAAACATTTCTTAATGCAAAGAATGTTTTGTGTTTTCTTGCATTACTTATTGGTTTAGAAGTAAACCTCTAGGTGCTAAATTAGTTAAACTAATTACAATTAGTGAAACTAATTCAGCTTTCATTCCAGCATCTGCAGATCAAGCCTTGGTTCCTGAAGGACTCAGATTCCTCCTCATCGTATTATATATTCATGTTTTGTGTTCTTTTTATTTTAACTATTCATTTATTTTAATCAGTAGTGTGTTCTTTTTTTAGCTTGGTGATTAAAATGTTTTTCTTATTTTTCCTTTTTTAAATAAATGTTGTATTTTGGAAAGTAACTGTTTTCGTTCAGCACACAGATATGGCAAGGTTTATGGTCAATAGGCGGTAAAGAATTCATTCCTTCAAATTATGAGACTGACATAGATATTTGGCTTTTAAAATAGTTCCTGTTAAAGGTGGTGCCTCGAAAATATTACAAACTTTTCATAAATTATTTATCTTATTGACTGCCATAAGCAGTCCTTTGACTATTAATAGCCAAATACTGTAACTACATTCTTGGTAATATCCCCAACATCACCTACATTCTCAAATTCTGCCTCCTTGTTACAAATTGTCCAAACTGAATATATATATTTTTTATTTGCTCAAAGGAACATCTTTGGTTTAGCCTCTTGACAGCCTGCATTTATTTCTCTATTGCTTAAATAGCATTTTGAAATACCCACAAGTGTAAACCAAAATTGAATATTTTAAACGTCAATTTTGTGAACTGGGAAATATATTTCAGTGAGCCTGTCATTTTTCTTCAAAGCTTTTGAGAGATTTCTGCAAGTAATCAGATTATTCCGTCCGTGTGTGTTTGCCATAATCAACACTGACTCACATCTAACCCTGTTAGACAGTGACGTGCTTGCTTTGTTAAGAGTTTCTCTTTATAGAAAGAAAAGCTATTCATAGCCTTAAAATTTTCTGAACACTGTAAATGTTTATTTAACTAACATGAGAGTAGATTTTCCTCTCAAGAAGACTAACTTAACACTCTGAAACACTGTTTAAAGATTCAGTACAGAGCTTGATCACCTCTAAAACTGAACACATTTAGTTTTAAACATTACTGCAAAACAGTAACTTTAATCCTTTTTTTAACTTTTTAGACCAAATAATTTAACACTTTAGGTGCTGTATGAAACCAACATTAGGGTTGTCAACCATGATTCTTCGTGCGGACTTCAAGGGCTGTTAAACAGCCTATCATAAGACACGAGCCGACCGCTTGTGCACATTATTGGTAGCTATAAGCATTTTGACACTTTTGCTGTTGAGCAATTAACAGCAAATACCTTCTTTTAATTGTTTGTGTTTTGTTTAGTGTTGTCGTTGTTAGTGTTTTGTCAACCCCTCTTCCCTTTTTGTGTGCTGCATCTGTAAAAAGATTGACAGCTCAAATCCGGGAGCTAGCACCATTAGCCAGGCTGATTCTGCCAATTCCCAATTGCAGGACATTCTCTGGGACCTGCTTAATTTAACCTCACGCGAGCACTCGGAGCTGGAACAGCATAACATTGTATCATGTGATAGGCAGATCCAGAGCATGACAGAATTTATGATAGACCCACAGCAACAGAGAACTACTTCAAGTGTTCTAGGTGAGCTGGCTTTGCTGTTCCGAAGGCAACTCCAGCTTGAAACAGACAAGACAGCTCAGCTGGAATCAAAACTTAGTTCAATGGAATCCAGGCTCTGTGAAACCTAGAAGAGTTAGAAGAGTGTTCTGAGAAACCGTTGGACATTCAGAACATATCCCCGGACATAGTGCGCAAATTACTGTATATCACAGTGGCCAGAGCACCTGAAACCCAGGTGTGTGTGAGCTCATCCCTCCCTCCTCCTCCTCCACTGGGACACAGTGGTGTCAATCCAGCCACACCAGCTGCACAAACAGCTAGGAGTGGCACTGGCAGAAGGGATGGGGAGGGGATCAGTTCATCAGTGCCCTGAGGCATGCTTATGCCTCGACATGGGATAGGGGGGATCATAATGCTTCGGATTTCAGACAAAATCATCCAAGGTCTTCAGATCGTCAGCTTTTACAAGATCCTAGTCCTCAGGGACGCTTCGCTTTGTCTTCTAGGAGATTAAATCCAAACAGTTTCCCTTACAATGGTCCACAGGCAGACCTTCGACAGGACCCTGGTTCCTTATGGACACTCTGCTTTACCTTCTAGGAGAACAGAACAGGTCAATGCCACCATACGATGATGAACAGGCTGATGTTTGGTCCGAGATGGATGAAACAGAGCTATTTTATGAGTATGGAATCAGGACACGCCATTTAGAATCGTTAGCAAAAGACATAGAACGATTTTATCCTGATGATCAGAAGTCAAACATTGATGACTACTTAAGAGAATTAGAAAGATTTGTATTAATATTTGCAATGCACTAAATAAATTATAGGGAAAAAACAAAGGGCAAACTTTTGTCTTTGTCTTTACTATCTTAACCTCTTAAGCCCGAGGCTATTCTTTTCCCGAATTTGCCATATCTACACCCTGGAAGGCTTTTGTTGGGGATGCTAAATATCTTTAATACTTATAACTAAAGACAAAAAATAAAATTATGACTGGATTCTCTGGCCCTGTTGGCCAAAGTTCAGAAAAAGGGCAACAAGGCAATTTAATTTTTGTATTTTATAGTCTACTCTCAATGTTTGACTATTCATTTACTGTAACACTACTTACATGTTTTGCTGTTTCTGAATCATCCAGAGAACATCTGTCTTTTCTGATATTTACTTATTTTTCATCATCATAAGTATTTTTATATTTTTCCCATGTTTACCACATACGTAACATTAACTTGTTAACATTCTTTTTCTGTACCAAAAGTTACAGTAAATTGCCGTTTAGCAAGCCAGCGCTTAAAAAAAAGATTCACAGACCTGAATCATGATCTGTTTAATCAAAGGCTGCAGTTGTCATCTGTACTTTTGTCTAAAAATGTTCCTTATATCCACATCAGCAATAGTGTTGTCCAGGAGGTGTTTAAGCATCAGTATCCCCAGACAGGGCAGGCAGGTTGCTAAAGCCTACAGCACACGAAAGCAATCTGCTGAGCTAAGAGTCATTCAAGGCCGTTTGCTCAGCAGATAGCTCGCTGTGTGCGCCTATTTTTTGGTGAGTTTTCTACCTCATGAGGGGCTGAGGTGAAAATCAAACAGGTTTAATATTTTTCGCCTCACAAGGCGAGAGCCTCGTTGTGTGCACTCTCTGTGAGCTGTCTGCTGAGCTCAAATATTCAAGCCACCAATCAAACCTCCCATCAGTCACCTATCACATGATACCAAGATGGCAGCCCACTGAAAAGATTACATTTTAGAAGATAAAGACTCGTGGAACTTTTGCCAGACTATACCTATTTATATGATGCAACACCTCATCAACAAAATGAGTAGCAGTATTTCCTACATATCCATCTCGGTCTCCGTTTCATTCATTTTTGTGAGGTAACGGATGCCATCTTGGAATCATGTCATCAGAGGCCGCATTTTGATTGGTCGCTTTAATATTTGGGCTCACCAGACAGCTCACTGAGAGTGGACACAGCGAGATTCTCATCTTGCGAGACAAAAAATATCAAACCGGTTTGATTTTCACTTTAGCGCCTCGACGCAGAAAATTCACCAAATTTAGGCGCACCCAGCAAGTTACCTGCTGAGCAAACAGCATTGAATAACTGTTAGCTCAGCAGATTGCTCTCGTGTGTGGCATGCTTAACTGCGTTAAAAAACTTTCAGAACTTACGCGTTTCTTCTTCAGAGAGCTCACGGCTCAGGGAGGCTGTACAAAGGCTACTTTATGTAGCTGCTGCCACTCTGGTGATCACTGCTACTGCACTTATTTCCAAGAGGCGTCTTTCCTCTTTCAAAAGTGAAATCAAGATTAGGGGCTTCTCCGATGACATCTGGGGCTCAGTCCAAATAGCCTCTCCCTAACTCACTTCATTTCACTGAAAAACATTGCACATTCAGTGGTTGCTTGGCCAAATCTTGGTGTTACTATAGCAACCCCAAGCTACCACCTGATGCCGCCCCTGTCATCACCTAATGTATCTGAAGTTAGTTATGAATATGATTTTTTTTTTTAAACAATCATTTCTTGTACACATTTTCTGTTATTTTCTGGGGCATGCATTTATATATAATATCTATATATCTATATATATAATCATCAGAGATACCCAGACTTCCCTCTCCCCCTTTGCTTGGATCTGTACAGTCCTCCAGTGTGTCCTGGGTCGTCTTCTGAGTCTCCTACAGGTAGAACGTGCCACACCATACCACTGTGTCTTTTGTTGCGTCCTTGACAACAGTACCAGGAGAAATTAAATACAGTATGTTTTGATTATACTTGGGTCTGTCCTCCAACAATCTCCATGCTGTCATTGATCTCCATGTCAGTCCTGCTTCCAACATCCACCCCTCTAATTACTCCTCCCTTGAATTCATCTTCCTTGACTACCACAGGCTTCTCATTTTAAATTCCAAAACAATACTTGTTTTTTCTGTTTGTCAGGATCATATTTTACACAAGATTTTTCTCTGATTCAGCTACTGCAATTCACCATAGCTTTGCTTTTTTTCTTCTATTTATGTCATTTTCTATATCCCATGAGGTCTAACAGAATTCTACGAACCACTAAAAAGTAAGGAAAAACAGTTCCTGCATAAAATTCTATTGCTGATATAAGCAACTGTGGACTGTTTTAAGAATAAAAGAACAATGAGAAACTCTAATCTTAACAATAAATATTTTCCTGATTATCAAAATGCATTGCTCTGGCAATTGAAGGTAAGGCACTGACTTCAGGGAGCTCATTTAGCCAAACCTACGTTAAAGTCACTTGTCATCATAATTTTAACACACATCCATCTCTGTACACGTGAGCCAGAAGCTTTGTAACATTCTGACTCCTGAGCTGTTTCAAGTCTTTACCCAGGAGGCAACTCTTTTATTCTGTCACACTGCATTATAATTTAATCCTCAAGCTGTGTCAATGTGCAGACTTGTTTTTGACTGCTGTCATTTTTTTATGAGTGGCTATTATTAGCCCATATGGACTTTTCATGACAAAAAACAAACACACTTGGAAGCATGCATATATATATATATATATCGACTGGATAGCTCAACTGGTTAAGACAACAGGCTGGCAACAAGTGTCCTTTAAAAAGCTTTTTTGCAATGAGCAGATATTCATTATAAGAGCACACACAAAGATATGTTGCATGTCTCAGAGAGCAGTCACTGCAAAACAACATTTTACTACTTTTTTAAAAAATGAAAAATTATGTGGAGTAGGCATTTAAACCTGCTTCCTCATTTTGTATTGTGATTAGTACAGGTTGCATTAAAAATGAGACTCCTTTAACTCTAAAATCTCCAAATAACTTCGGAGATTTCCAAATCTTTTATGTGTAAAACAGGAGTTGAAAGGGAATAGCATAAGCAAAGGATATTTAGTGTTATTTATTTGGGATTCCTTTTATCTGATGAAAGTCTAGCTTTGTTGAAAAAAAAATCAAGCTTTCTTTTAAAATGGCTTGTTATTAGTGCTATGCGGTATACCAGTTCATACAAAAAAACTGATGTTTATTTCACAAATTTCACTGCTACACACTAACCCGGGCTTTACACTGGGCGTATAAGCAGCACGTTACAGGAACAGCACGTTTTGCTTGCGTATTCTGCTGCTTGGCCCTTTCCACCGGTGTCATCAGCAGTTCGTGGTAGCAGGGAAGCAGCTGTCAGAGAGAGAGCCTGAAATCATGCGAGATGAGCAAAATCACACGTGGTTTCGTCAGTAAACGCAACAAGCAGGAAAAAAAAGAGTACAACATGGCTCCCAAGGTCTGTGTTTTATGTTCTGTCCGTTTATTACATTAATAAGTAGAATAAACTCACCGGACGTCACTCCAGGCTTTATCCTTCTTGACGTTGTCCTTATAAAAACTGTGACTGGGGTCATATATGATTGAGTGCTTCTCCACTTCGATGATCAACCTTTCGTCGTCCATGGTATCGTAAATTACCCTCCTGCGACATACTGACTTCTCACGGGGCCGCACAGGTAGTAAAGTAAAGCTACCGGAAAAAAGCACCTTTGTTTTATTTTGAGAATTTCCAGATGCCGAGCAGTCTGATTTCCTGTCTTCCCCTATCCAAACTGTGGAAATTTACATGTTTCACACACGTAGCGCGTAGAAAATAGGACTGCCGCGTATATTTAGAAAAGTGCTGCGACATGACGCTCCTGTGACAGGGCAAACTTGTGCTGCTTTCGCTTCCGGTGGAAAGGATTATATTGATTACAGCGCTGGCTAACAGCCGCGTATGACGTGCTGCTTTAACATGCTGCTGACGCGTCCAGTGGAAAGGAGGGTTAAAACCACAGCATGAAAAGTAAGGGTGTGAACTAAGGATGGCTGCTGGCAGGAGCTGTGAGAGCAAAGCACAAAATGCCTCTATATCTTTTTCTTTGTTTTTGTTTTTTCTGGGGGGCAAAATTATTTTATCAAGTTATTTAGATGTACACCCTTATTATTTGAGCATTGTTTAAGCTAGTTTAGAATATATAGTGTTCAGCATAAATGAGTACACCCCACTACATTTATCAGTTTCCTTTCAGAATCAACCTTTTCTAAGAGATACTATACTACAAATACTCCCACAAATATGGGCCATTGATTGCAAACAAGATTTGTTAATTTGCACACACACAAAAATGATTGTCTAACAAATTAATTCAAGCCCATGTTGCAAAAATGAATACAACCCAATTGTCGTCTTAGGAGAAAAGCCACACTTAAGACTACAAACTTCTAATTAACAGGCATTCAACCACAGGTGAGTCTAATGATTTGTTTTAAAGGTGTCCAGCAGACAGGTGACTATAAAAGGGCAACACTTCACAAAGAAAATCTCTTCCCATTTCATGCTGTGAGCAATGGCTCCCCATGAAAGAGAAATGTCACAAAATCCTACAATGAAATGTGGTGGCGGCAGTGTCCTTATGTGAGGCTGCATTAGTGATGCTGGTGTTGTGGAGCTGCATTTCATTGATGGTATAATGAACTCAATGTACTGCTCCACACTGAAGGAGAAGATGCTGCCATCACTCCGTGCACTTGGGTTTCATACACCCAAGTGCAAGAGGTTATTGATGAAGAATGGAAAACGATAGATGTTGCAATATGTCGCCAACTTGTTCATTCAATGCCTGTAAGATTTGATGGTGTCCTTAAAAATCACGGTGCTCATACAAAATACTAGATGTAGTAGTTTTTGTTGCGGGGTGTATACATTTTTGCTTCAACCAATTTGAGTGAAACTGAAGAATTTGTGATCTAAGTTAGATTATTAACCGTAATTCCATATTATGGAATTAAATAAGTGTTCAATAAAACTCAGAATGTGAAAAGTTTGGAAATTGTTCTTTTGTTCATTGAGCTACTGATTAAATTCATACTTTTAAAGGGGGTGTACTCATTTATGCTGAGCACTGCATGTTGAATAGGAAAAACAGCCAAGAGAAAGATCATAATTTCATCATTATCAATTGCTTAGCTGTATTATGCTTCCCTTTAACTTTCTGATTCACATACAGAATATAGACTAATGACAACAAAGCAGATTTAAAGATTTATAGGAAATGTAAATGAATTCAGGAACTGGGGGATTCGTTACAGAGGAACTGTTTGGGCATGGAGGTGAGTACTTTGAATAAAGTGAGGTGTTTTGGGTGATGGATCCTGGGGAACTGACGTGCTGAAGCAGAGGTAGGTGGAGGTACGAGGGCTGACAGGCAGTGCGTGCAAAAACACGGGAGTTGAGGAACTAGGGGAGCTTGAGGCTTCCAGTTGTGGGTTCTTGAACCAGACTCTAAGGAGAGAAAGAAGATGGGTCATGGCTGAAACTTGGAGGTGACCAGGAGGTAAACCTTGACGATGGAGCACAGAAAAAAAATACCTGCTAGTAAGATCATATGATAATCACAAACCATAAAAGCAAAAGGAACTCAGCACGCAAGAGGTACCATTGAAGGCAAACACTCAACAAAGGTGAGACAGCCGGTCCTTACCAGGCCAGCCTGGTAATTTTGAGGACCAGGTGTGCCAGCAGGGTTGGCAGGGGTGAAGGGTACCCAGGGCCCGAGTCGGGGGCTGGGGGTTTGAGCCCTTGCGTCGAGGGGTAATGGTGCTGTGTCAAACTGTTTTGGCGGAGATGGAGAAGTATAAGAAGTATTCAGCTTATCTTAAGTAGACACTAAATGATCTTTTGAGAAATCGGACGTTCAGGTTCCGGGGCTGTCGCTGGGCAAAACGGACTTTCAGCTCTCTCCAAACATTTTCTATTGGATTCAGGTCTGGAGACTGGCTAGGCCACTCCAGGACCTTGAGATTTCCCCTACAGAGCCACTACTTAGTTGCCCTGACTGTGTGTTTTGGGTCATTGTCATCCTGGAAGACCCAGTCTCGATCCATCTTCAATGCTCTTACTGAGGTAAGGATTGTTGGCCAAGATCTCACCATACATGGCCCCATCCATCCTCCCCTCAATACGGTGCTGTCGTCCCATCCCCTTTGCAGAAAAGCATCCCCAAAGAATGATGCTTCCACCTCCATGCTTCACAGTTGGGATGATTGTAACCCTGTGGAACAGAGCTACCAAATTTTTCACTTTAATTATTTCTTTTTGCTCCATTCTTTAGAATAATAATTTTCCTGTTGTTTAAGATATTTCTTTATTGGTTAGTTTTTATGTCCATCAGAAGTTGCTGTTAGTTCATTTTACTGGATGCAAGATGGATATTTCCATTCGATTGGGTAGAGGAGATAGATCCTGCCGCTGAGGCCGAGGGAGATACTTCTTTTTTTTTTCAATATACGCAACGCAGGCTGCAGCACAACGAGCCAACGGAGCTAGCACACAACGACAGACGAGGGAAACTGGTTTGGTTTAGCGATAGCTGGAGGAAAGAAGCAAGACAACCGGAGGTTGTAAATCTTTAGTTGTTGCTTCCACCTATCTTGGCGAGTTAACTAAAGAGTGATGATAGCATTGCTAGTTGAAGTAGCAAGCATGGCTACCCTGTTTCTGCTCCGGTGGTGTGTAGCCCTGTTGTGTAGAGTTGGCCCGGCAATATTTCCTAACCGATACTGTGAGGGATTTAGTTAGTTTATTATCTGGAGAATGTTTTACTCCATTCATGTTAATAGTATGTATCTTCAATTTCAGTAAATGTGATTTTTGGAGCTGCTTTTACTCACTTTATTGCTCAGCTATGAATGCTGCTGTTTTTTGTTTTTTTGAGTGAGATGAGTGGAGGAGTTGCTTAAAGTTTTCTCTAAGTTATATAAAAAAAGAAAATGTTATTGTTTAAAAATAGGTTTGAGTATCCATTTAACATAGTGAAATATGTTTTATGATATAGAATTGGTAAGTACTGATTAAAATTAATGAAAAATGGTATTTGAAGGTTAAAAAATGAACAGAAAATGTGATGAAAAATGACAGAAATGGTTAAAGGAAAAAAACATGCAGTTTTTTATGGTAAAAGAAAATCTGTATAAGCACATTATTGTATGCCTTAAAAACTACTAGCAAAAGCTCTAATGTATTTGAACTTTGGACAGATGTGTGAAATTATTTTACTGACATAAGCAATAATTTTCTTTTTGTATACAGGCTGTTTTTTGGGGGTTTTTTTTGCATTCTCCAATCCAATGGTGGATGTCCTGGAGGCCCTGGACAACTGATATTGGAAATTCTCCTCTCTGAGGAGATGGCGAGCCGTCCCAGATTGGATTCCGCTGGAGGTTGACTGTCCCCCTCCCTGTTGTTGAGGACCACGGTGTGGTAGGACTTTTCTTGTTCCCCTGAGTTGGATGCTGGAGCAGAACTAAGGGTGCACCCGCTTCTCTGCCCCATTCTTTTTTTTTCTCATCAAAGAGGAAGAGACCCTGACTAAATTTGTTTTCCGACTGGCTTGGTTTCCCAAACATTTCAAAACAAACTGTAAACGATTATTGCTTCTTTGTATGAGTTGTAAATAATTATGCCGGCTATAGGTTAGTTTAGTTGTAGAGGGTATTTTGTGTTGTACCTTGTATTTTTTTTCTAATGCAGCATTCTCCTCAACTGGTTGCCGGTTGCATTATTCTCCGTTTATTACTGCCTCAAGAATCTAGATCAGATTCACCAGAAGCTTGGTAAGCCTTTGATGTTCGAGTAGAGTTTAGACCAAAAAGCTCCACTTTTGTCTTATTAGACCACATGACCTTCTCCCATTCCTCCTCTGGATCATCTAGATTATCATTGGCAAACTTCAGATGGGCCTCAATATGCACTGGCTTGTGCAGGCAGACCTTGCGTGCACTGCAGGATCCCCCACTGATGGTTTTCTTTGAGACTGTGGTCCCAGTGTGGATCTGGGCTCATCCCTCACTGTCCTCATGATCATTGATGCCCCCAGGGGAGAGATCTTGCATGGCGCTCCAGCCCTAGGGTGATTTACCTTCGTCTTGAACTTCTTCCATTTTTTTATTATTGCACCAACAGTTGTTGCCTTCTCACCCAGCTGCTTGCCTATTGTGCTGTAGCCCATCCCAGCCTTGTGCAGGTCTTCAATTTTGTCCATGATGGCCTTGCAAAGCTCTCTGGTCTTTGCCATTGTGGAGAGGGTGGAGTTTATGTGAGTGTGTGGACAGGTGTCATTTATACAGGTAATGAGTGGAGAACAGGAGGGCTTCTTAAAGAAGAACTAACAGGTCTGTGGCCGCCTAAATTCTTACTGGTTGTTAGGCGATTAAATACTTATATCATGCAATAAAATGCTGATTAATTATTTAAAAATCATCCACTTATTTTACTCTGCATTTTGGTTTAGATTCTGTCCCTCACAGTTGAAGAGTACCTTTGATACAAATTACAGACCTCTACATGCTTTATGAGTTTACAAAACTTCAAAAATAGGCTTTATAAGCGGGAAAACTTCAAAAATCAGCAGTGTATCACTGCCTACTGTATTTACTTCATTGGCTCTGTCCAGGCTTCCTTCTCTCCAAACCTTCCTGTTTTTGATGTGTCTATGTGCCAGAGGAGGACATGTCTGCAGCCTTACGTTGGGTAAAAACTCGCTTTTTTCATATTATAGCTGTCAAAGCAAAATACCTAAGAATTAAGATACCTTTTATTCAGAGAAAGCAGATGTCAATTTTGTAAAATGTTTACACACCTTATTTTGAATATTTGGCTGCAGAAACTTCATGATTTAACCTACTATTTATGTGAAAAATTGAGAAATTAGTTTATCTTACTGGCTGTCTGTATGAATACATTTTAATCTTCGCTGCATATTTGATGAAAAGGCTTATTTATATAAGATTATAAAATTTGAGATTAAACTACCTTAATGAAGAGGCATCAATAGTTAAACTCTTCTCAGCACTCAATTGAATTAAAGGAATCTAGATTAGATTTCTGAAGACGAAATTCCTCCTGCTCAGACATTCTCACCTACGCACACTAAGTCATAGACTCCTGCCAACTCAAGCCATCTGATGAGGATTAGCGACTGAAAGGCTGAGGCGTGGGAACCTCTTCCTCTTCCCATGTTTTCATGCTAAATAAGGACTTCAGAGGGAAGTGACTTTGTTTCACTTCAAAGACTAACTGTATTTTAATTCTCTTAAGCATTTGCATCAAGTTTTTCACCTCTTCAGACTTGAGGTGTATATGTGTTTCATAACGCGTGGGTTTCTAAATTGGTGACAAATTTCCGTTATTTCTGTGAGCTCGGTCCAGAATTTTTAGTTTTTACAGTATTCATTTAAATTGAACATGACATATATTGCAAGACAAAATGTGAATTTAACCAATTATTTCACTTTGCAGGGAGTAAAACCTGATGATTTTCTTGTCCATAACTGTTTCAGTTACTTTTGAAATAAAATATAACTTTTAAGAACATAGGAATACCATTAAATTACTTTTTGCAGCTGACTTAATCCAGAACTAGAACTGCAAGCAAATATCCAAGGGTCCCAAGGCCTACCCAGCAAGTCAATCCCTGGCCCCACCCTCCCCGTACAATCTGTGCCACGTAAGCATGGGATCAACAGGTCTCTTCACTTGTCAGTTGATTTAGTGGTGTTCAGAAGAAGACAGTTTTTTTTGCTCCAGTCAGTGAAGGTTTTTACCAGGTCCCTGTACTCCCCCTCCTGTCCACCGCTCACACACGCCTCAACAGGTATATCCTCTGAGTACTTGTGGCAGGACTCTGAGTTGTATCTGCAGTCTGATGTGTAGAGTGTTAACAGAAAGGGGGGCGGTGTAGTAACCCATGATAACATAAGTCAATTTTTCCAGTATGACATAGCTTGCCATTTCCTTAATCCACATGTTTACTGAAGGTAGGTCAATTTTTTTCCAGTAAAGTGCAATTAGACTTCTGGCCTGTAGCAGTACGAAATCCATCAAGGTTGATTTACTTGAAGACATCACATAGTCTTTCGGATAGATCCCCAGTACAAAACTTTTTGCTTGGTGAGGTACATTAAATCTGCATTCTGGATTATTCGGGGAGTGTGGTTTTTTTTAACCAACATACAAAGGCCCTCCCAAACCATCCCTCCCACCCCTCCCCCCCTCCTGTGAGCTTTCTGCTCCCTCTACCCCCGTCCCCCATAAAATTGGGCACACGCATCTCCTGTGATTTCACAGCGTGTCATTGTGTACACTATCAATAAAATATTATTTAGATTTAATTTACTGAATATTAGACTGTCTTACCTGTTCAGCAGAAATGTGTCCAAAGCTGCGTCACTTTGAAGCCTTTTAAGATTCTATGGTAGCCTATCTCCATGTTGAAAAGAATCTCTGATGTAAATCGAGGGTTGGGGGGGGTACATATGGACCTACACCTTTCTAAGGCATTTTCCGAGTTTTTCGCTGTATTTCCCTTTGTTTTTATTCTTCTGAAGTTGATGTAGCCCCGGAATGGCTAATTATTTAGCAGAAGTTTCCTATGACTTTTCCATGACCGCTCTCTGCCATTATGGTGACTGTAAACAGGAAGACACTGAGCGGCCTGTCTGCGCGGTCTTATCGGTCCATGTACATTTAAGCAGTTCATTTTTTCGTAAAATAACCCCCGAAAAAACCCAAAGACACACTCATTTTTCATTTTTTCAGTTTTTTGTTTCACACGAAAAAATGGATCACGAACCCTTATCTGATTTTTCGTTTTGGGGAGGTGTGGTATGTAGTATCTATACAGCATACATATAAATAAACCTTAATACATTAGCGTTTACATAGTTTTACGTTGGGCTTTAGCTTATTTTTAGCCTACTTTAGCTCACCATATAAGTGGTCCAGCTGGTGTCCTTTCTTGCTGCTTTATGGCGTCCTCCACTCTCATTTACTTCTTCTGAATATTAGTCCTTATCTGTGTAGGTTGGTTTTGGAGTCTGACAAAAGCCACAGACTAAGCAGTATGTTGAACATCACCATCGTATCCTTCATTGTTAAATGCGTAGCCTAGCAACAGACACACTACACACTGAAGCGGATCCTCCGTGATCGTAAACTGGCTATCAGTAAAATAAAACACCTATCTCTAACGCTTCTCTATTCTTGCGTTGTCCTTAGTACACATATGAAAAGTCAGGCTGTCTGTCTATTGTGGCAGCGTGTGTGTATAACCGAACAGCTCGTGTTTGCCTCGATTTTGGAGAGAACTTCCGGGTCAGGTCACTTGCCTCAAACAGACATACCAAAATCAAAAATGAGCTCTCGCTATCCGTTTTTTCCTTTTTTGTTTTGTGATCCAAAACAAAAAATCAGATAAGGGTTCGTGATCTGTGAAAAAACGAAAAACAAGTGTTTTTTTTTTTTCTTTTTTTTTTTGAAACGAAAAAACTAACTGCCTAAATATACATGGACCCTCATCTCCACAGGTTTGTGTGACTCGCATGCACGTTGATTGACAGGTGACACAGTAGACACTTGAATTATATTGGACAAACAAATGTGCCGCTCAGTCTGAATTGCATAGGGCTCTATGGAGGAATGGAGGGACTTAAGACAAATAACCAATGTTGTGGAGCATTAGCCTTTTATCATAGTACTGAACCCCACATAATTGTGAAGCTAGATCAAACTTTAAGACATGAATAAATTCTGCGGAATGCTGCTTTAACCCCAACAATTCTTGAAATGGTTTGTCCCTCTTCCATTCAGTATTTTTGCAACTTTGGACAGTCCCAAACACAATGGATTCAAGAAGGGATTTTCTGTTCTTTTTTTCAAAGATTTGTGGTCTGCAGAATAAAGATACATATATAGAAGGAGATTTGGTACAGATGCCTGCTCAATAGATTTCCAAGATGGAGGTGTCTCACCAGTAAAAGAGAAAATTGCTGAACGCAGCTGAGCAGCCCAATAATACTATTTTAGGTTTGGAAGTCACTGTCCTCCTCTTTCGTAAGAGAGATACAGTAATTTGAGTCTCAGCCTAGATTTTTGGTCATTCCATATGAATTTACTGAAGGTACTACTTTTTCTTTTGACTTTTCCCTTTAGGGGTCACCACAGAGAATCATCGGTCTCCATTTAGTCCTTTCCTCTGCATCATCTGCCCTCACACCAACTGACTTCATGTCCTCCTTCATCACATCCATAAATCTGATTTTTGGTCTTCCTCTCTGCCTCCTGCCTGGGGGCTCCATCCTCAGGATCCTTCTACCGATATAATTGTCGTCTCTCCTCTGAACATATCCAAGCCATCTCAGTCTGGCCTCCCTGACTTTATCCCCAAAACGTCTAACATGAGCTGTTCCTCTGATTTACTCATTCCTGATTCTATTCATCCTGGTCACTCCCAAATAAAATCTCAACATCTTGAGTTCTGCAACCTCCAGTTCTGCTTCCTGTCTTTTCCTTATTGCTACTGTCTCTAGACCATACAACATACAGTATCTAAACTAAAGGTCCTACTAATTGTATTAAAGAATGTAGCTGACAAATGTAGAGGAATAGACTGAAATAAATGTACATATTTGGGCAAAATATTCGTTTTATTATACTTATGCGATCAATCATTGATACAGGCATAGTCATCCAGCAACTGTTTCTTTAACATATTCAATTAAAGGGTTGTAGTTTGAGGGGATGATTGAATTCAATTAAAGGTTGAATATGGAACATGGGCACCAAAGCAGCATCTAGTGTGTTAAAGTTGTAGTTGCATTAACAAAGTGCCATCTGGAAGCCAGTTTCGTAGTCGGTACCAGTGTAGTATGCAAAATTTGATCATATGTGTTAAATGTCATGTATGATGGCATATTGAAAATCGCACGATTACAGGATGTGAAGGGTGGATAATTGGGCACCTTTTGAGGAACATCAAAGCCCTTGTATATGTTGGAAGTATGTGTGACCTTTGAGGACCTCTGAGACAAAGAGTTTTATTGCAGACTATAAAACCATAAAATTCAGGATGGACTCACAGGACAGACCTCGGATCTTGTGATGTAGGAGCAGGACAATGGTCAATACACTAACCAGCTTTTGTTTAGGACTGTGTCAATAAAGCCTGGGAGAATGAACTTTTGACTTGGATCCAGGAGAAAAGACACGTCCCTTGTGACTGCATGATTTTGGGACGGACCAATCATTGTTAACACACTGTTTAAAACGTTCTGATTGGAGCAGATTAATCCTGGGAGGTTTTGGACGTTTATAAAAGTTATGACACGAAAACCATTCTTTGTCAGAAATCTTTGTCTGGCCCAGAGAAACTAGGGCATCTTTCTCTGTAAACTGCAATTTGTTAATCTGTTCAAAATAAATGTTAAGAACTGGAAATTGGCTCCATTTTGTCTCTGCTTGAACATGCACTGAATTATTTTTGATAAAATTAAATTCTACAAATGGTGACCTCGACCGTGTGCAGAGTTTTGGACCAGGATCCAGTTATTTTTTAAGTTAACGGACATGTATTTGCTCTATTGAAAATTTGCGCTGAGTTGCGTAGTTTTTAATTCTGTTGATTGGTTAATCTAACGTTGGGTAATGTTGTCATGCAAGTTAAATATGTTTTTTTGTTTTGAGCAGATTAACTGTTGCGGGCCCGTGGTGTTGAAGCTGCTCATCTGTCTGTCTCTCTGTTCTGCGCATGACTGCGACCTGCTTTGCGCTCCGCAGAGAAACACCGGTGCCTGCTGGGAGATGGAGTTTGTTACTCTGCAGGACAATGGAGCAGATGGACCGGATGGAGCGGTCCCTTCAACAAATAAAATCGGAGCCAAAGTGCGGATCGGGGCTTGAGAAGTGGCATCTCAATTTCGAAAGGACGCTTTTGAAGATTCTTCAGGGCTGGCAAACGGAAAACATTGCGGCAGAGCCTGTGTGCCCTCCGTAATATGTACGGATTACCTTGTTGAAGCCGGCGTATCCCCAAACGCGCGATTGAGCCAAGCAAATTGGGTTGTGAGTGATGGTCCGACTTTTGGTGTGGTCCGATTGAGGTTAGTGTTGTTAGGTTAGTTTTTAATAATATTATAAAAGTACTGTTTTTGATGTTTTGAGGTGCCGAGCTGGTGTGTGAGGCGCATGCGCTTGTGTATGTGTGTCTGTATGTGTGTGTGTGATGGTTTTTTACGCAGGCGCTTTGCGAGACGTGCTGGAGATGTTGCGTTTGTGTTAAAATGTTATAGTATAAATAATGTACTCGAGTATAATAAATAAATTAAAATAGATAAATAAATATATAACTAAATATGATGGATCACTGAAATTATAAATCTATGAGAATTAGTTGTGAACATTTACAACAGGCCACCAGAGCGAACGCCAAAGCTAGGTGGTGAGATGGCGGAGCTAATTCTGTGTGATTTTCTGCTTAATAGCACGGCTAACATACAACAGCTTTGACTATATGTTTTGATAAATAAATTAGTGGTAATAGGCGGTTTTCTGCCATCTGTTCGAGTCTTTTGAGTGGTTTTCTGGAGGCCGGCGCCGGGAAATTTCTCAAAGCGGACTACGAAAATTGTAACAGATTGGTCTAAACCTCCGCGATAAAATAATTAATAAGGTCTAAAAGTCACCGCTTATAATGTTGTGTTTTTTGTTAATGGTTTTGGGCTGTGACGGACGTTGTAGGTTCGGTGTTTTCTGTGCGGAACGGCTGTTAGGAAGCATATGTTTCAGTCCGCGTGGACGAACAGGAGATTGTTTTTGTTCATGCCGAATTAAAGTTTGGTAAAGTGGTATAAATTGTGCGGATAAAGTCCTGGTATTGCGGTAAGTCATTTTCTAAAGTGTGTGTTGCGATTTTCTTGAGTGTTTTCGCCGTACGTTTTGTACTGTTTTAGGTTTCGTTGCACAAAGAGAGTTTACGGTAGCACGTTTTTGCAGGCTGCTGTGCTATGCTAGCGTTTTTGCTGTTGTGTGTCAATGTGTTTTGTGCTTTAAAATAACTGCATGTTCTGTGTGTTGTAAGCTAAGAGTTGATTTTGGATAGAAAGTGATTAGAGACTCCTGCAGACGATTGCCTTGTTAGGACTTAAACGAATTGGGATTTTGTTAAATGTTTCTAATTAATTAGGATGTAATGTTTTACATGACTGGACGTTTGTTAGACAACGGCCTCAAAATAACTGTTCAGATATAAATTTAGTTTGCTACTCATTTGGACTCCCTTCGGCAATGTTTTGGCACATTTTCTACGAAGGGCAATTTAAGGTGTTTCACATTTAACTGAACTGTTACAATACAGAGATTAAAGATCGAGAAGTACATGCTGAATTTAGTTAACTGGTTTTGCCAGAGAAGGCTCAATTTATCATATGAGGAGAGCATGTACATTTATTGGGATAATGATGCATGTTGCAATTAAACGCAAATGACTAAGAAGAGTTACTCATGAGTCGATTCTGACTTGGTGAAGTTTTAATTTTTGATTTCATCTTTAAAATTACAAAGAGGGGAGTGTATAGTAAAAATAAAAGTTGCATTTTTTTAAAAATCTTTAATTAGGTGGATTTGTTGCTTTTTGATTGATCTAAGCAGGATTTGATTAACTTGGCCTAAATAAAGATAAAGCTATGAGCAGTAATTATAAGAATGGAACGAAAAGCAAACGGTGTTAATTGGAAAGCAACAAACTGGTCTAAATTATTTTTATAAGCACCGTGGTTGAATGGTACAGAGAATGAATTCTTTCTGTGATTTAAATAAGTATCATTTATGCTAAAATTATGTTTGGCTGATTTCTGATGGCTCTATAGACTTTAGAAATATAGCTTAGTCTCTGAATAAATGACCTAAAGGAGAAGGATTTTGTGGACACTAAATGCTTATTGGATTTATCAAATTTCAACTGGGGCTCAAGGAGTAACCCAGCATATTTCGATTCCGTTACAAATTGAATGTTTTTACCATGCAAAACAATACTTATCATAGTATATTTTCTAAACTAGTGGGATTTGAATGTTTGAGTTTAAAAAAAAAGAAAACATTAAAACACAGAGTCATCTTTAAGGCATCAGTTTGTTTTTAAACAGGCTGGGGATAAATTTGGAATTGGTCTAAGGATTGAAAGTAACAACTAAATTCTTTGGTAGATTTGTTTATCAGCAGGTGATCGAAATGATGGTTTAATTTAGAAGTAAGAAGTAAATTCTAATTCATTTATTCTGATCGTGTAGAAGCAAAATGTGATTGGACCAGCTACATTGAAATAATTTTTACCATATATTTGAATGCACATTTTGTTTTGACAAATAAGAATTGGTTTTAGTTTTAAAAGTTTAAGATTAATCTTTCAGATGTTATTCATTGATTGTTAGCCAGTCTACTTGATGCTGAGAGTAAATTTACAGGTCTTATAACATTTTAGAACAGTTCTGATCATAGAATAATGGCATAATATATCATTTGATTAGTGGGGACTCTGTAACTGACAATTTATTTAGATTTTTTGATTTTATTTTCTTTATTTTTTCTTATTTTTTATTTTTTTCTCTTTCTCTCTCAAAATTTATATATTTTTCAACTTGGATTCTGACCCACGTTTCTGAACTGCGGTCTGGTTATTAATGAGAACTTTGGAAAATGTTAATTTGAGAAGCTGGATTAAAGAAAACATGATTCAGTGGTAATTTATTTGACATTTCTAGAAGCTTCAATTCAATTTGGTGTTTATCATTGGAGCAACAAAAAGAAAAAAGAGGATAATTGGGATTGAATTTAAAATGATGATTTTTGTTGTTTTGTTTTAATGCTACTAGTTTTTGTTTAGAGAAATCTTATCTCTTGAACCTCCTTTATTGAATTTTTTGTTTTCCTACAAAAAATTAAGAGGAATTTTAGTTGCAAAAATCAGTTTGACTATGTTTGATTCACTTCACAGAATCGGACAGATGTTTTTGAAGTATGAAATGTTTTCATTATTTACAACCAGAATATCTTGCCCAGTTGGCTTTTTGTGTTTGTTTAAAGAGGAATCATATAAGCAAAAGTTACTTTGAAGTTAGATTAGACTTTAAAAAAAACAAAAAAACAAGTACTTTAGGTTTGGCAATTTCTAACAATAAGCAACCACCTGGTTACTTTCACATCAATTTGATCAGGGAATGAGACGTGCATGTTTTGCACTACGGTTTTAAAGTCCCACAGAAATATTTATAGGGAAGCTGTTTTGTCAGTGATTTAAATCTTGGATTTTTCTTTAGAAATATGGATAGAATTTGAAGTATAGCAAACTGAAGACTATTTTTGTAAACTATGTTGTGTTTATCAGTTAGTACTATTCTCTGATTTTGTTTTAAACATTTGATGTGTTTTAATTTTGATATTTTTTTGTCTGAGCCAGCTTGATAGAGATCCAGTACACTTAAGTGAGGGGGAGTTTGGAGACTGGATCGTTATTGGTAATTGCTCAGATGGGAGGAGCTTCACAGGTAACCTTGATAACACCAACGACAGTTATAATTGGAGGGGAACCTAGTTGGACATCTTTATCTCACTGTAAGTAGCATACTTATATTAGCAGAAATTATTAATTGATTAAAGGGACAGAGTCTGGGAAAAGTGGTGTGAAGTCTGAATTTCAAAGGGGTTTAGTTCAATAGGAGCTATTCGTCTCAACCTCAGTGAAGTGGAACCAGGAGAACCACTTTTCCATAGAGACTATTTACAAAAGGGACAGAAAAAAGGGGATAGAACCTTTGCAGATGGTTATTGCCTTTATTTTTGTTATTGCAATGTTTTAGTGATGTTTTAGCAATATCTAACAGAAAAATCCAGCCTTTTTAAATTTTATTTTATTTGTCTATTTACTTTGTGAACAGACCACTGAACTTTGAAGAAAAGAATTAGTTAATGGTATCAATGCAGTTTATATCTGAGGAATAGACATTATGTTATGTTTGCTCTCAGACACCATTATGTAGGACATCAACATAGAGCCTACTGATCTTACTGATTAATTTTCAGATATTTTACTCACCTCAAGGATTTGGGAGACTGCTGAGACTGAAATGTATTGCCCAGGAAGGAAGTTATGAGGGTGATGAAAGAATTTGCAGAGTGGGTAAGACTGACTGATAGAGGTTAACCTGCGTTTTTCTATACTTTTGATTGTATTTGTGATCAGACCATAGATCTACTTGTCTGGACATGTTTGGTAAAACTAAATAAGATTATATTGATTTGCCAAATTAGGGCATGGGACATGGTTATGGCTGTTTGTCCACTGTTGACGCACTCCAATGGCTGCAAGGAAGCTCGGTGCTTTGTGTTGAGACTGGATGGAATGTCTGGTCTGCTTATCTGTGGAATGTCTTGTCATAACTGCCTTTTGACAATAATGCAGGAGACAATTTGCTGAGATTAACAAACGTTCTTGGCTTTATCCACAGCAAGCACCTGAGGAAATGGGGAGAGCACAAAGCTGCTGCCCCAGTAGGACAGGCCTGTGGGGTGCTGGATGGGAAAACATGGCTCTGTTCCCATGCTCAGGTTTGGTGAATTTGAAGATAATTGGATACTTTAAATTTATAGGTTTAGTTTTGTTAATTTATACTTGGAAAATGTACAGGGTCTGACAGCTAAAGTGTGAAAAACTCAGGCTAACTAAGTTAGTTTTTGCGTACTTATGGGATATATTTAATCATTTGATTCCATACCAGGTTTTCTTAATGGCATCAGATCGCATCTTCCTGCACCTGAATGAATTGGCTGTGTTTGGAAAATGGTCAATTACGGGAGTAATTTACCATTAAAGAGGGATTATTATTGTAATCATCTGATTATGATTTCATTTGGAAAAGACAGTTCCTTTATAGACATTTACTGAATGCAGCTCCCAGCAGCCTTGGACGGAATGCCAGCGGTGCGGAAGAGAAGATATGAACTTTTAAAAGAACAAAAATGTTACTTCTAACTATTTTTTTCTGTTTCACAGGGTTCTTCCCACTTTAAGTTTGATTTATTTCAGAATATAACATAGTAAGAATGTATATGTTCATGGATTTTCTAAGCTTCTTCCACAGTATTAACATGTATCAAGTCAGATTTAATTATCTCTTCACATGTAAGACATTCTTATACATTTTTGGGTTTTGAATTTAGTTTGTGGGAATTGTTAAAATACATTTTTTGGTTAATGCCAAAAGAGGGTGAATTTATAATTAACAGATTTACATTTTTTGAGTAAGGGGAGTTAATGTTAAAAAGGTATCTTAACAGGTTGTGTTTTGAATTTTAATCTGGAAATCTTGTTGTGGTATCATATGAAAGACTTCATGTTTTAAACTGATAAAATTTCTTGGGTTTGACTTTTTTTTTCATTCTCAAATGCTTTACAGGTTTTAGATCTTAAGTTTTAAACACTAACCCTGAAGGAGAGTACAGAAGGTGATCCATCTATAATAAATATAGATGGAAAAGAGGGATTTGTAGTATGCAAAATTTGATCATATGTGTTAAATGTCATGTATGATGGCATATTGAAAATCGCACGATTACAGGATGTGAAGGCTGGATAATTGGGCACCTTTTGAGGAACATCAAAGCCCTTGTATATGTTGGAAGTATGTGTGACCTTTGAGGACCTCTGAGACAAAGAGTTTTATTGCAGACTATAAAACCATAAAATTCAGGATGGACTCACAGGACAGACCTCGGATCTTGTGATGTAGGAGCAGGACAATGGTCAATACACTAACCAGCTTTTGTTTAGGACTGTGTCAATAAAGCCTGGGAGAATGAACTTTTGACTTGGATCCAGGAGAAAAGACACGTCCCTTGTGACTGCATGATTCTGGGACGGACCAATCATTGTTAACACACTGTTTAAAACGTTCTGATTGGAGCAGATTAATCCTGGGAGGTTTTGGATGTTTATAAAAGTTATGACACGAAAACCATTCTTTGTCAGAAATCTTTGTCTGGCCCAGAGAAACTAGGGCATCTTTCTCTGTAAACTGCAATTTGTGAATCTGTTCAAAATAAATGTTAAGAACTGGAAATTGGCTCCATTTTGTCTCTGCTTGAACATGCACTGAATTATTTTTGATAAAATTAAATTCTACACCAGCCAGCATCATTTGCAGCGATGAATCTTGCAGGGTAAGGGCTATTTTGTACTAATAAGTTTAAAATAATAAACAAAAAATAATTATAACAAAATATGTGTCAAAGGCAACAATAAGTTTTGGTACCTGTCCTCTCTTCATCTTATTTCGGTACCTGAGTGGTGTCCTCCACTCCTTTTGGTGATGTCCTCTATAAAAGTCATAATTTATACTTTAAAATACACATAAACATCCAACAGATTTCACAGTGTGCGTATTTGATTCAGGTGTATGGTTGGAGACCTATGTCAACACAGAAAGCTAGCTAGAACAGTCTTTATAATAGCCACTCATCGCAGCGGTGAAAGCGAGCCTGCTATACTGGGAAGTGCAGGAGGAACTGCTTCCTTTTCTTCCCTTTGCTTGGTGTGGAGGTGGATGCTCTCATATATAAGAACAATGTCATATACATGAGTATTGCAAAGCTGTTTTACCAACAGCTAACTTTAGCCATTAGCAAGCATTCTTACCTTTCTCAATGAGAAACTTCGGCATTTCCACATACGTTTTGATGCCGTGAAAGTTTTTTCATTTGTGTCCATCTGTTGTAGGCTTCACCTAAACTAACTCTGGTTTTAGATCTTGTAAGGTTGCTCCTATTCTGAGAAAGATAATTAAATCTCTGGGGCTCAGACATAGCAGCTGAACTAACCGAGTGCTCTATTTTCTACAGTAAATGCCTCTTTGCTCCGGGCAGTTGTTTACAATAGTATTTGGCAACCTACAATAGCGCACCGCTGTTGGCTGGAGGACGTAAATATAAACACAGTGCGGTGGTCGGAGAAAGTTATCTTTTTTAATGATATTAGGTTAAAGGCACAGTGTGTAATTTTCGGCCAGTAGGGGGCAGTGCATACCTAAATTATCACAAGCATGCGGTATCTGTGTCTTCGAGTAAGAAACTCAACAACGCAGGTCCAACTAGTGCTGTTTTCAAACACTCATTTCCCTGAGAATGATCTATTTGCAGCAACATGACGAGCACATCAGTCTCTCTTGCATCACTTGGAACTAGCGAAGAAGTAAAAATGTACTTATGGCGAAACTTTCTTGTATTTTGAGGGGAAATCAATGCTTTAATAGCAGGCTTGTTCCGCGCGCTTTGTCCGTCTGGGCTCTTGTAGAAGTAAAGACGCCATCTAATATGGCTTTCCCTGAATATGTATTTTAAAACATGAGAAGGATTAAAAGACAGTGGTTGTAGTTTTGGTAAAAATGTCTCTTTCTGAGCCTCAGGACTGATAACTAAGACTTCAGTTTTCTCCTGGTTGAGCTGGAGAAAGTTTTTCTGCTATCCAGGATTTGATATCTGAAATGCAGTTAAAAAGTGTATTCATTGGTAATGTTTAATCAGGAGACAAGGGGATTTACAACTTTGTATGATTAGCATAACTGTGAAAGTTCACTCCATGTCATCTGATGGCACTGCCAAGAGGGAGCATATAAAGGTTACAAAGCATTGGGCCTAAAACTGAACCCTGGGGCAGACCACATGTGATCTTGTGGACCCTTGAGGAGCAGCAACGTACCATAAAAGTCCTTCTGTGAGATAGGATACAAACCATTTTAGAACAACTCCTGAGAGGCCAAACTATTTTAAACGGGTTAAAAGAATAGTGTGGTCTACCATATCAAAAGAAGCGCTTAGATCCAGTAGAATAAACACTGTCACCCTCTGCGCAACATAGTTTACTCTCAAACTCCATTCACACCATTGAGTTTGTGCAGGCAGCAGGGGGCATGGAGCTGCTCAATGGGGGGTGGAAAACAAAATGCCCGCAGTAGCTGGTCATGGCGGGGGAGACAGAACAGGATGAGATGCTGGCGGTAGCGATCGGAGATGTCAGAGGATATTGCCAGGTAAGCGGTTAAATATTTTCTTTTAACTTTCTGTTTAACTTTCTTTTAACTTTTTATGCTAGTTAACGCTAGCCAAACTAGGTTAGGGTAACTATAATGCTAAATACACACTACTAGTTTCCCATTGCCTATTTAGGTGAAATCATCAAAAAGTGGTGGAAGATGTGGTAGAAATATGGGTGTCTGTGAGGCCTCGGATGAGAGAATAACACAAAGTGTCAGCTAAATTTGTACATAGTTTATTTTACGTACATATTTTATGCACGGAGGGTCTCTTGCTGAGAACCCTCAAGCTTCAACACAGATGCATGGGTATATATAATAATCAGCCACACGCTATTGAATCAGCTCTTGACCGATCATTACATCATACAGATGATTTCATACATAATCAAACAGAAGAGGAAGTGTCCCTTCAGTAGTCAGCAGTTAACAATCAGGAGATAGTTTTACTGGACAATCAGAATATAGATAACAATAAGGGACACTTTGTATAATGCTGAGAAAGACATTCACAGGATCTGTCATCAGTCAACACCAGATAATAACAAGAGTTGTCATTAGTCAAGATGAGATGTTTACATACAATTGGCTCTTGTTTGTACCTTAGAATCAGAACGGCTATCTAAGAGCTTAGTAAGAGAATTAAAAATTTCTTAATGTCCCAGCATTAATAATAACATTTTCTGTCACATTCCATTGTTTAGGGAATAGTATAACCCCAAAAAATAAACAAGAAAATTTATAAGAGTAACATGCACGTACATTTACAACACAACAACATCAGAGATGACACACAATATTTTGGTTTAAGACAGCTTTTCAGAAAGTGTTACAATCTAATCAGGCAAAAATAAAAAACAAAAAGTTCAACAGACAGTATTGTCATCATCATTATCCGAATCAGAAGAAATGGAGACATCAGAACAACAGAATAAGAACAGATGAAAACACTTCTTTGTTGTTTGGAATAAATGAACAGCACTGATCATCAAAAATAAAACAAATGCCATTTTTTTAGCTAATAACATGTCTACTGCTATTCTGTTTTGGAAAGACATTAGAGATGAAGCGTGAAGTTGTTCATGAACTGCTTTAAAACTATCACGAGTGTAGTTGGCTCATTTTTGGATATTATAATGGATGTAATTGATTCTGTCAACATTTTTATTAATAGTACATCACCAGCAAAATGATGATTCCCATCATCAATATAAGTTGGGTCAGATTCTTCAAAGAACTATTCATCTTTTAGCTCTGTGATGATTAGTTTCCTGGTCTGTAGTGTCAAAATCAGTAAGCACAGTCACAGGCATAATTAAGTTTACAGGAGTACATAAACCTGCAGTAAAAGGTATTAACAGAACTTACAAACATTTTACCTTTAGTTGCTTTAGTTAAACAGGTGAAATTATTTAAAGCCACATCAGAATTGAAGTAAGGAGGAGGAATTCTTTTATCTGATACAGAAGAAGGATTTTACCAAAAGGAGCAGTGGTGTGGTGTATTGGTTAACAGAGTACTAAGACAGGTATGAGGAAGTTCAGAAGGAGTTGGCATAATTTTTGACAGTGGACGTAAACCCAAACAGTCAACACAGTTCCCATCCACAGTTCGTTGTACCATAAGCAGCCATTTATTAGTGTCTCTTCTGAAAGTCCAGTAGTCGTTTAGTAAGTTCAATAGTAGTTGTGACGCTCTCGGATTTAGATCGTAGATCTGTCTCAGGAGCAAAAATAGTATTTCTTTGTTTCTGACAAAGTATAATGTCACCCATTTTTAATTAATTCCACTGAAAATGCATGCAGTATGAGGTTTCAAAGACATTGTCCAGTAATCCGTAATCAGGTCTGAAGTCCGCTTTGATAAGATTAACTTTGAGGATTAAGGATGTTTTTGTAGGTGTCATTTGTAGCAGGGGTCGAAGGTGATCCTTCTCGGGGACATATGATAACATCAGGTCCTTGTTTGTCCTTACACAAGAAAGTAGGAGATGTGGGCTAGAAAGTCTTTTCTTTCTCAGCAGGGGAGGATGTGATGGTATAGATGGTAGATGTAGAGTTGTGACGTCAGGGGCATGAGTGGAGATCAGGGCAGCTTTCCGCTGGACATAAGAGGATGGGTAATGTGATGATGAAGTTCAGACAAAGCGACAGATGGTTTGGTTCCATGGCAGATGAGCCAGGGTGCCACCAGGGTGCCACCTGGGTCTACCAGGCGTAGACCCAGGTGGCACGTTCAGCAACATTCACCTCTGTTTGGGTAGTCAGCAGGATACTCTGCCTGGCAGGGAAGAGCTGCTCTTAACCTGAGAATGAATGTCTGTCAAAGGTTTGGCAAATAAACTATTTTTGAGCTCTAATTTTGAGCCCTTAATGAATTTAATAGCCAATGTAGTGACCTATTCCCTCCTTTGACACATTCATGTGTCAATTCTACATAATGCGTAATAAGATTAAAAGGGAAAAAATGGGGCAGTATGTAAAAAGTGCACTGATTTTCAGATAAATATTAAAAAAATAAATAAAAGTAGAGTGCAGCGTGTTGCAGGCCAGAGAAAGGCTGCAGGTCAAGGGAACGTTATTTACAATCTATTTTAATGGCAGATGTTTTAATGTTGCCCTGGGGAATTGCACCTCTAGAGTGGCACCTCTTCTTTGTGGGGTCCCCCAGGGGTCTATTTTAGGTCCACCTCTTTTTAATCGATATATTTACCCTTGGCAGCCATTTTTAGAAAATTCCGGGTGAATTGTCACCTCTACGCTGATTATTGTTAGCTTTATGTGGCCCTAAAAACTCCTGACCCTCTGGAACCACTGACTGACTGCCTGAGTGAAATCAAGTCCTGGCTCTAAGCCAACTTCCTCCATCTGAACAGCTCCAAATTGGAGGCCATTTTGTTTGCCCCCTGCTCTCCCGCTGCTGTGGAGCCGTCATTGCCCCCTTCATTGTCCGCAATATTGAAGCCTATAGTTACAAATTTGGGGGTCACCCTGGGCGCCTTTTTTAAAATGGACGTGCAGATAAATCAGGTAGTCAGGTCATGTTTCTTTCATCTCCGACGGCTTGCCAAGCTAAAATCAGTCCTGAATAAAAAAGATCTCCAGTCAGTTGTCCATGCTTTTGTTCCCTCCTCTTCAGTGATGTGGCTCCGACTGGTACATAACGCTGCCACTAGGTTTCTGACTGGCACAGACCGGCGGGAGCACATCACCCCTGTCTTGGCTAATTTACACTGGCTTACAGTGAGATTTCGCATTAAGGTTAAAATTCTCCTATTAGTCTATAAATCAATGCATGAAATGGCCCCCCCTTATTTGGCACAGCTTTTAAGGCCTAACGTTCCAGCGCAAACCTTAAGGTCTTCTGAACAGTACCTTCTGCTTGTTCCTCCTGCCCACTACAAGGGTCGTGGGGAACGGCCTTTTTCAGTTTGTGCTCCCAAGCTCTCGAACCAGCTCCCCCTCATGGTCCGACTCGCCCATCCCTCCCCATTTTTAAAGTTTGTCTTATTTTTATTCCCAACCCTTCTCAGCTGAGTCGGTTTAACCCCTGTGAGATCTTGTCTGTTTGTTTTTACCGTTTTTACTTGTTTTAGCTATTTTATGCTGCTTTATATTCTTTGGGGTTTGATCGTCTTGTACAGCACTTTAGTTGCCGTTGTCGCTGTTTAAATGTGCTTTATAAATAAAGGATGATGATGACATGTAATTTAAATCTCATTTACAGGTGTACACAGGCAACATAATACAAATGATCAGAATACATAAAACTTAGTCTTAGAAGTATCAGCTGTGCTTTCAGTTGCACAATAAACAGGAATTTTCATCTTTAACATTCAATGAGTAGCAGTCTCTTAAGTTTTTCTCCTTAGTGTGGACATGAAAAAAGTCAGTGTGTGTAACAGTTTGTGTAGTGTGTGTGTGTGCGTGACCTCGTTTACAGGTGCTGGTAGGGTCTGCTGCCACGCCCTCCTCTACTTCTGCCTCTCTCCTGGAGCTGTAAAGTCTTTTCTTGGACAGGAGCGGACGCCCTGTCCGGTCCCACTGCATTAGGAATGGGAGCCAGAGCTGTTCTGATTCTGGGGACTCACTGGGTGGGGCTGCAACTGCTGCGTGTTGCAGGGGAATCAGCTTTGTGGATGGTGTCTTTTGTCTCTTTCCTTCTTGGGTGCCGTTTCTGCTCTCCTGAGCAGAGTGTGACATTAGCGACAGTCCACACTGTGTAGGAGTCTTGGTGTCCTCAGGCTCTGCGACCATTCCAAACCTGTAAGATCAATCACACTACAATATTCTCATTTCCTAAAAAACAACTCTACATTTCTTAACTTCCTACAGTCCACAGTGTTTGGCTTCCTGTTTCCACTTCCTGGTTTTCCCAAGACGACCCGAAAACTGTGCAAAATAATACTACTTTAAAACTACTTGCCTGCGTGCTGTTATGGAGTCAAGAAAACCAAACATATCAAGAGAGACAAGGAAGAGTGAAGCAGAGGAAAGGAAATTGCAGAAATAACAAAGAAACAACAGAGAAATCCCCGCCCATCAGCTGACAAACTGACGGGATGCACCGACATGCCGATGGGGATTAATTCAATTCAATTCAGTTTATTTATATAGCGCCATTTCACAACAGATGTCATCTCAAGGCACTTTACAAAAAGAGTTATTACAATACAATGTTTAGTGTAGAAATTACAGAACCACAGAAGATTGCGTCGTGGAATTCTCAGCAATCCCTCATACTGAGCAAGCATGCAGCGACAGTGGGAAGGAAAAACTCCCTTTTAACAGGAAGAAACCTCCGGCAGAACCAGGCTCAGCACAAGCGGTTATCTGCCGCGACCGTCTGTGGCTTGGAGAATACATAACAGAGACACAGAAAGAGCAATAGAACTGATGCACAAGTTTGTTGCAGGACGTGGAGAATTTTCCGTCACTGCAATGCCATCTTAGTCAGGGTCGTCAAGCAGGGCTAATCCGGAGCACCTACTATAATAGAAAACAGGTTAGTGCTTGAATTGACAGCACATCATGCAGTTGGGGAGAAGTAGGAGAGAAAGTAGGAACAGACCCTAATAATGTCCTCCAACAGCCTAGCCTAAAGCAGCATAGCTACTAACATTAACCTGTCTCCTAGCTACTAGGAGACCTGGCTACCAACACTCTGTCTGAGTCCTCCTGACCCGTGGACGGTGTAGGGCCGGTAACGGCCCCCGTCATGCCGGGGTCTTCTCGGAGTCGGGTTGTTTGAGAATGCAGCCCAAAGTGGGTGGTAAACTCCATCTAAGGCTAAATGCCGGCACGAGACCGATAGTCGACAACTATCTTAAGGAAAAATAGACAGAACTGAGAGGACAGAGTTGAAGAGGGCGAGAAACGTTTAAGAGATAAACGGGTGGGGTCCGCACAGTCTGCCCGGGGGATTCAACCCGGCAGGTAATGGGCGGCCGCACTGTGCGGGAGGATCCCCTTGAGGGACCTCTCTCCGGCGCTGGCTGGCCCCTGTGGGGCACATTTCTTCCGCGGCGGTAAGCCGCGACCGGCTCCGGATCTTTACCTGGCTTACATTAATCTATCTCTACCTAGCTACTCTACCTCTTCCTATCTCTTCCTAACTTTTGACACTCTGCCTGACTACTAACATTAACCTGTCTCTTCCTATCTACCTGTCTGACCTGACTCTAACTACCTATAAACATATCTCTAACTGTAAGCTTTGTCAAAGAGGAAAGTTTTTAGCCTAGTTTTAAAGATAGACAAATTGTCTGCTTCACGAACCAACCCTGGGAGCCGGTTCCATAGGAGGGGAGCCTGATAGCTGAAAGATCTGCCACCCATTCTACTTTTAGAAATCCTAGGAACTACCAGTAAACCTGCAGTCTGAGAGCGAAGGTCTCTGTTAGGAACATATGGAACAATCAGGTCTCTTATGTATGATGGAGCTAGATTATTAAGGGCTTTATATGTCAGAAGGAGGATCTTGAATTCTATTCTAGATTTTACTGGGAGCCAGTGAAGAGAAGCTAAAACAGGGGAAATGTGATCTCTTCTTTTAATATTCATCAGAATCCTAGCAGCAGCATTTTGAACTAACTGAAGACTTTTAATTGTATTCTGTGGACTACCTGATAATAGACAGTTACAGTAATCCAGCCTTGAAGTAACAAATGCATGGACTAGTTTTTCAGCATCATTCCTGGACAGGATGGTTCTAATTTTTGCAATATTCCTAAGGTGAAAAAAGGAAATCCTACAGACTTCTTTAATGTGAGTTCTAAATGACATATCTTGGTCAAAAATGACACCGAGGTTTTTTGCTTTATTACTGGAGGCTAATTTAATGCCGTCCAGGTGAAGGGGCTGACTAAGTAGTTTCTTTTTCAGAGCTTCTGGTCCAAAGACGACAACTTCTGTTTTATCAGAATTTAGAAGCAAGAAGTTTAGAGTCATCCAAGTTTTTATGTCTTCCAGACATGCCTGTAGTCTACCTAACTGATTGGATTCATCAGGATTTATGGATAGATATAGCTGTGTATCATCTGCGTAACTATGGAATTTTATCCCATGCTGCCTAATTATTTTACCAATAGGAAGCATATATATAGTAAAGAGAATCGGCCCAAGCACTGAACCCTGTGGTACTCCGCAAGTAACTATTGAGGTTGAGGAAGATCTATTGTTTACCTGAACAAACTGAAATCTGTTAGACAAATAAGATTTAAACCAACCTAGTGCTGTTCCTATTATACCGACACTTTGAAGCCTTTCTATGAGAATATTGTGGTCAACAGTGTCAAAGGCAGCACTGAGATCTAACAGGACCAGAATGGTCACCAGTCCATTGTCTGAGGCTATGAGAATATCATTAGTAACCTTCACCAGAGCTGTTTCAGTGCTGTGATGAGCTCTAAAGCCTGACTGAAACTTCTCAAACAGCTCATTATTGTTTAAATGCTCACATATCTGGTGTGCAACTATTTTCTCAAGAATTTTAGATAAGAAGGGAAGATTAGATATCGGTCTATAGTTAATTAAGTCGTTTTGATCAAGAGAGGGTTTCTTAAGTAGAGGTTTAATTACAGCAATCTTAAACTCCTGTGGTACATATCCATTGACTAAGGATAGATTCATTATATTTAAAATTGGAGCAGCGATCAGAGGGAAAACTTCTTTTAAGAGTTTAGTTGGGATTGGGTCTAAAACGCAAGTTGAAGGTTTAGATGAAGCTAATAATTTTAGTACATCACAAAGTTCGGCTGCATTAAAGCAGTTTAAGCATATATTAGGTTCCACCATTTTTGAGGCTGCCTCATTAACTAAGGAGGAAGCAAGCATATTGGGAAGGTTCCCAATTATCTTATTCTTTATGGAGTCTATTTTATTTATAAAGAATTGCATGAAGTCGTCACTGCTTAGAGCTTGGGGAATGGTTGGCTCGATAGAGCTATGATCCTGTGTGAGTTTGGCAACTGTATTAAAAAGAAACCTAGGATTATTTTTATTCTCCTCGATTAAAGATGAATAATATGCTGTTCTAGCTGTGTGAAGGCTCTTTTTATATAGCAATAAACTATTTTTCCATATTAAAAAGGAATCATGTAAATGCGTGGAGCGCCATTTTCTCTCTAGTTTTCTAACATTCTGCTTTAGGGTACGTAGCTCTAAATTAAACCAGGGAGTTAATCTTCTATGGCTAGCCACCTTCCTTTTCAAGGGGGCAACTTTGTCTATTGCCCGACGCAGGGAGGAATTAACGCTATGAACTAAAATGTCAAGTTGTGAGGGGTCACGAGTTAAATCACTGTTTTCTGTTCTGCATTTATAAACTGAGGAAATTAAAGTTGGAAGAGCTTCTTTAAAATTTGCTACAGCGTTGTCTGATAACGTTCTGGTATAATGAAGTTTTCTTTCAGGTTTGATATGATCCATTAGAGTAAGTTTAAAAGTGATAAGGAAATGATCAGACAGGATAGGGTTATGTGGAAAGACTGTTATTTCTTCACAGTCAATGCCATAAGTCAGCACAAGATCTAAAGTGTGGTGACAAGAATGTGTTGGTCCCTGCACATTTTGAGTAAAGCCTATTGAGTCTAGGATAGTGTGAAAAGCTGTATTTAGACTATCACTTTCATTATCAACATGAATATTGAAGTCTCCGACTATAATGACTTTATCAGTGTTTAAAACTAAGTCAGATAGAAAATCTGAAATCTGATCTAAAAATTGAGAATAAGGTCCTGGTGGACGATATAAGACCACAAACAAAAGTGGCTTTACTGCTTTGTTATGTGTATGAGGAAAGCTAAAAACTAGATGCTCAAAGGAACTGTAACTATTATTTTTTTGGAGATTAATTAGTAAATCGGAATGAAAGATAGTTGCTACTCCACCTCCTCGACCAGTACTTCGAGGGACACTAAAGTTTAAGTAGCTAGGGGGAGTTGACTCATTTATTGTGACATGGTCCTCTTCCTGCAACCATGTCTCTGCAAGACAAAACAAATCAATATTATTTTCACAAATTAAGTCATTTACCAAGAGTGTTTTTGAGGGGAGAGATCTTATGTTTAGTAAACCACATTTAATTGATTTGTTTTTATGTTCAGTCCGAGTTTTATTTATCTTTATGAGATTTTTATACTTTGCTCTAGTAGCATTAACTTTTAATTCATTAGTTTTGGGTAGTGGACGGGAAACTATCTCTATAGGGTAGTGGGTGGGTGGCAGTCCCTGTTCCTTGACCTGGACTCTGGGTTCCCTGAGCTGGACTCTGGGTTGTCACGGCTTTGGGGAACTAGAGATAACCCTATCAATGTTCCTGGAAAGAAGCGAAGCTCCGTCCTCGGTGGGATGGATGCCGTCTCTACGTAACAGTCCAGGTTTTCCCCAGAAGGCCCCCCAGTTATCAATGTAGCCCACATCGTTTTCTGGACACCACCTTGACAACCAAAGGTGGAACGAAAGCATACGGCTGTACATGTCATCGCTAGTACGATCAGGCAGGGGACCAGAAAAAATTACAGAGTCAGACATCTTTTTGGCAGCCCTACACACCGAAGCTACGCTAATTTTAGTGACCTCCGACTGCCGTCGCCGGGTGTCGTTGCCACCAGCATGGATAACGATCCTGCTATACCGCCGTTTGTCCTTGGCCAAAAGCTTCAGATGGGACCTAATGTCCGCAGCCCTGGCCCCTGGAAGGCATTTGACGGTGGTCTTTCGTGTCTCTGGAGCCACATTCCTAACTATGGAGCTGCCAATTACAAGAATCGGCCTCTCCTGCTCGGCGGGTGCGTCGCTGAGCGGGGCGAACCTATTGTTCAGAGAAAGGGGCTGGAGGTTGGCCGCGGACTGGGGTCTGGCGCTAGTCTTCCTACGAACAGTCACCCAGCTCGCCTGAGGTCCCGGCTGCACGGGAGCTGTTGAAGGACGGCTAGGTCCTGTCCTAGTTGACTCCGCGCTAGCTACTGCTGGGCCTGGCTGTTCTACAGCGCGGAGCCGGGCCTCTAGCTCAGAAACCCTCGCCTCCAAAGCTACAAAAATGCTGCACTTATTACACCTACCAACTTCACTAAATGAGGCGGAGGAGTAACTAAACATCTGACAGAGAGAGCAGGAAAGAGGAGGAGGTGTAGAGAGAGATGGAGGGACAAGAGAGAAAGCTGCCGAAGCCATGCTAGCCGTAAAGCTAAGCTAACCAAGCGGTACCTTACCTTACCTAAAAACAAAGTAATTAACCCAGTAAAACGCTTAAAGAGTCCTAAACCGTGAAGAAAATTAACGTTTTAATGTGTTTGTGTGTTAAGCAACTCAGAAAAAACTTATTGACAGAGAAAGTTAGATTAGTTCAAGAGAGAGAGAAACACCGACTTGCTACAAACGAGTTAGTCACAAAACAGGAAATGACGCGATACGTCTTACCAACGCGATACGTCTCCACGCTCCCACCCTGAATTACTGCAGGGATTACAGAGTGTGTAAGCAGCTTTGTTTTGATTAAAACATCAACTTTCGTCCGTTTGAGCGTTTTGCTGCCCGGACGCGCTGGCCAGTGTGAATGCGGCTTAATGTTGCACAATGGATGCTGGTGGGAGAATGCAGGATATGATCCAACAATATCTGAGCACATTTCTAAGGAGAGTCTGATTTATAAATTGGAAATTGTGTGCAGCTGTGCATACTCCAAGTTTTATAGATCAGAAACTTACTAAATGTAAGTAAAGAAAAATTGCTTAGCTTAGGTATGGTTTTAGTAAGGATTCAACTCAAAGTTTTATAAATGTGACCCCTGCTCTACACAGGGGTTAAAGACTATAGGGTAGATACCATCTGGGCCTTCAGCCTTGTTCCAGTTCAGTTTCTCCAGCTGCCTCTTCACCCAACTTGTAGAGAAAGCAGTGGCGGCTGGTGGAATTTTCTCCAGAGGGGGCTATGACTATGATAGCTAGATATTAGGGCTGTCAAACAATTAAAATGTTTTATGTAATTAGTCACAGGGAAGCTGTAAATTAATCATGACAAATTAACATTCCTAAATATGACAAAAAAAACAAATTTTTGGTGTGAATAAAGGACAAATGCAGATGCCGTTGCTCTTTTTTTAAACAAAATAAAGGAGAGTTTAATATAATTTTTGTCATGAACTCCACAATCACATTCACACATGGCCATTTTACACTGTTTATCGTTTAGCCAGTTGCTAAGGCAAACTAAGATTTTCTGTATGTAAAGGCGTTTCATATCAATGTTGCTCAACCCGGCGCATCCTCTTAATGAGACTATCCTACGACAACAGAGTGATTTCAGTCAGCGGTTTCAACGGTTTTGCTGTAACACAGACTGTTACTGTGGTGGAGGAAACACTGAGCTGTCTATTGAGGTATTGATTCAGGAAGGTATGACTCTGTTCAATATCTGCAAGACCTCCACTTATAGCTGTTCAGAATGAGAAGATAGGAGATAGAGAAAAGGCTGTTTTATTTCTTCTGTTCTTTACTATTATTATTATATGTGTGGTCTCATATGAAAAAGAATAACAAATGCAACACAGGTAGAAATAATCAAAATATATGAATAAACGTAACATTTGAATATCAGCACCTGTGTTAAACATCACATGAATCAAATGTAATACAAACTTAGTAATCAAATGTCACAATTTAACATTTTCCAGTATGTAAACAAAAAGGAACACATTCTCGTATTGTGAAGTATCTGTGTCTACACTACTTCCGCTAATGAGTTAGCACTAATGTAAGTCAGAAAACATCACTATAACCAAATAATATGCATTTTAATGCAGCAGTAACTCACTATAAAAAGTACTGAAGCTCTACAGCAAACCAGCATGCATAAATTAACATAAATACAGCACTTTTATTCTCTTTTTTTGTTGCTAATTGATCTTGATATTTGGCTGATCAACTCCAAGCTATTTTACTTCAAGCTTCTCCTGCTATGTTTTTCTCTCAAATGGTATTGTTTTGAGTGATATAACTGAATTATTCTTTTTCTCTTTCTTTATTTTGCGTCTCTTTTTGTTCATCTCCAACTCCCACTGTTAGACCTGTCATTCTGGGCGCGCAAACTGGTGTGAACGTGGCTTTATGCAGACGTCTTACTGCAGGATTCTTATTTGTACTTCACACAACTAATGCAACGATATTTGCAATCGCTTTATAATCTAAAGACATACATATGAAAATACTGTAATTAAATTCTCATGGGCAAGATATTTTCATTCAGAGTCTCATTTTTATTCTCAGTTCAAAGACAGAAAGAAGTTGTGGTGTTCATCTATATGCACAAAGCTCTACAGGTCTAAACAGTTTAGCTGAAATTCACAATTTTGCTATTTCTCCTGCTGCGCTGTCAGTGTCCTCTGTGTCTAAATAGTGTGTAAGCAAGGTCCTCCGTGTGGTTAAAGTTGTGCACACTTTTTCTACCAAGTTTTTTTTTTCTATAAACTCCAAACATGGTGTAGAAAGTTGCTTACTGCAACTCTGTTTTTACCTGTTTAAGTAAAAAATCCATGGAACGTCTTCAGGTTGTCCAGAACGCTGCTGCAAGGCTAATCATTAGGTCACCTAAACATTCACATATCACCCCTTTATTAATCGAACTACCCTGGCTCCCCATTCACTACAGAGTACATTTTAAAATTCTGGTTTTAGCATCAAGAGCTCTGATCGATCAAGCCCCGTTCTATATCAGAGAGCTTCTGCAGCCATACGTCCCGAGCAGGTCCCTGAGATCCATTGATCAGCGCCTGCTGGTTACAAAGAAAACTCGGCTGAAAACAAAAGGTGACAGAGCCTTTGCAGCAGTGGCCCCCGCTTTGTGGAACTCCCTTCCTCTCAGCCTAAGATCTGTGGACTCTGTGATCTCTTTTAAAAAGCAGCTAAAAACGCATCCTTTTAAACTTGCCTTTGAATAGTTTTATTTGTCTTTCTGTCTCCTATGTTGTGTTTTATTGTAAAGCACTTTGTGATTTTTATCTTGAATGGTGCTATATAAATAAAGTTTTTACTTACATACTTACTTTACTTATGCAGTTTTCAGACCACGGTTTGTAATTAAGCAAGCTATATAAATGAGACCCCTGTTGCCCTGACAAACCATATTGTGAAGGTCCGGGAGAGACTCCTGTTGGCCAAAGAAAGCAAACTTGAACATGTCTGGACCGACTGCAGTTTTCTTATCATTGTGGAGAGGGCTCCATCTGCTTCAACCAACCCACTGCCATCTGGACAAAGCAGAGAGCACTGCAAGAATCATATTCTTTTATTTATCCAGTGCATTAACACAATTCAGCCTGATTTGCTTTGTCAGAATCTCTTGAACACACAGGTAAAGCCCTCAACAATTGTCTGGATTAATGACTACCTGTCAAACAAATCACAATTTGTGAGGCTGCAGGATTGTGTTTCTAATCAGGTTTTGAGCAGTAGAGGAGCACTACAGAAGACGGTATTCTCCCCATTCCTTTATACTCTGTACACCTGAGAGTTCCAGCATGAGTCAGAGACCTGTCATTTGCCAAAATACTCAGATGATTCTGCTGTCGTGGGGTGTATTAGAGATGGACAAGAAACTAAGTACAGAGAGCTGGTGGACCGCTTTGTGACATGCTGTATAAACCATCATCTCACCTTGAACTGAAAAATTAACAAAAAAGGAGATCACTGTAGATTTAAGAAGAAATAGGTTTAAGGCTGAGGAGTATAAATACCTTGCAGTTCACCTGGACAACAGACTGGACTGAAGGCAAGGCGAGGCACATTTATTTGTATTGCACACTTTCAACACAAGGTAATTCAAGATGCATTACATGATTAAAATTAGAACACAGCATAAATCAACTTCCGGTTTGACGATGCAAGGATAGGATGCGTATTTAGTTCGTGCTCCCAGACATCCATGTAAACCCTCTGAACTCGAAGAATTAACTCATCAACGGAACTGGGAAAATATCGGAGAGGGAAGATATTAACTACGAGCCTCAAGCTGTAAGTAAAAATGCCAGAAAATCGAGATAAGAGCAGCACAACGATGAAAGCTACAAATGCTAAAGGGCAGACGGGCAACATGGAGGAAGTGACGGCCTTGGCTAAAACAGGAGCGAAACCAGACCTGAATGCTATAATAGAGGCCATAACGGAGTTAAAGTCTGAACTGAAAGGCGATAATGTACGACTGGGCCAGGAAATCAACCAAATGAGAGGAGAACTAAATGGAAAACTAGACAATATGACGAAGGAAATGCAAAGCCTGGCAGGCCGAGTGGAGGAAGCAGAGATACGGGTCCAACAGGTGGAGGGCTGGGCCTTCCATGCTAATGAAGCGCTTTGCAAGTACATGGAGCAACAGAAAGTCCTGCAGCAAAAGCTCATGGACCTGGAGTCACGATTGCGGAGGAACAACATTCGTATCTTCGGGATACCAGAGGGGGAAGAGGGAGACTCCCTACCGCCATTCCTGAAAGAATTCCTCCGCCGCGAGCTGCAGCTACCCCAGGACATGGAGCTAAACATCCAGCGGGCAAACCGCTCACTGTTTTGACGCTGAAAAAGCGTTCGACACGGTCAGTTGGAATTTCTTGTTTAAAGTGCTTGAGAGATTTGGCTTTTGTACTAAAATATTAAATTGCATAAAGGCACTATTTAGAGATCCAACAGCTCGAGTGAAGATCAATGGACTCTTGTCGGAAAGAGTTTAAGATATTCCGGGGCACCTGACAGGGATGCTGTCTCAGCCCTTCTTTATTTGCTATTTATATTGAACCCCTAGCTCAAAAAATTAGACAATGCCGGGAGTTAAAAGGTGTTGATTTAGCTAATGAGGTACATTTAATTGGACTTTTTGCTGACGATATAATTATATATTTACAAAATCCAGATTTGACTTTTTGCAAACTTATTATTCATTTGAAAATCTATGGAAATATATCAGGCTACAAAATTAATGTCACAAAGACACAAGTTCTCCCAATTAACTACATCCCAAATAATACTGTTAAACATACTGAAATCATTCACACACTATACTAAAACCTCTCATATAGCATACTGAAATCCTTCACACACTATAGTAAAACCTCTCGTATATTATCCTGAAATTGCTTCTCGTATAACATATTGAAATATCCTCTCATATAACATATTGAAACACTCATATAACATAGTGAAATCTTCTCATATAACATAGTGAAATCTTCTCATATAAAATAGTGAAATCTTCTCATACTGTATAACATAGTAAAACCCTCTCATATAACATTGTGAAATCCTCTCATATAATACGGAGGCCGGGAAGTGCAAATCAAAATTACATTATCCTGAAACACTTTTACATTTTTACCAAAACAAAATTACATTAACCTGAAACACTGTTACATTTTTACCGAAACAAAATTACATTAACCTGAAACACTTTTACATTTTTACCGAAACACATTTACAAGTCTACCGAAACACTTTTACAAAGGCATGACCTGGAAGTGATAATGCGGGTAATGGAATCAGTTGCCAAAGTTTTTTTTTTTTCTTATTAGTTGCCAAAGTTAAAGCAATCTTATCAGCTCAACCTGTGGAGATGTTTTGCCCATTTTGTGGCAGTTTGCTCATTAAAAAAACTACTTTTTGTGAGTTTTGTGGACGGTCCCTTCATGTCCTAAAAGACATTGATGAGGAGATGGCGGGACCGAGTAATCAGGGGTCATGTGCTAAACCACGTGAGTTATGCATTTTCGATAACAATGTGTTTGCATGTGGCTAAAGTTATGTACAGTATGCAGGACCACTCTACATAATGGTTAAACAATGTCCAGTGTCTCTGAGGTCAGCAAATAAGTCCATCCAGAACTGCAACCTACACGACAGTAAAGGTATTACTAAGAGGGTTTATTTATCCAACAAATGCAATACCTGCCCACAAATAAAAATGCACCAGAGTACACTACTGAGATAACCCATTTACCTAGATTTTCTGAAGATGGACCACTAGGACTCGATGCATTGATTTGCAGTTGATGTCCCATACATGTGGCTGGAGGCTCCAGAGAAGTAGTCACTGTGAGAATTGCGCAGGGTACTCTGAATAGCAGCAAGGATACCGTTCTGTGTACCGTAATCAGTCCGCAGTCTCATTGGAACAACACCAAGCTTTCTCACACATTCCAGATAATTATGAGCGATGACCTTTGTATTGTTATTACTGGATCCACGTTGGAGCCATCAATGCAACCTGAAATGGCAAGGCCAAACTGCTTCAGCTTATCATAGCCGTCCGCCTGCCACATATAGTTCGGTCCCAAAGAGTGATATGTCCGTCTAACAAATCTTCTCCTAGACCTCCTCTCACAACCTCGAGGGTTAAGCCTACGCAGAAGATTCATTACATTGTCTCTCCTCACTCGAAGTTTGTACTTCTGCCTAAGCACCTGAGTCATTGCCCTGTAACCAAAAAGCTGTCCTGGTCCACGAAGTTCCAGTCTGATGGCATGTCTGATGTCTACTTCAGATGAATAGATTTTTCTG
This sequence comes from Apricaphanius iberus, assembly GCA_028564705.1. Lineage (NCBI taxonomy): Eukaryota > Metazoa > Chordata > Actinopteri > Cyprinodontiformes > Aphaniidae > Apricaphanius > Apricaphanius iberus. The sequence goes on along the minus strand of JAPXFQ010000664.1, from coordinate 340,572 downwards.
CGGTAGAATCGGGCTTTATTTAATTTAGTTTTCACGGTCCACAAAGACAGGCGGACACTGTGAAGCCGTTCCATCATGTCAACAATCACATTGTATGTGTGACCTTCGTTGAAATACTTAACGAGCAAGTCCATAAAATCAATATCTTCTCCCCCTGCATCAGCAAGAATGTCCAAATCATGTCCACAATCACCACAAAATGTCCTTAAAACTTGAAAATAGATTCCGCAAAACGGCCAAAACATCTCCACAAGTTGAGCTGATAACAAAATTGCGTGAACTTTGGCAACTGATTCTGTTCCCCGCATTATCACTTCCGGGTCATGTCTTTGTAAAAGTGTTTTGGTAAAAATTTAATTTTGTTTCGGTAAAAATGTAAAAGTGTTTCATTTTAATGTAATTTTGTTTCGGTAAAATGTCATTTTGTTTCGGTAAAAATTTTATTTTGTTTCGGTAAAAATCTAAAAGTGTTTCGGGAAAATTTTAATTTTTTTCGGTAAAAATGTAATTTTGTTTCGGTAAAAATGTAATTTTGTTTCGGTAAAAATGTAAAAGTGTTTCGGTAAAAATGTAATTTTGTTTTGGTAAAAATGTAAAAGTGTTTCGGTAAAAATTTAATTTTGTTTAGGAAAAAAATTAATTTTGTTTCAGTAAAAATTTAAAAGTGTTTCAGGATAATGTCATTTTGATTTGCACTTCCCGGCCACCATAATATAACATAGTGAAACCCTCTCATTTAACATAGTAAAATCCTTTCATATAACATAGTGAAACCCTCTCATATAACATAGTGAAACCCTCTCATATAATATAGTGAAATCTTCTCGTATAATATAGTGACAGCCTGTTTCTGAGTGCTAATTTCACTATGTAGGCAGACATACCCCGTAACAAAAGAAAGACTAATCAGTAATTTTAACCCCATAACGGCCATAGGACGGCTGGGGGAACTAAAAGATATGATCAAAAACCTCAAAAAATGCTAATTTTATGCCAGGTCCACCATAAAGTTCTCCTTCACTGACGATCTTGAAAAACTGAGTTTTGTTTAATTAAAATCAGTCATTCAGTGTTTTAAATGCATGCTGCAAACCACAAGTCATAATGCTAACGTAGCATTCATGGCCTTGCCTACCTAGCTTTGGACTGCCCACGGTAATGCGGTTTTTGGCAAGGTAAAAGCCGTGTTTTGCAGCTGCTAGAGGTTACAGACCTTACAGCATTGGCTTTGCCTCAAGGTTGAACTTAAAAGAAGGCTCTATAACCTAACCCGTTACCAGCTCCCAGGCAGCCTGTAAGTAGCTTTTAGTAACGTTTCACTTTTCAAGTATTGTGTTGTAATAGGCGCCATGACAATGAAATGTAGCTACTACCCTGGCTAACAGCTAATATCTGTGACCACATCCACCCAGAAATGTTGTTTTTTCAATCCTGAAAAATAACATATGCTTCAAAATACAAATTATAATATCAGCAGCTGATTCCACCACTGGTTGAATCCCCCGGAGCTGCTGTGATCTCTCCCTGCTCATCAGCAGTGTGTGTGTGTGTGTGTGTGTGTGTGTGTGTGTGTGTGCTGCGGTTGCGGCGGAGATGACGCTCCTTCTGAACAGAATATTAGCTCAAATCAGACGGGTCAACTCGTTGGATTTAAGCATGTTGCTAAGTGGAGAACAATAAATTTTCAAGGAGTAACTCACTAGCAAAGATGGAGACCATGGTACCAATTACCTGTTTGCCTGCGGCGTGTTGCGTCCTGAAGACTCTGTCTGATAGCTCCGGTGGTGGAGTCCTGTTGCGGCCTGTAGCACGTCAGAGTCTGGTCTTGTTTGGTAATGCTGCCTAAACTGGGTGGTAAACTCAGTCCAAGCATAATTACTGGCACCATTTTTGTCTCATGTTACTGATTTTAGTAAACAGAGACAGTGTAAGAGTAGTGTTGCAGTTGGCCAATCAGAGGAGAAAAACTTGCATCTAATTAATCTTACTGAGCAAGGCCCCTACATCTTGTTGAGTCTCCACTCCCACTACCACACTGAACTAACATAAGCTGAAATAGACTGGAAATTGTTATTTTTTGACATGCACCGACTCAGACGTCATTCTTTGATACCAGAGAACAGTGAAAATATATATATAAAAACACCAGTGAAGGAGAACTTTAAAAATATACAAAACTGAAAATGGCTGCATTTTAGTCTTATTCACTTATGTAAAACTTGCATGCTGTAAAGTGTTTTCAGTACATCTGATAATGGGGCATTCACTATTGGAAAAAAAGGGTTGGATTTTGTTTTTTCTGGTCAGTTTCTAGTCAGAGATGGTAAGGTTGAAAATAATCAGATTATCACCAAATTCCCATTTTATCTCCAGTTGATAACACAACAGTTCCAACTTTTTGAATGGTATTTTTATCTAACAGTAGAATTAGACTGTTTTATTTATTTAGTGTTTTTTCTATTAAATCTACTTGGAAGACAATTTTTTTAAATTTACATTTATTCGATATTCCTGTTCATTCTTTAGGGATTTATTTAAATCTATATTTCATGGTTTCTTTCCTCACGTCTGCATTTAAATGAAGGTTGCGCAAAATAATAATAATTTCTCTAATATTTATTTATTTGGATTATATTTACTTAAAATCACCAAGTTCACTAGTCACTGTGCCAAAATGCCCTCTGTGTATATAGAAGAGCTGGCCTAGCACAGAATCCTGCTGTAACTAATGACCATCACTCAGTTTCTTGCACAGCAGTGCTCTGCACAAACAGCTGCCTCTGTTTAGCCTGTTTGAATTACCATATCCGAACAGCTACAGTTTAATTCAGACAAGCATTTATTTATTTTTTGCACAGTTTAGACACAACTACTGTTGAAAAAATAAATGAAAAAAATCTTGTTTCTTTTGTCTCTTTTTTTATTTATTTTATTAGATTTTAAAATCTTCACATTATCCTTATTTATTACATTAAACCAGTTGTAAAAACTGGATATTATGATATACTTATTCCTATTTCCTGTTATTAGTATGAATTTTAGGAAGTCAGACACCAACTCCATCATCTTAAAAAAAGGTTCATGAAATGTCGATACAGTTAAAGGTAAATTTAGCAAAGCTGCTGCAGCAAAGTAATGATTTCTATTAATAGCTGGCAAGGCAGTTGTCTGGTAAAACTCCCGATTTTCTTTGGCTTAACATTAATTTTCTTTTTTTATTGTGCTGTCTTTCAATTACTGCCACTTGTTTATCTTTGAAAAGTTATTTCAACAAAGAACAAAAGCTCAAACAAAGAAGAGCTTTAGGATAATGCCCCTAAGCTCTTGATTCTGCAATACTAGTTATAAACAATTCAAAAAAGGAAAAGTGAGGAAAGACGAGAAAGTAGAAACTGGGACAGAAGAGGAAAAAGATAAAGACAGATCTGCCACTATAAACAAAAAAAATATTGCAAGAACCAGGCCATTTGTCGGGTATGAATCAATCTGCCAGTATCGAGACAACAACAGGGTAGCAGGGAAAGCCTCTTCCAAATGTGACCTATTGACTGAGCCTTAAGGCATGTCCCTGGATGGAGCTTAGATGGTCAGTTTGAACAGAACACCAGAACAAGACAAGGAGAGAGAGCTTTGCCAGTGACAGGGCTTGAGTCATTGGGGAGAGCATGACAACAGCTATGACTTGCATTGAGGTGGTAGCAAGACAAAGAGTAAGAAGGCCGGATGCCTGCAGCGTAGGAAAATGAATATTTTCTCCTTTTACAGAGACAAAAACAAGAAATAAAGTGTTTCTGCATGGAACCTGACATGCATACAGTTTACTGAGAGCTTCAACTCGTTTGAGCTGTGAGCCAGATACGGAGGAACTGAGGAATTCGTTCATGCTACCATTCAGCACAGGACATTACATGTAACCTCTAAGGGAGGGAGGGAGGGAGTAACTCAAATGTGCTGTTAGCATGTTAGCAGAGCAATGCTCCTGGGAACTATAGCTATTCTCATGATGTGAGATTTCCACTCTGGGTTTTTTATTCCAGCCCAGAAAAGAAATATTTCTAAGAAACTGGCTGTTGTTTTTTCCAAAATTTTAATAAGCTAGATGTATTTCTTCTAATGACATTAGTTTGCTAACAGTAACAGGGATGAGTCAGTGAATGAGTCAGTTGGGATTGTGAATCATTGTTCACAAGTCTGTAAATTGATTCTCAATTATTGAACGATTCGTTCATGACTTGCGCATCACTAATATACAGCATTGAATGTAGGGAAATAACAGTCCTCAAATGCAAAAAAATTATTTTTGCATTTGATCCATGCCGGGCTCTTTGCATACATGAAGGCAAGATGGAGTGTTTTTATAATTCTATTCCTCTTGTCTGTCAAAATTACATTGATTGAGCAGAATCCCCTCTCACACTGAAGTGTGAATGCTGCAGCCATCACTTTTTGAAGCTGTTCACCTATATTGTTTAAGTCCTTTCAGCAGAAGTAAAGTGGTTAAAGAATTCACATGAAGGGAAATATTACTCTGATGGACCAGCGGGAGAAAAAAAAAGTCCCCCCCCGCCCAGAGTCACAAACAGCAAGGGGGAAATCCCCCTTCCCCCAAGCAAATCATACACTGGTTATAATGTACAAGTATAGTAATATAATGAAAGTACAGTTTACAAAAGTAGTTTTTTTAAAATACATTTTAAGTACAACATTTTTTTAGGCCGCTGTAAAGAGATATAGTGTAAAAAAATACAAATAAATAAATAAAATTGCCGCCCCGTTAAAATGATGTCATCGTCCATTGCAATGTTATACTGTAAACATCGTGACCCTCCAATTTGGGGGACATCGCCCAACCCGAATTTCTTGTTTTAGGCCGTTTTCACATGTGTGGCCGTGCCAGAATACGGCCAGAGAAAATGCAAATTTCTTCTGTTCACATGGCACGTATTTGTCCCGTACTGCAATCCAGTGTTTTACTACACCTAAACAGCAGGTGGCGGTATACAAATAAGTCTGTAGTTCTCCAACAAACAAGGGAGTGAGAAGTACGACATCATAAAACGAGCAACAGCCTACAATGTAAACAGACTGGTCTACTGGTCAGCTGCTACCTGAAGCCATCTACAGGGTGGGATGTTGTCATAAACCCGCCGTTTGTAATCTGCTGTGTTGTTGTGGGATGCTTGAATCGCGTTGTTTTGGTATTTTTATGGTCGCGAGGTGATTCTGTTATTTCAGCCGGCGGTGTCGTCATTTCCGCGTGGAGCGGGTCTATTGTCTAGAGTACGGCCAGAGTACGGGTTGTGTTCACATGATCCGGGGCCGCTCGTACCTGGACTCGGATACTACCTCCAAGGCAGGTCTCTCTGGCCGTTTCCTGGCGCGGTCCAGTCTGTGTTCACACGGTACGAAATAAGTGGATTGTGACCAAATACGGTATCCGAGTACGTACTCCCATACCATGTGAAAACGCCCTTATAGCTTACCTTCAGTGGCTTCCTGGTTAATCCAGAATAAAATTTAAGATCGTTCCTTTTTACATATAAAGGCTTTAATAGTCAAGCTCCATTATACATCAGAGATCATATGTTCTTAACAGAGCCCTTTACTCTCAGACTGCAGGTCTTCTGGTGGCTCCTAGAGTTTCTAAAAGTAGAATGGGAGGCAGATCTTTTAGTTATCAGGCTCCTCTCCTGTGGAACCAGCTCCCAGTTTTAGTCCGTGAGGCAGACCCTGAGTCTATTTTTAAGAATAAGATAAAACCTTCCTTTTTGATAAAGTTTATTGTTAGGGAAATAATAATGTTGTATTATTGTTTTCTTAGGATGTCTTTCCTTTATCACATAGTTCAAAATGTACTTTTAAATGTAATTTGGTTTTCAAACATATGTTCCTTTGTATGACCCCCTGTTCTTTTAAGATGCTAATGAAGTTTGACTGAATAAAAGGAGACTGCAGGGGGACGAGCCTTTGAGACCAGGTGACAGAGCTATGTGTCAACCAGAGTATCCTCCTGGATCTCCCACTGCAAAACTTATTCTATCTCCCTCTGCAGAGCTCATTTAACTTCAATTTCTCTCCAACCCCTGTGTGTGATTCCTTTAGGTTAACCCCTATTTTTTACCCAAACACTTATAGTTAGAGTGGCGTAGATTATCCTGAGTTATCTCTCTAGTTGTGCTGCTATAGACTTAGACTGTTGGAAGATAGACTGACCACTTTTGTATACTCTGCTACTTTTCTCTTTTACTACTCTTTAGTTGCATTATATGCCGTTACGTCGACTGTTAACTTTTCTTAATATTTTTATCTCCAGGGAAGCAACACCTGGTCTGGCAACCATCTTAACTGCATGGAATGGATAATGCTCCAAGTAACTACCATAGTTTCCAGACTATAAGGCGGATCTGAATCTAAGCTCCAGCCAATTTTAGGAAAATCAAAAATTTATACATCTACAAGCTGGACCCGATTATAAGCTGCAGGTGTTTTTAATGTTTAATTACCACATGTAAGGGTTCATGCAGGGGGGGATTGTCGGGAAAGAGATTGGTGTTTGGGGGAGCTTCTATTTTATTAACATTTCAACATGGTGGAAACATCTCGGCCTTCCTCTCGCTGTTTGTTCAGCCAGTCTTCAAGAAAGTCTTCAAGTTCGGGCCATCTGCTTTTATTACCTCTGAAAGCTTTTATCATCTAATTGCATTGAGAGAGTAATTCATGCTGGGGTCTCCAACGTCTCACCATTGATTCATTGATGCCAATGGTACCTTAAGCAGTTCTATTTCCTTCTGTAAAAGCCAGATCGACTGCCTTTAATCTAACAGCTGCATTATATGCATTTCTTTGTTTTGTTTTCAATAATTAGGGTTTTGTGCATGAAAACTTTGTTTTCGCAAACTGTCTTGCTCTCTATGTCTGTATGTTCCACTTTTGCTTTAATTGTTCGCAAAACTACCTCTCTCACTCTTTTTCGGTCTCCAGCATTTTCTGCTGGAGCCCACACTTCAAGGCAAGTATCCCTTAACGGTGAGGGACATAACTTGTCAATCTTTTGTAGTTCTATGACTTTTAAAATATCCCTGTAAGGATATGGGTTACTTTAATACTCTAGTGGCTCTTCTAATAATAGACTGAAATGGAGCGATTGTAGTCTTGTATGTTTATTCATCAACATATGAAGAAGAACCCAACTCATAATGCCACCTAATCGTCCAGAAGGCATCCTAACCAGATGCCCGATCCACCTCAACTGGCTCCTCTCGATGTGGAGGAGCACCGGCTGTACTCTTAGCCCCCTCCAGATGACCCAGCTTCTCACCCATCTCTAAGGGAGAACCCATCCACCCTAGGAAGGAAACTCATTTCAGCCGCCTGTATCCGTGATCTCGTTCTTTCGGTCACCACCCAGAGTTCGTGACCATAGATGAGGGTATGAACATAGATTGACCGGTAAATCGAGAGCTTTGCCTTTCGGCTCAGCTCTCTCATCACCACGACAGGCCGGCGCAGCGCCCGCATAACTGTTGATGCCTTACTAATCCGTCTATCAATCTCCCGCTCCTTTTTTCCCTTATTCGTGAACAAGACCCCCAGATACGTAAACTCCTCCACTTGAGGAAGGACCCCATCCCCGACCCGTAGAAGGCAACCTATGGTAAATGTCCCTCATGTCGTTTTATCAACATTTGACCTTCTTTAATGTAGAAAGTACTCTTATATCAGTTCCTTTTGTTCTTTCTTTCTGTGTCTCTGCTCCGTCCTCTCGAACCTCCAGACGGTCGTTGCATATGGCTGCTCATACTGAGCTGGGTTCTGCTGGACATTTCTTCCTGTTAAAGGAGAGTTTTTCCTTTCCACTGCAAGTATGAGGGATTGCTGTGGTTGGAGTCTGCATGAACAGTGCACACCCTCAAGTCAATCAGTTTATACAATTTGCTGAGATTCCTTAAATAAAAAACTTCTAAACTGACTGGAATTTTTGTATAATTGTATTGAAATAACTTTTCATATAAAGTGCTTCAGATGACATCTGTTGTGAATCTGTACTATATAAGTATATTGATTTCAATTTAACTAAGGCCTGGCAAAAGAAGGTTTATGGAGATTTAGTAGTTGAGCCTGTCAACATCAAAGGTGACTGTGTGGAGGTGGTTCACACCTACAAATACCTGGGAGTGCAGCTGGATGACAAACTGGACTGGACTGCCAACACAGACGCCCTGTACAGGAAAGGACAGAGCCGTCTGTACTTCCTCAGAAGGCTGGCGTCCTTCAACATCTGCAAGAAGTTGCTACAGATCTTCTACCAGTCTGTAGTTGCGAGCGCCCTCATGTACGCAGTGGTGTGTTGGGGGGGCAGCCTCATGAAGAAAGACGCTGGACGCCTGAACAAACTGGTGAGGAAGGCAGGTACTGTTGTTGACACAGAGCTGGACAGCCTTACATCTATGGCAGATAAACGGACTCTGAACAGGCTACTGTCCATCATAGACAGTCCACACTATCCACTGCACAACGCCATCTCCAGGCAGAGGAGCAGCTTCAGTGACAGACTGCTGTCATTGTCCTGCTCCACTGACAGACTGAAGAAATCGTTCCTCCCCCACGCCATGCGGCTCTTCAACAACTCTAGGGGGAGGGCCATAAAATCAACCATAGAAAACTGGACTTAATGCTAATCACACCATGCACTTTCGGTCACACATGCACTTTATCATACACACACATCTACAAGTTGGAGTCTAAGTATGTACAAACTGACCATTACTCAACTGTTTTTGCATACTGACATCTGCACAACTGCACTTGAACTGGACTGGCAGACATTATACTTTTTTATACCATTATATTTTACCTTAGTTCTTCTTTTAAATTTTTATATTGTATTTTCCCTGCATGCCCCTGTGTTCCCGTAAGCTGCTAGAACTGTGAATTTCTCTTGGAGATGAATAAAGTATCTATCTATCTATCTCTCTCTATCTAGTTTTTTTTATGAAATTGATGGTTTCATGTCAGTGAGGTAAATGCAGAAGAAAGTGTAATCATGACTGTAAATACCATGTAACACAGACATGCAGAAAATATTGCTAGCTGTGAAGAGCTTTGCAGATGGGTTAAACAACATTCCTACCAATGTTGCACAGCATACATCTCTCCCGCGCCAAAACCATTGGCTAGGTCACATTTTAGGAAATGTAGGGACGTGCTTGACCTACCTGTAAGTCACCTTAGAATGGTCTTTTTAAGCGATCTCTCCTACCTCCATTTTAGAGAGTTTATGACCAGGGTTCAGACATAAACTGAATGAATGAATTTTTATTTATTTTTTAACATATACATTTCTCTCTCTAAACAAATTAAGATAACATGGTGAAAACCTTCTTATTACCTAACTGAAATTATTTTATTTTATAACAATTTCATCAATAGAGAAGTGTCAACTTATCTAGCTCTACCCCTTCAATCTGCCACAATATCTGTCACCAAATTAAAGAGGTGTTGAGGGACCAGTTCAGTTAGATTAAAACTGTGAGGGCTATTCTTAGAGTCATGAAATTAGGAAATTCTAAAGACATGATTATGAATGAGAATGATGTGACAGTAGAGGAGCTTTCATTCACTCCCACTTTTGAGGGAAAAGTTAAATATAGTTATTTCAGGAGCTCATGTGTACCAAAACAAAGAGACTATTAAAGACCTAAACAATTCCTGTACAGGGTAATTGGTCTTAAACAAAATATCTTATCAAAAAATGCTAAAACAGATGTACAATATATATATATATATATATATATATATATATATATATATATATATAATGCATTTTCCCCACAGTGTATCAAGACAGTAGAGATAAGTACAATAATCTATGAAGAGAGCTAAAAACCCTTCTTAAAGTTACCCAGGTCAAGGATGAAGTCATTCTAAGGCAGGTGAGAAAAAAGTATGAGTGATGAGAATGATAGACGCCTGGGGTTAGCCAACTGGCCGAGGACCACCAAGCTGCTGAAGGAGGAGCAGCCTCTCCTGATCCGCCTTATCCTATTTATTTATTTACTTTTCTTAGCTTTTTTTCCTAATTAATTCATACACCCAGCCTCTGGAGTTACTCTTTATTTGGATTACTTTTTGTAGGATTGTGGATCAACAAAATGATGCTTTGCTCAGCCAAGGATTTATATAAAGTGCTCTAGAGAATAGAAGCTTTGGAAATCAAGGTTCAAAAAATGGATTAGAAAAAAAAAAAGAACTGCCTTGAGCGAAATGTGAATATAAACACTGCATATTGAAATAAGACAATACTACCAATGTACCCATGAATAAAAATAAATAAAAAATCTTCCAGCCGAGTGTCTCAGTCTAAGGCTACGTCCACACTAATTCAATAAGCTTATACGGGGAGTTAGACGCCTAGTGTTATCCACTCAACACGAGCATTTACGCCATACCGACCTGTGCAAATACTTGGCATGCCCGAAAAGACGCACAAAACGCGTATAATCTACGTGACGCCAGCGCCTACATAATATATCCAAGAAGCTCTACAGCTCAGTACATATCTGCTTGTCCCGTTAACCGAAGAGAACAATAGCTGCTCAGAAGAAGAGAGTTTTTGGTGTGGACAGACGACCAGATCGATTTATTACTCTTTTTATTACTCTGAAACAGACTGTTTTGGAAAAAATAGACAAAGCAATCATCTGGGTCAGTTAATTGGAAAGTTCTTTGGTTATACTTGATACTCAGTTTGGCAAATGTGGAGCAGTTCTGTTTTCTCAACTTGAAAATTTTAGACAAATCCAAATTTTAACTTGAGGACATTTATTCATAAGGGAAAAACACAAATATTAAGAAATAGTTTTTTACAGAATTAGTGGTTTGATTAATTAAGGCACTGATTGCTCCAGACTTACTATAAAAAGGTATAGATGAAAGATTTTAATTTATACCTTGAGTTTACAAGCATGTCAAAGAATTTCAGTATATGCCATTCAGACATACAGTGGGCAGAACAAGTGTTTGATACACTTGGAAAAAAAAATCAGCAGTGTATGAAATACTTGTTCTCCCCACAATATACAAATGTTCTGCATTTTTGTTTAAGATGCTTTCCTTCACAGTTAAAAAGTACCTTTGATACAAATTACAGACCTCTAGATGCTCTGTAAGTGGGAAAACTTCAAAAATCAGCAGTGTATCAAATACTTGTTCTCCACACTGAAGATGTCAACTAAGCAGCAGCAGGACCAGGTTCCACCATTAATGCCTCGACACCAGCCACCATGCTCCGCCATGCTCAACCATGCTCAACCATGCTCCACCATCCAGACCTAGATTTTATGGAGCTAAAATTCGGACTTTAGTTTTGTACCTGTAACTTTTAGTTTTGTACCTATAACTTATTATTTGTACTTGTAACTTATGTTTGGTACTTGTAACTTCTGTTTTGTAACTTGCACTGATTTTAAAAATACAAGTTTCAAGTTACAGGTTTCAAGTTAAAAGTTTCAAGTCTAAAGGGGCTGTATCATGCTATTTTACAGCTTTCGACTTCTGGGATAGACATATATATGATAAAATCTTACTGTTGGTGTTATACAGTATTAATTTGTCCAGAAATTTAACTTGTATCCTGTAGTTAATGTTTGATCACGAAGTGAAACAGCTCGTTTCACTATAAACCCGCCTCCTTCAGCCTCCCCCCAAATACGTGGGTGTTGTTTGCACTCCTTTACTGAAAATCTATTCATAATTCGCTGTTTATAATTATGTATATACATACGTAATTTTAAACAAAGCAAAGTTTGAGTAGATTTCACACGTAATACAATAGAAACCTTCATTTCAAATTCAATTTAAGTTAGTTTTTGTTCATTTAAATTGAAATTTTCTCATAAAAAACACCACCAGTGTGGTTTTTGGCTTAATTCATGCATGTTCTCTCTGAGCAGCTGCACCTCCCTCTCCTAGATATCGACTGAGTGTTCAACTAGTGACATCACTTTTGAAAACAAGTGGGTGTTCAGGTGTCTGCACCACCCCTGCAGGCAGAGCGGCTTACCTGTGATAGAGTTCAAACACAAGCACCCCCTTCTCAAAGTTCTTTTTTGCAGCATAAAACCTTTTTTTGGGGGGGGGATTTTTCTACTTTATTTATTCTACATTCCTAAAGAACAGCAGCTGGATCAAAGAACTAAGAAACCTGATGGACAGAGAAGTAAGTGGCTACATGCTAGTGTGTGTTAGCCATTTATCAAGCTACTTATGTGATCTTATAACAGCATTGTGTGGTTAATTAATTGATCTGTAGCATCTCAGAATGTTCAGTAAACGGGTGCAAACAACACCCACAGCTTTTTTATATACTGGGCTGGAAAAATGTATTTGCTTAGTGGAATTAACTATGTTGGTTTGGGCTCTGTCTAAAGCCTGGAGATTTAGCAAATGAAAAAGGCTCTATTGACTCAATTTTTTACTAAAATAAAATAAACCAAACGTCTGAGCCCTTAATATAACAGAGTTTCATTGTGGTACTTCCTGATTTTTGAATTCTTTGTCAAAACACTGTTTGAGATTAAGCTCAGCACTGTTTGTCTCAGTGTGATCTGATCCCGGCTGTGCAGCGGAGCATAGCGTTGGGGTGCAGGAGGCGGATTTATAGAGAAACGAGCCATTTCACTTCGTGGTCAAACTTTAACTACAGGATACAAATTAAATTACAGAACAAATTAATACTGTAATACTCTATTGGGAACATTTTATCATATATATGTCTATATTAAAAGTTGAAAGCTGTAAAATAGCCTGATATAGTCCCTTTAAGAGATAATTACTTCTCGAACACCATACATGCACAAAAAAACATGTTCAGTAAAGAAAAGGGAGAATTTCACTTTTTGGAAATTTATTGAACTGGACATTTTTTACCTGAGTTCCCCAAGATTCTTTGCATGAAACATTTTCCTCTCCATGGAGAAAATCGGATGATGCCAACAGGCAAAGCTAGAGGTCAGAACTTAGTAGACCCCTCATTTCCTTGTTAATAACAGTGATATAGTTTTACACCAAACAGGGAAACATTCCATGAAAAGAAGACTCTCTTTATGAAACACTCGAAGAGCTTCCAACAGAATATTATATAGGGCAAATTTAAGAGTTTGATCATAAAATCAGTTTGAGGTTTTTTACAAACGAAATGGTAACTTTTGAATATTTTGTCAATCATATAAAAAAAGTTTAGTACACTTTAAAAAAGACTTTAAAACAAAATACATATTGTGCTTTAATTGCCATAAAATGTGTGAATTTAACCAAGCAAAAACTTGCAGTACCTCTTCAAAACGAATCCACAGAAAATGTACATGTTCACACTCAACGTGGATTCACGTTGTGTCGACACTTTTAGTTTTTGTTCTCTACTTTGGTTCCTTTTTCCCGGGTTATATAGAAAAAAAAACTGTAGAATATAGGCATATTTTGCAATTTAACTGCTTACTTTAAAAAAATACAACAAAAACATATACAGTATCTTCCAGAACTGAAATACTATCCCATTTAGCTATTTCTCTATATCGAAATGGGATAAAGCTGTGAAGATAATTTTTTAATATAACTTCAAGCAGTGAGTGCACACTTTGTAGAGTACTTTAGAATTACATTCTCTAAATTTAGTCTCGGTTTCCTGGAGAATATTCCCCCACTGGAATGCCGACTTAGTCAGGGTCGTCAAGCAGGGAGGAGCACCTACTGTAGGAAGAGACTAAGAGAAAACAGGTTAGCGCTTGAATTGACAGCACATCATGCAGTTGGGGAGAAGTAGGAGAGAAAGTAGGAACTGACTCTAATGATGTCCTCCAACAGCCTAGCCTAAGGCAGCATAGCTACTAACATTAACCTGTCTCCTAGCTACTAGGAGACCTAGCTATTAACACTCCATACCTGGCTTACATTAATCCTTCTCTACCTAGCTACTCTACCTGACTACTAATATTAACCTATGTCTTCCTAGCTACCAGTCTAACCTGTCTCTAACTGTAAGTTTTGTCAAAGAGGAAGGTTTTAAGCCTAGTTTTAAAGATAGACAAGTTGACTGCTTCACAAACCAACCCTGGGAGCTGGTTCCATAGGAGGGGAGCCTGGTAACTGAAAGATCTACCACCCATTATACTTTTAGAAATCCTAGGAACTACCAGTAAACCTGCAGTCTGAGAGCAAAGGGCTCTGTTAGGAACATATGGAACAATCAGGTATCTTATGTATGATGGAGCTTGATTATTAAGAGCTTTATATGATTAAATGTGATCTCTTCTTCTTTTATTCATTAGAACCCTAGCAGCAGCATTTTGGACTAACTGAAGACTTTTAATTTTATTCTGTGGACCACCTGATAATAAAGAGTTACAGTAATCCAGCCTTGAAGTAACAAAGGCATTAACTAGTTTATCAGCATTACTCCTGGACATGGTTGGTTCTAATTTTTGCAATATTCCTAAGGTGAAAAAAGGAAATCCTAGAGACTTCTTTAATGTGAGATCTACATGACATATCTTGGTAAAAAATAACACCGATGTTCTTTGCGTTATTACTGGAGGCTAATTTAATGCCATCTAGGTGAAGGGGTTGACTAAGTAGTTTCTTTTTCAGAGCTTCTGGTCCAAAGACGACAACTTCTGTTTTATCAGAATTCAGAAGCAAGAAGTTTAGAGTCATCCAAGTTTTTATGTCTTCCAGACATTCCTGTAGTCTACCCAACTGATTGGATTCATCAGGATTAATGGATAGCTATAGCTGTGTATCATCTGCGTAACTATGTAAATTTATCCCATGCTGCCTAATGATTTTACCAGTAGAAAGCATATATATATTAAAAAGAATCGGCCCAAGCACCGAACCCTGTCTGCAAACTGAAATCTGTTGGACAAATAAGATTTAAACCAGCCTAGTGCAGTGATGAGCTCTAAGGCCTGACTGAAACTTATCAAACAGCTCATTATTGTTTAAATGCTCACACATCTGATGTGCAGCTATTTTCTCAAGAATTTTAGATAAGAAGGGAAGATTAGATATCGGTCTATAGTTAATTAAGTCGTTTTGATCAAGAGATGGTTTCTTAAGTAGAGGTTTAATTAAAGCAATCTTAAACTCCTGTGGCACATATCCAATGATTAGGGATATATTCATTATATCTAAAATTGGAGCAGCAATCAAAGGGAAAACTTATTTTAAAAGTTTAGTTGGGACTGGGTCTAACATGCAAGTTGAAGGTTTTGATGAAGCTAATAATTTTAGTAGATCTGAAAGTTTGGCTGCATTAAAGCAGTTCAAGCATATATTAGGTTCAACCATTTTTGATGCTGCCTCACTAAGGATGAAGCAAGCATATTGGGAAGGTCCCCATTTATCTTATTTTTTATAGAGTCTATTTTATTTATAAAAAAATTGCATGAAGTCATCACTACTAAGAGTTTGGGGAATGGTTGGCTCGACAGAGCTATGATACTGTGTGAGTTTTGCAACTTTATTAAAAAGAAACCTAGGATTGTTTATATTCTCCTTGATTAAAGATGAAAAATATGCTGTTCTAGCTGTTCGAAGGCTCTTTTTTATATAGCAATAGACTATTTTTCCACACTAAATAAGATTCCTGTAAATTCGTGGAGCGCCATTTTCTCTCTAGTTTTCTAACATTCTGCTTTAGGGTGTGTAGCTTTAAATTAAACCAGGGAGCTAATCTTCTATGTCTAGCCACCTTCCTTTTCAAGGGGTCAACTTTGTCTATTGCCAGAGGCAGGGAGGAATGAACACTATGAACTAAATTGTCAAGTTGTGAGGGGTCAGGAGTTAAATCACTATTTTCTATTGTACTTTTATATACTGAGGAAACTAACGTTGGAAGAGCTTCTCTAAAACTTGCTAGAGCATTGTCTGATAACATTGTGGTATAATGAAGTTTTCTTCAAGGTTTGAAATGGTCAGTTAGAGTTTAAAAGTGAACAGAAAATGATCAGACAGGATAGGGTTATGTGGAAAGACTGTTATTTATTCACAGTCAATGCCATAAGTCAACACAAGATCTAGTGTGGTGACAAGAATGGGTTGGTCCCTGCACATTTTAAGTAAAGCCTATTGAGTCTAAGATAATGTTAAAAGCTGTATTAGATTTATCAATTTTACTATCAACATAAATATTGAAGTCTCTAACTATAATAACTTTATCCGTGTTTAAAACTAAATCAGATTGAAAATCTGAGATCTGATCTAAAAATTGAGAATAAGGGCCTGGTGGACGATACAAGACCACAGAACAAATGTGGCTTTACTGCTTTGTTATGTGTATGAGGAAGGCTAAAGATTAAATGCTCGAAGGAACTGTAACTATTATTATTTTTTGATTAATTAGTATATCTGAATTAAAGATGGTGGCTACTTCACCTCCTCGACCACTACTTCGAGGGACACTAAAGTTTAAGTAACTAGGGGGAGTTGACTCATTCATTGTGACATGGTCCTCTTCCTGCAACCATGTCTCTGCAAGACAAAACAGATCAATAATATTATCACTAATTAAGTCATTTACCAACAGTGTTTTAGAGGGGAGAGATCTTATGTTTAGTAAACCACATTTAATTGATTTATTTTTCTTCTCAGTCGGAGTTGTATTTATCTTTATGAGATTTTTATACTTTGCTCTAGTAGCATTACCTTTTAATTAATTTGTTTTGAGTAGTGGACGGGAAACTGTCTCTATATGGTAGTGGATGGGTGGCAGTCCCTGTTCCCTGACCTGGACTCTGGGTTGTCACGCCAGTGGGGAACTAGAGATAAACCTATCAATGTTCCTGGAAAGAAGGGAAGCGCCGTCCGCGGTGGGATGGATGCCATCTCTATGTAACAGTTTAGGTTTTCCCCAGAAGGTCCCCCAGTTATCAATGTAGCCCACATCGTTTTCTGGACACCACCTTGACAACCAAAGGTGAAACGACCACATACGGCTGTACATGTCATCGCTAGCAAGATCAAGCAGGGGACCAGAAAAAATGACAGAGTCAGACATCTTTTTTTTAGGAGCCCTACATACCAAAGCTACACTAATTTTAGTGACCTCCTATTGCCGTAACCGGGTGTCATTGCCACAAACATGGATAACGATCCTGCTATACCGTCGTTTTTCCTTGGCCAAAAGCTTCAGACGGGACCTAATGTCCGCAGCTCTGGCCCCTGGAAGGCATCTGACAGTGGTATTTCGTGTCTCTGGAGCCCCATTAAGCGCCCTAAGCAACTGTTTAGTTTAAATTTGCTTAATCAGCACAATTTACGCTGTGTCCACACGAAAAGCATCAAAACACGCCGCATGCCCCTGCTGGATGCTAGAACATTCGTACCTTAAAGAGTGTACAAAGCGAACTGGACGCGCCTCAAATATGGTATTTTCATGCGCCAACTGGCCTTCAGCGGAGCTGGGGCCAGAGTGCAGCTGGCGGTAGATTATGGACTGAGCTGACGGAGGACACCGTGTTCGGCCCAGGCTTCAGTGGAGCTGGGGCTACAGTGCAGCTGGCGGTGGATTATGGACCGAGCTGGCGGAGGACAGAGTGGATTACGTGTTCGGCCTGGCCTCCGGTAGACCGGGGACCGCTGCACTGGGGGTTTGGTGAGCTACAGATACAGTCTAGCTACGGCGGAGGAATCCATAAACAGCAGCGAGCCTCTCATAAACACCGGCTCCTCTCCGCCTGGACCTGCTTGCCCAGTTTGTGCAGTGAAGGTCCAAGCTTCGCCTGCTGAAACACCAACTACATTTCTGAGCAGCGTGGGATGTGGTGCGGGAGCTGCTACCAGGAAACCAGGTGAGGAGGCCGGTTCAAGGCTTACTTCTAGGCCGAGACGTGCTTTTACAGCAACAACGGCTCTTTTAAGAGCCACCCACAAACGTCTTAAGAGCATTCCTGTCTAAATAGTTAATTTTTTTTATTTCTGTCCCTGTATAGCAAACTGCTTGTGTCATGTAGCTCGTGGTGATTAGCCACGATGTTGATCAGTATTTTCTCCATGTCTTGTTGAGGCTGTGACTCCATGACAGTCACAGAATCACTGAAACTCTGTCCCCTGATTGGTTGTCGCGGCGCGATTTGACGCTGGAGTTCAGATTTTTCCAACACGAGCAGAATTTTTCACGAACCACAAACGCCTTATTCGCACAAATCCTCCGCGCAGATCGGGCAGAAAAGCGTTTTCGCGACGCAAATCTTCTTCTGACTTGAAGCGGGACCCCCTGCCGCGCGTCATCGCGCTCCTCCATTGACATAACATGTACACCTGACTCGCCGCTCGCTTAATTTGCTTTTGGTGTGTATGTACAGTTAGTCTGACATCTTCAGACTGTCATCAGACTTTTTCAGCCTGTATGACACTACACACTCCCATACGGTAGATGGTCAGAGCTATGGAGCTAGGATTGAGACTTTCAACATATGTTTTGTACTAATAATTACCTATTGTACTTGTAACTTACATTTCTGTACTGGTACCTTGTTTTGAAACTTGCACACATTTTTAAAATACAAGTTTAAAATGACTAGTTTCATATTTAAAGTGACACAAACACACACACACCAGTTTCAAGTTACACACACAATTTTTTTTTTCTTTTTTTACCATATTTGGATTGCCTGGAAGAACCAATGAGAGAGTGTTTTTGCCAACTATTCATGCTTCTTGAATTTCTATCCAATCGAGGCAAGAGGAGGGCAGCGATCTGTCGCACTGCTCACAGCCGAACATGCTTATGTTTACAGTTTTTACCAGTGGCTGGGGCCTCACCTGTTAGTTTTCAACCGTCAGCAAGCTTCATGCAGAAGAAGAATTGCACGGTTAAAGTGTAACTGAACCCCATAAAAAAGCATAATCTCGCCCTCAGGACACATTTGAAAAACTCTACCAAAGTGGGCAGGACCAGGAGACATGGAGAGACATGGCCAAGTGTGGAGGATGAGCGCGAGGGGGGGATGCGGGGGTGTGGCCTGGAAAACAGTCAATGCTGAACTATGGGATGCCGCCGAGCTCCGTGATGCCTCTATTTACCTATGGTAAAGGGAGAAATTAGGTCTCTTCTCTGCCATCCACCATAGGTAAAGAGAGGCTCTATGGAGCGCAGCGGCCAAACGACGTATCAGTTCCCACCTGTTGGCTCAGGGCTCTGAGTCAGCGTGCCTGAAGCCAGCAGCACGTATCGTAGCAAACAAGCACAGAGAGCCTAAGGCTAGCATCGGTGCTAAGTAGCTTCGGAGGGAACTTCCTCAGCTTTTGTTTCCTTATTCACGGTGTGTTTAAAACATATAGGTTATAACTTATGGCTTAAAAGCACTTCGACATTGTGGTCATCCAAAGTGCGATATACGGATTTCAGCTTCTCTTTTTCTCTCAGTATGCTTCTGTGTGCGCACGTAGCAGACAAGATAAGCAGTTTCAACTCGTCACGGGGCGGGGCAAGTATGTCTGAGAGAGGGAGGGCGTCTCTGTGAGACCATGCCTGTGACGTAGGCATAAACTCTCATATACCAGTCTCAGCCAATCAGAAAATGTGAATGCAGTACCACACATAAACAGCAGCGCTAAGACGTATTTAGACCAAAAAATGTCGAATTTAAGTAGTTTACATGAAAATGTTAAATATATTCCCTTAAACTGAAGGATTGCATTGGTAAAAACCCATTTATACAGTTTATAAGCAAAAAAAGTAAGTAGATGGAAAATAAAATACTTTTTGTTTTTTGAAAATACTGGACATATAAAGAGAGTATAGTGAAAGAATGAAACTGAACAGTGTGTAGTTTTTGCAGTAAATATTTGAAAATAGCCATTAAAATATTATGTAAAAATAATTACGTAAAGCCCATTAATTGCAAAATATTGGCGATATTGTAAAATATGACTTCAGTCAGTAAACAATCAGTTTAAAATACATAGGCGCGTGTCCTCTTTTCAGGAGAAAGCCATATTTGATGACGTCTTTACTTCTATAAGAGCCCGGACGGACAAAGAGCACGGAACACGTCCGCTGTTAAAACATTGATTTCCCCTCAAAATGCAAAAAAGTTTTGCCATAAATACATTTTTACCTCTTCGCTAATTCCAAGCGTTGAAAGAGAGACTGATGTGCTCGCCATGCTGCTGCAAATAGAAAATTCTCAGGGTATTGAGCGTTTGAAAACAGTACTAGTTGGACCTCCGTTGTTGAGTTTCTTACTCGAAGACACAGATATCGAATGCTTGCTATGAAAATGTTATTTCCCTCTGCTTAGTCTTTTACCGGGATTGTTACACAAGTGTTAGTTTTTACTGAACCTTTTTGAGAAACTAGTATAGCAGATATTGTTTTTATGTCTTACTGATAAAAGTTAATCAATATCAAAGTTTTTGGTTTAATCGACTGTGTGTCCAGCAGCCACGTTTGGTCTCCTCCTGGTTGGTGTTAGTTATGCTGACTGTATCCATAGTAGAAACTTTGGCTGCAGTAGTTGCAGTAAAGTCAAAAGTTCAGCTAGATGAACTTGCTTTCCTTTTGTTTGCTGCTTTGCCGTTTGAAATGCAGGAGACATGATGGACTTAACCAGACTACATGCATCTTGCCGCACTTGACGCTGACGTGATTGCATCATTATATGGCTTTATTTCAATTGTGCTATGAAGAGAATACAGAGATATTGACATCCTCTTTGGTAGAAAGCCACAAGAAATTGAACCATGAATTAAGCAATGACAAAAAATGTGTGTTCCCCTTTTTCATTCTTCATAATCTTAATGTGTGCCTCGTAGCCCTGTGTTAAAAGAGTTAGCATGTAAAAAGTTTTGATAACCTGCATATTTCCTTGCTTAAACTTACATCTATACAAATAAACGTTACAAATGTAACTCCTTAAGTTCATATCTTGTGACTGCGTGTAGTTTCCTGATAATAGGGGGCAGTAAATACCTAAATCATTGCAAGCAAGCAGTATTTTATGTTTAAGTAACGACGGATGGCCATAAAGGCCAAAAATCGCAATTGCATTATATGACAAGGCAGATAGTTTAACCTACAGAGGATTATATGCAGCAAAAATGAGAAGCACATCAGACACCCTTTCATCACAGGCAGCGTGTGAAGATATAAAATGTGTAAAAGGGAAACGTTTTCAGCATTTTTAAGGTTAATGATATTATTCTGATATTTTTTAAATGAATGTAATATTAGACGGAATTACCTCAATGGAAAAATTGACACATTTCAGTCTAGTTTTACCGTGACTGGGACTAGTTTGAAGACAAAAAAAAAACATTACGTTGAATGTTACCTGTCTAGCAGAAAGCATGAGACCTCAGTGTGTTTCCTAGATTATGCTGGTCCTTCAGTCATTTCCATTAAGAGAATGCAAAGCCGATGTTTACTCTAGTTTTCTGGTGTTGATGATCATATCTGTGGGCTTCTGCCTCTTACGTGGAGCCATGGGCTGGGTCCCTGTCACACAAAAGCTCACAACAGCTGCGCACCTCTCCCCCCCGCGGGGAACTGGTGTAACGTCCCGGCGATCTGGGTTCGGTGCGTTTCGGATCAGGTTGGTTGGTCGGTCTGCAATGGAGAAAGTGTTTTTTAAGTCTGTTCATAGGGGCTAAAAGCGCCCAGGATGGGACTGTAGCACCAAAATAAAAGCAGAGGTGTTCTTGTAGCCGGGATCCAATCTGAGCAGTCGTCATGTTAAAATTACAATTTAAGGTAATTTTATTTTGCTAAGGTTTATGTGACAATGTGATATGAAAGCATATAAAAAAATATTGCAACCTTTTACACAAAATGTTTTTCACCAAAAAGTGGAGAGACTGTTTAATTTCTTAACTTACATTATTGCTGTTATTTTGTCAAATTAAAATGAAAAATTATAATCATACGGCTATATATATATACTGTATTTTAATTTTCTATTTTTTTATAGAATTAAAAATACTTAGAATATGTACTGAATGTGCAAAATAAACCAGGGGAAAATGTGTGAGTATCAAAATGAGCAGAGAATGCAGGGTTAAAGCTTAAAGTACCTCTTTTTTTTTTTTTTTTTCATTATATCGGCTATCGGTCTTTGCTACTGTTTTTTAATGATATCAGACCCCAAGAATCCGTAACCACATCAGTGTATAGAATGACTTTTGAAAGAGCAAGCGTGCAGCAGCAGCAGGACAGCCGTTGTTTTAGACCCAAGATGGGAAATGTTCATCTCGTTGTCTGAGGACTCTCTCCAGAACCAAACATGCAAGAGAACAGATCCACAGGTGGAAGTAAATCATGAGTTGGAAGAGATCAAGAGATCGCTAAAATCTATGTCTAAAGACATCTTCACCCTGAGGCAGCAGCAAGCTAAGATAGTGACGCTGTTGGATGAAGTGAAGAATCTAAAAGTACTGCTTTCGGAGAAGGACGAGGTCATAAGTGAGTTAGAGAAAAGAATTGATGACCTAGAACAGTATAGGCGAGTAGACGAAGTAATCATTAATGGATTGGAAACAAAGCACCGAAGTTACGCCCGAGTAGCTGCAGCTGGTACCGGTTGTGCTATGGAGGGGGAAAACTCACTGGCAGAGGAGCTACAAACACTGGAGCAACAAGTAGAAACTTTTCTCGCAAAAAGGACATCACCATTGACACGAAGGATATATCGCCTTGTCACCTGCTTTCCATGAAACAAAAGTCGGCCAACCCGCCGATAGTAGTTCGCTTTGCGAACAGAAAGGGCAAGGATGACCTTCTGCGACAGGCAAGCAAGCTAAGAGGAAGCGCCGTGTACATTAATGAACACCTTACCAGAAAGAACGCAGATATTGAGAGGCAAGAGAGGAGTTTGTGGAAACAAAAGAAGATACAGAAATGGTTGTGTTCTTATTCGTACAAATGGGATACCAGAGGAATTAAAGGTGATCACGGTAAGGGAAACAAAAGATTTGGAACAGTTCAAGTAACTTTAATTCCAAACTGCATGACATTCAATACCGTTGATCAGACCACTTTTCAAGACAAGAAGATTACTATTTTCTTTGTAAAAATGGGTGATGAACTTTACGAAGATTTATTTCTTTTGTTCTTAATGGACATGAGGACTATCATATGGACTTGCAGAGTATTTAGTTTAGTTTACGTTTGCTTCTGTTACATTAGACAATTTTTTTTAAATGGCAGTATGTAATATTGATGATGACAATATAGTACATCTAGGTGTCGAGATAGATGATACAAAATATAGCAAGTATGACATTGAAAGAGATATTGATACGGACAAATATTTGTGTAGTCAGCCAAATTGTCACTATTATACGGTAGAACAGTTTAAGAGGGGAGTGAATATGAAAGATGCCTTTTCTGTAATACATTTAAATAGTAGAAGTTTGTGGAGTAACTTTTCAAAAATCAAAGACCTTTTGAACCTGCTTCCAAAATTTAGTATTGTAGCTGTCTCTGAAAGATGGTTGGACGAAGACAAATTAGCAGATGTAGAATTAGAAGGATATCAAATGTTTGTAATGAATAGAAAAGATAGGAGAGGAGGTGAAGTCGCTCTTTATGTGGATTCAAGTTTGCAATGCAATATAATGGCTAGTATGTCAAACACTATTGAAAATATATTGGAATGTGATACTGTTGAGATTCATATGGAAAAAACAAAAGAATATAATTGTTTGCTGTATATGTAGAACACCTGGTTCATAATTTGATACTTTTAATCAATTTGTAGGAGGTATGTTCAATTCAAATGGAAAAAAGATAAATATTGTCTGTGGTGACTTTAATGTTGACCTGCTTAATCCAGGTGGACATAGGGATTATTATATTATTATGCCTTTTTATAAAAGTACATTATTCCCAGTAATAGCAAAGCCAACAAGAATAACAACAGTATCAGCAACATTAATTGATATTATATTTACAAATGACATTGGTAAAAGTGATGGAGGCATTTAAATGATGATAAATGTTTTTGCATGTTTCCAAAATGTGTTTAAATCAGCATTAGGTCCAATTAAATATTCAAGAACAGTGAGACATAGACCACCTGAAGCAATTGAAACACTGCAAATGAAATTAAAAAAGTGTAACTGGGATGAGATTTACAGCTATGAAAATCCTAAAGAAGCGATTACTAGAAATCTATAACAAATGCTGCCCATTCAAAATGATAATATATAAATGTAATACGCAGAAACTGTGGTTTACTAAAGGAATTTTTAAAGTCCTGCAAGAAGAAAAGTTTACTATACAGAACATTTCTACATTCTAGAACTCAAGATGCTGAAAGCAAATACAAAACATATAAGAATAAATTAGTTAATATAATTAGAAATAGTAAGAAAGATTACTACACAAAATTGTTGACACAACATAGACAAAACATTCAGGGAACATGGAAAGTACTTAATGATTTAATACATAAAAAAACACAACAATACGGATAGTGTTAACTACTTTAAAAAAAGACAAATACACAATATGTCGTATGGAGGAAATAGTTCAAGAGTTTAATGATTATTTCGTAAATATAGGCTACAATTTAGCAAAGAAAATTGTACCCATTCCAAATAAGGGAATGGAAATTGGGGCTACTTATGAAAGTCCAAATTCATTCTTTTTAAATCAAACCAATACAGATGAAATACTGAAAATAGTGAAAGACTGCAAGAATAAAAAGTCAACTGATAATGATGGGTTTGATATGTTTATGGTTAAAAAAATTATTGAAATTATTATTTTTCCATTTACATATATTTCTAATCAATCCTTTAAAACTGGCATATTCTCAAATCAAATGAAAATATCAAAGTTCTCCTAACATTTGTTTTGTAATTATCGTCCTATTTCTCTGTTATCGCAATTCTCAAAAATATTAGAGAAATTATTTGTTAAAAGATTAGATAGCTATGTTGAAGCGAACAATATAATGAATGAAAATCAGTTTGGTTTCAGAGTTCATAGGTCAACAACAATGGCAGTTGTTGAAATGGTAGAAAATATATCACTATCAGTAGATAAAAAATGACTACAATCTGATTTTTTTTAGATTTACGGATAGCTTTTGATACCGTCGATCACAGAATATTATTACATAAAGTGGAAAAATATGGATTTAGGGGAAGTGTACATTCTTAGTTAGAACATTTTTTAACAAATCGTTTTCAATATGTTACCTTGAATGGAGTTGCGTCCTTCTTACAGAGAATTAATTGTTGGGTTCCACAAGGCTCTGTTTTGGGCCCCAAGTTATTTTTGCTGTATATAAATGACATTTGTAAAGTATCGGATGTTCTTAATTTCATCCTCTTCGAGGATGATACAACAATTTATTGTTCTGTCCCAAATCTTATAGAGCTTGTGTTGGTGGTAGAGAGAGAATTATATAAACTAAAGAATTGGTTTGATCTGAATAAATTGTCAAGAAATTTAGATAAAACGAAATGTATGGTATTTATAAATAAAGAGATAAATAATGAGAACAGGATCACTATTAACAAAATGGAAAGAGTAAATCATATAAAATTTCTTGGAGTGATTATTGATTGTAAAATAACATGGAAACCGCATATTTTAAACGTGCAAAATGTGCATTTTGAACAAAAATGCATTACATTTACTTCATAGTTTACTTGTCACACCATACCTAATGCATCGTATCGAAATATGGGGAAATACATATAAAACTAGAACCAATCCTATTTTCCTACTACAAAAGAAGTATATCAGATTAATTAATTATGCACCTTATAATTCACTAAGTAATTCACTGTTTCTTCAATCAAAGATCTTGACGTTTTATGACTTAGTCGATTTGTACACGGCAAAGTTTATTTACCAAGTTAAACATAATAAATTTCCTAAATGCTTGCAAAATATTGTTTACCCAGCGAGAAAGTAATTATAATGTCAGAGGACTATGTATATTTAATCAACCACAAGTTCATTCTACATTAAGAGGACATTGCTTATCAAATAAAGGAGTACAATTATGGAATAGTTGCTGTAATGAGTTAAAACAAGCCATGTCTCTTTTTGAGTTCAAAAATATTTACAAGAGCATTACAATGGAAAAATATTCAATGGAATGAAAATTAATTAAACAGATTTGCTTCTAGTGTGGACAATGGTCCACTAATGTGCTAATTTTATGAACAGATGCCATTAATGTGCTGCATTTATGATTTTTAAAGTTAAGGGCAGGCACAATAAGCTTTAGCTCCTGCCTGCACCTGGTACAGGTACCATGAAGCCAGATTAGGTGGGTAGCCAGCTATGTTTCAGCTTAGTTTCCGCCAACCCTGGGTTTTAGGTACTATGAAAGTAGCTCGGCTTTAATCGGTGTTCGTTGCCATGGTATTTTACGCTGCACAGCTAACCTGCTCCGGGGCAGGTTATATTCTGGAGACTGAAGTTTGACCAATCAGCTGTGAGCAAAGAAACATATAGGTGACGTAACTAATTCCCAGCGTCTCTGTTCTCTGTTGCAATGGCTTCACCTTTTCTCCCAAATCCTGTGGACATCTCCGCACAAATTGTTAGACGAGCACTTCGTAGAGAACGAGTTTTTAGGGACAGACAAAATCCATTTGACTTTCCGGATGCGTACTTGTATGAAAGATACAGATTTTCCGCGGAAGGAATGTCTTATCTCTGTGAGCTTCTTGAGCCGCACATAACAAATGTGACTCGTCGAAGCCATGCCCTGACTGTAAATGGTATGTATTGCGTTGGTTTTTTTGCAAGTGGTGCATACTTGTATGCGGTCGGGGATGCAGACAATCTAGGAAAAAACACAGTCTGCCGAACCATTCGAAAGGTGGTTCTCGCTCTGCAGGGATACATCAATAGCTTCATTGTGGTCCCTGGACATTTATCAACCATGTCCATAAAAGAGGGCTTTTATAAAATTGTCGATAAGATATCTTGATAGGGTGACATCACACGAACATTCTGCATAATATAGCCACTATCAGAAATGAGCGATTACCACCTCAAGACCAGCTTCTCCCTGATGAAATTGGCCCCATCACACTTGACCACCCAGCTGGCACAGCTGTCAGAGATATATTTCACAACACAATATTTTACTTAATAAAAGCACACTGACACTGCAGATATGTCTCAAACTATTTTATTGGTCATCATGTGGTTAGGGGGAAAGAAAGAGAGCAAGAAAAAATACATTAATAAACATTCATAATGTTCATACTAAAGGGTTACCTGGTTAAAAAAAAGTTCACATACTGAGATCTGTTTTTTCCAGCTGTTTGATTTCTTAATTTGGAGCCTCCACAGCTCACAGTCCAGCTCCTTCAGTGTGCAGTCTAGTGCGAGGCTCCTTTTGTACAGGGCCCTGACTGAGTCTGTTTCCACCTGAAACAATTCCACCACAAACAATCACTTCACGTTTTCTGGAAGTTGATCAAATCACAAAAAGTGGCATGACTTTCTACAAACACAGGACTGAGTGTAAACTATGTCAAGGGTTTAAAGCATTACCTTGTTCACATTCCTTCTGTAGCCCATTGATGTAGACGCATCAGTTTCTGGGGCAGTTTGTGAAAAATCCTACAAAAGAGATGTGTAAGGGCCAGTCACTTAATTATGACATTCAAATGTGTGCCATAATAAAAAGCTCAGTGCATTCACCTCAGCAACGGTCTTAGAACACACAGACAGAGTGTCTTCATAGTTTGGTTCACCCTAATAAATTAAGGCCAATGTAAAGCATTGAAGGTTATGTTTGGTGTTCTGTCTGCTGCATACTGACCTCTGTGTGGGAGACTGTGTGCTTGCTTCAAGAGGGACACTGTATTTCCCTCTACTGCAGCACAGAGTCAGTCATATTTAACTTTTTTTAAAACATTAGTAATGCATTGTACACACATACCCAGTGTCACTTGCTTAGATGAGCCAGCACCAGGGTCAGACTGTACAGCACATGCAATCCTATCCATAATCGGCCGCCCCTTAGTGTTGCTCAGAGCCAACTCCTCTGCCACAGTGTAATCTTGAGGAGGTGGCTGTCCCCCAGTTTTCCTTATTTCAAATTTTTTTCTGTTTGCTGCAAACAAGTGTTTGTGAATAATATTCACAGAAAATAATAAAAGGTTATGGTAAATACTCACCACTTTGAGTATTTACCATCTGCTGCCAACAACGTTTGGAGTTGGGAGTTGCATCTAAAATTCAATGAATATTAATCTTTCTTAGGATGTAATAGCCTATACATTCACATTTTACATACATCTACACAGATATACAATATATATATATATATCTCAACAGGAATACCTTTTCATTTTAGCCTTTAATATATTTTTAATAGGCTTAGCCTACATAAATGTACATTAATTGTTTAACGCAATCAGCAATTAACACAATTAGCAATCTTCCTCCACAATTGTTGTCTTGCTTTGGCAGCAGATACAGTGTTACTGCGTGCTTGAAAAATTCTTCGAAATTCTTCATATTTCTGGAGAATAATCTCTTGCTCCTCCGTTGAAAAGTATATACTGTACCTCTCGCTCTATCCATATCGAACGCGAATTGGTTGTTCAGTGTCGTCATCACTCTTTTATGTGCACGCGCATGTGGATTAATCATAGCTTAATGATCAAAGCCTGAGTTGACAGAGAAAGTTGATGAGCTGTGTCAGGGTACCAATAAAGCCTGATTGCATCGGTTTGGTTTTGTCGACTCAAAACCAATCCTGTAACCCCGAGTTTGTTCAGCTACCTTACCTTCATGGTACATGCCCCTGGTCATTTATTGTGTTTATGTTTAGAATGATTTGTTTGAATGATCTGTAAATGACCAAACTGAAATAAAGGGGGAAAAAAATGAAAAAGAAATTTTGACAAATTCAACAATGCTGCTAAAAACATGTCTCTACCTGTCTCAAACGTACAAAGTGGATACACAGAGGCGAAGGAAAAGAAAAATAGTATATGAATTGTCTGAACCTGAAAGTGTGCGACCAGGCTGAGACAACTTTATGACAAAAGTATTCATAGATCAACTCACTGCAGGACTGGATCGGATATACTATTCTAACACAAAAATTCAGCAAACATCAAATCTGTCTTCAAATCTCAGCCATTCAGACTAGCACATGCTGCTTGACCTTCCCATAGGTCAAGCAGCACACACTCATCTGTATTTTACATGTTCTCTTTGTGCCATTTTTTAACTGCTGTTTTTTATGAACTTGTTATTATGAATACATTTTTTGTCTTTAAATGTTCCTTCTAAAACAAATGCATAATAATAACAATAACAATAATAATAATAATAATAATAATAATAATAATAATAATAATAATAATAATAATAAAAAGTTGCAGTAGCTGAATAAAGTTTTTTGACCCACGAGGAAAAACATGCAGAAATATCTGCAGTTTTGGAATGAATGGTGAGTTTATGATACTTATTAGCATAGAATAATTTTTTTGGTTACTACCCATTTAGTTATGCCATTCTCCTGTGAGTTTGAAGGACAAGCGGTGTGAAATGTACGAACAACGCATTTGCTGTAGATATTTTCTATATGTAATTTTATTTGGCCCATGAACTTAATGAAACCTTAATGTTTTATTGATATGTGATCACAAAACTAACAGATGCAGACCCCTTTCTTTGTGAAGGTAGAGGCTGACACATATGTAGGACTGGTATTGACACAGAGTTACAGTTCACTGCCCCAGGTTTTTCACCCGGTGTAGGGCTGTCCTGTTTTTGAAACCATCTAGGATACTCTAGTTGTAACCTAGGTCACCTTGATCCTTCGAAATTTGCTGACTCAGAACATCTATGACTTTGGGATGGAAAAGTGATCTTTACGACTGTCATCCCTTGAAGTGCATCATGAACCAATGGATTAAGGTGAGGATTCAGGGGCAATAAAAACATATGAAAGTCACACACCACTGGCTGAGACAGAAAAGTTTAGCTGCCGTCAAGTGTGATATCTCTGAGTCAAGCTGACTTACATGCCAAGACTTAAGCTGCAACATAAGTTGGAAATATAATTCAGTAAAATAATTTGGGGTAATGTGTCGTGACATGTGCTTTTTAAGTGCTAGATGGTGACAGTATATTGTTACATCAGCTTTTTGATGTTTATGACACGATACACTCAAATGAACTCTGATATCTCTGCTTTTAATGAAGTACATTTTGTTGTATGTACTTAATAATCTCGATTTTGCATAGATTAATATATTTGTGCAACTTTAATGAAAAACTGTTAATTTCTGTTGTTACATATCACTGAACTGTGTTAATGTAACATTGTTGAGTAAATGT
This sequence comes from Apricaphanius iberus, assembly GCA_028564705.1. Lineage (NCBI taxonomy): Eukaryota > Metazoa > Chordata > Actinopteri > Cyprinodontiformes > Aphaniidae > Apricaphanius > Apricaphanius iberus. The sequence goes on along the minus strand of JAPXFQ010000664.1, from coordinate 310,235 downwards.
TTGTTCCGCAACAGATCCCGTACTGCTGCGTGAGCTGCTCGCTTAAATAAGCGCCAATGCGCAATTTCTCAATCTTGCTTTTCCTTCGTCGTGTGGTTTTCGTTAAACTGCATTTTTGTCCAACAATCAGGTAATGTCATTTTCCTTGTAAAGTCCGTCTACATTTACATGTTTTCATGTCAGTTAATGGTGTTGCAAGTAGGGGTGTGCAATTTGACGATTTAAGACCATGAAGTGATCTACACGTGTGACGATCTGTCATTTTTGGGAGATCGTTTAATCCCGATTCACAGTTCTGCTGCTGTATTTCTGCCTTTGTGTGCGATTAAAATCCTCTGCTCTCTTTCTGCTCGAAGCGAATTACCCCCCGTCCCTCTCCTCCCTCCCCCTTTGCATGTGCGCAACCTGTAAACAAACATGGCGTTGCCACGTCTGAGAGCGTAAATTACGTTTTCGTTCCGAAGTCAAAGTCCTCAACCGTTGAATGGAACTGGTTTGGTTTTATACCAGACGACAAAGAACTACAAACATCATTTTCAAAGTTTGCAAGGAGAGCATCAATGCAAGTGATCCCAACACCTTAAACTTGTTTAATCACTTGAAGAGAAGGTATCCCAAACAATACAATGAGCCGTCTGGCAGCTAAAGCTATAAGCCCGACTGCAGCAGCAGTGGCTAGCGCTTCTTCTTCTTAGTTCCACAAGCGCTAGAAAAAATAATCATAAAACTTACCCCCCCACGACACAGACAGCAAACTATTCCACGCATGTACGCTGAATGCGCAGAGAGTTCCAGGTAATATTAACAATATGTTTGGATGGATGGAAGAATAATTAGAACTGCTTATATTACAGTCTACCTTCATTATTTTATGTACAGGAGCACTTTGTTACCGTTGTGCTTTTACACTACATTGTTATCACTTACGTTTTTATAAGGCAGCATTATATGTGCCTGTTTATAAAATCAGAATTCTGCAAAAAAACATTTGAACAGTTAAAGCTGCATTTATCCCGTTGTATTAGGATTATTAATTGGTGTATTATAGATTGCACAATACATCTTGCACATATTTGCAGCTGCATGTTAGTCTTTTATTTTAGAATATTAGATTTTATCCTATTTTCTGAATATCATATTTTTAAACTAAAGTAAGTTCATATTTTCTTTATGTTTTAGTAGACAAGTCAAGATTAAAATTTTATATAATACATTTAAATACGTTTATGATTTAGATGTATTTTTCATTGAGGTTATTTGAAAAATATTTATATATATATTGTATAAACATATAGTGTATGTATAGTTTCATTCAGAACTTTCTGTGCATTTCTATTATCTTTGGTGTGGTAAATATATATCAGTATTTTAGCCCTGTGTTGCTTATCCCTAATTTGAATGAATTTATTTATTTAATGTTTCTCTTCTTTAATGTGTAATTTAAGATTTTTTGGTGATCATGTAAAAAAATCGTGATAAAATCGAAACCGTGATAATATAATTGAAAAATTCTGATATTCTATTTTTGCCATATCGCATATTTGCAAGTGCTTTTAAGTGCATTTCGCCCGGTAAAACTTTGCAAAAGTGGACTTGCTGCACGTGAATTTTAGCTGGGACTCCATTGCAATAGCAAAGCTCCTTTTTTCAGCCCAAATGTAGTGTAGGGCTGAACTGCTAAATCCTTTGAAACGTAGGTTCTTGTAAACTGAACCACGAGGCAAACACCACCCGGATACGGCCTAGCATTGGTTTGTGGCCTACTCTGCGCATTAATATAGTTATTATTTTAATGACTAGCTTCTAATTTGAGTAAATTGTCATACATGTAACGTGCATGTGATTTATATAATACTTTCCTCACAAAGATTAATTCTGTATTTTCAGTCTGATATTATTTCAGCTTACGTTTTGATGTAGCTAGCAGAAAGTATTTTGTAAGCTGGTATAAAATGAATTACTATAGGGTTTCTCACTCGACTTATATGTGAGATTACACATATATTTACATAGTATGTAGTCATGATGTAGATCAATACATTAATTGTTATGGCATATGATAATGAAAATACCCCTCAACCAAACAGATACATATTTGAATAATGAACCATGTGCTAATTGTATACTTTGTACATGGACAGTATATTGCCACTTGACATAAAATGTTTAAGTAAATCTTACGTTTTATTTTTTGGGGTGTACCTAGGTGCGTTATGTAAATTTTCAGACAATGGAGAGAAAGGCCATAGACATATCTTCTTATTTTAAGTAGGGTGAAATTAGATGACAGGAGAGATACAGATGCTTAGTGCGCAGGAGGAGGATCGAGGAGAGAAACATACAGAGCATCATTGAATTACAAATCATGACATAATCACATAAAGCTTTGTGATTCATGTTTATTAGTAATTGAGTTTTATTAGTCTGAATAGGCCATTATTACAGCTATAATAGATAATTATGAGAGGGGCTTATTATTATTATTATTATTATTATTATTATTATTATTATTATTATTATTATTATTATTATTATTATTATTATTATTATTATTATTATTATTATTATTCCATCAGGGGCTGCACGGTGGCGCAGTGGTTAGCGCTGTTGCCTTGCAGCAAGAAGGTCGTGGGTTCGTATCCCGGCCCAGGGTCTTTCTGCATGGAGTTTGCATGTTCTCCCCGTGTATGCGTGGGTTCTCTCCGGGTACTCCGGCTTCCTCCCACAGTCCAAAAACATGCATGATAGGTGAATTGATCACTCTAAATTGTCCCTAGGAATGAATGTGAGTGTGAATGGTTGTCTGTCTCTCTGTGTTGGCCCTGCAACGGACTGGCGTCCTGTTCAGAGTGTACCCTGCCTAACGCCTGATAATTGCTGGGATAGGCTCCAGCTGCCCCGTGACCCTGAATTGGATAAGCGGTTAAGAAGATGGATGGATGGATGGATGGATTATTCCATCAGAATAACTGATTTTGCCTCTCTGTCTCCTTAAATTCTGATTACAATAAATTATTGAATAGAGAGTTCATTAAAGTTGTTGCTATCTGCTTTTCCCCAGTAACTGTTCTGTTTACAATAAATTTACACCCACTGCAGGGCCGGCCTGAAGTCTTATGGGGCCTTAAGCAGATTTTTACTCAGAGGGCCCCCCCTTTCTGTTAAGACCACTACCCACAATAACAGCATTTTAATCGCAATTTGGTCTAAGTATGGAAAGGAGGCAGAGTTTATTTGGCTGATCCAAAAAATCAATCAGAGGTAATTGTTAATATTAGCCAACACAATCTGAAGCTCAAACAAAATAGAAAGGTAAACTAAAGCATCATATTGTAACAATGGTAACACAAGAATCACACAATGAATATTAAAAGTTATTTTAAATTTTGTTTTAATTTAATTCAAATATTGAAATATAATTAAAATGTTTTTTCTACATTAATTGGTACAGTTTATACATTTTTATTGCTTTAAATGTATTTAGTTTAAATATTTTTCCACAATATTTAAAATAAAAATAGAATATTCATTTTAAAAAATTATAAAATTAGTTACAAAGAAACTTGCCTAGCTACTCCACAAACATTTAAACAATTGACCTTTTTTAAAATAATCTACCCTGAAACAAAACTAAATCAAATGGAGTAATATTCACATTTTCATACATTGTAACATCTGTAGTCTGTTCAATTGCATCATTTATGGGGTGGCCACAGATGGGTTTGGCGGGACCTAAGGAAGCACTTAGTTCCCTTAAGCATTTGGCCAGCTCTGACCTTATGCCAAATATAATTGAAAAGTAAAACAGAACTGTTGTACAACTATAAATATTAACTGTACTGTGTTATTAGTCTATGCCCTTTGTATCATTAAATAGAACACAATAAATCAAAGTCTATCAGGAGTTTCCTTAAGTCTTTATGATAGTATTCTACAGGCCGGTTTACTACAACAGTAGAATAAAATTCAGAAATGATGGTTTATAGTTTTGGTGTGCCACCCCTGAATTTTAAGTGGCCCCATCTGGCAACTACTATGAAAATTTTCTGGAGTTGCCACTGACTGCAAAGCCCTGTTGGAAAGGGGGAAACAACTGGAATGAAGCTCCCAGTAACAGGTTTGCATCAACCATGTACAACTGCCATTCAATGACTGGAGGCAATCTCCTGGGATTACATAAACAGAAAACATTTTTCACTAATTGGAATGTTTGTATGACTATTGAAATAACTTTTCTTGTAACTTGCCTTGAGATGACATCTGCTGTGAATCGGCGCTTTATAAATAAAATCAAATGAATTGATATAATTTTCACAGGTTAAAAATCAAAATAAAAACTAATAATTTTTTTAACACTAATTAAATCTGCATTGTAACCTTAATATTTTTTTTTTGCCAATTCCTAATATTAAAGAGAAATCTAAAAATGTTATTTTGCTGTTAGGAAAGAATTTGAACCTATGACGCTGTTGTTTTGCGTTGCTGTGTCAGCAAAAGATTGGTCGGTTGATGTCAGTGGTATATTAATTATAGGAAAATACATTTTTTCACAAGCAGAGTGACATCTTCGATTGGCATCCTTCTACAAAAACAGGGACAACTGAAACTGCTTTTGAGAGACAGGTGGTGATTTCATATGTCACGATAAAGGTCTTGTTAGGTCTTCTGATCTTCACAAAAGCTGAAATGTCTCTTCTTGCCCCTTTTCTGTTTCTTATCTCTTATTTTCTGCATTCTCCCCAACAGCTTGCATTATAATCTTTGTGTTATTTTCCATCTCTGTTCAGGATGTGTCTAATTGATAATGTCATGGCCAGTGAACTGTGTTTTGTAGGTGACAGCCTCGCACTGTCAACACATTGCAATAATTGGCAGCTGTCAGTGTAAACATCCATCCCACCTAGGTTAAATATAGCGTACAACTGTGTATATTTTGAGCTCTGTTTTTTTGTTTCTTTTTCTTTATTTCTTTTTTATGTCTCATGTCACACCTGGAAATATAACGTGGATGATGTGATGAAACATGATAGAAACTAGTAAAGGTTTTACAAAGTAAAGAAAAACGTTTGTGAGAAGAGCAGATTCAGTTTTTAACATATGGTAAGTACCTTATTTGTTAAAGTGAGTTTTTCCCCACCTCCAATTCATGGAGGGGCATTAGGGGCGACTGTGGCTCAGTGGTAGAGTAGTTGGCTTGCAATCGGAGGGTCGTAGGTTCAATTCCAGCTTCCTCCAGTCACATGTCGATGTGCCCCTGGGCAAGGCACTTAACCCCCAAATTCTACATTGTCCTACCGAGCCATGTTGGGTGTCGCTGTATGAATGCGAGTGTGATTGGGTGAATGCGGCTTCAATGTAAAGCGCTTTGAGTGGTCAGTAAGACTAGAAAAGCGCTATATAAGTTCAGTCCATTTACCATTATATTTGATCAGTTTTTGGATTGTTCTGTTGTCTTTGGCAAATGTGCAAAAGAAAAATGTTTTGCAAAAAAAGTCAGCAATGGGCTCAGCACGATAAAAGAACGAGGCAGAGTTGTTGTGTGGTTGTTTTTGCTTTACTTATCCTGAAGGCCTTACATTATAGTGCATTTCCTGCTTTTGGAGCAGTCCGAGTCACATATTCACAAATGCAATTAAACCACACTAGGCTTCATTTCAGCTGAACGGAGACCTAGGTTTTTAGGTGGAGGAGAGTTCACTTCTTTGGTCCGAATTAAATTTCAATTGCGAATTCACACCTCCCCAAATAAATAATTAAGGTTGAATCAAAGCAGACTAAATAGGCCTTGGGTCTCATTTATAAAGCTTGCTTATGCACAAAACAGGGTCTGAAAATTGCATAGGTTATTATTTACAATAAGTTTGGGTTTTATAGGAATAAATAAAACACAGAATGGTTGTGGCCCTGTGTCCTTACGGCTGCAGTACGGACTGCAATTAACACAGGCTATTTGTTGCGTGTGTAACGTCTCCAGAGGCTTGCTCCAGTGCACCAAATATCTGCTGTTCAGGTAATAATAGGGCTGAATTCTTTTAGAACAGAAAAGAGCAACTGGCATCTGGGAGCAGCCAGTAAACAATGTCAAAATAAGTAAAAGGAGAATTAAGCGCACCAGCACTACCTGCTAACTTCACTCACAGCTGCACCACTAGGGCTTCCAAAAGGCATGTTTTCACTATCAGACTTCAGGTTAACTAGATATTTTTCTTACGGGTAATATGTTTTCTTGCTCCTCTCAGCCCGTTTGTCATCATACACAATTGGTTGTTTAAGGGATCAGCTAGAATCTTGCATATAAGGACAGTTTCAGCAGCAGCAGTAGAGTCACTGATCAGTGCAAAAAGACACTCAGAACAGCAGAAATACAAGTGATTGACATTGAGGACATGCCATGTTGCTTGTTTCTGTTTGCTGATGTCATAAACTGCCTTGTGAGTAACTCTTATTTTTACAAAGCCAATTGATTGGTGATGTCTGCTCTTTCCCTCTGGATAACAACCTATCAGCACAACTTAACCACAGCTCAAGCCCAGGAGCGTCTTGAAAGTGCTTCTTTGTTGTGTGCAGGGGTGTATTACAGTTGTAATAGTTCTCATACTCTCTATAGCTCTCAATTATGTTGCTGCCGTCTGCCATTACAGTTGTAGTCTGAGAAGGGACTTCCACTCTGCGCTCTAAAGCAGCAGTTGGTTAGACACAAGTTGCTCCTGCAAACATTAACATGGTTTGAGCTTCTGTGTTTCCACATTGCACAAAAAAAATGACCAAGTGGTCTAAGACCATTGTATAGCACAAAGTCAAAGTCCTGCTCAGACTACAACTGTCATGGGGTACTGCAGTAACGTCACTGAAATGGCAGTTTGTTGTGAGTTGGAATCAATGCCTGCAAAAACACCCCTGCAGTCAACAAAGAAGCACTTCCAGGACGCCCCAAACTCCAAGGGGAATTGTTCTTGCGATGAATAACATTACATTGGATAAATGAATGAATTTAGGGACAGATAATATCTCATTTAGAGGTGACACTTTGCCTGCCCCCATGATTCGGATATACGCTGAACTTGACTGGATATAAACGTTTTTTAAAGGACTCCAAGTGGCTCAAAACTTGAGTAGGTAAACATAAGGTGTTTCTCCACTGGTACGACTCAGGTCGGTACGACTCAGCCTTGGTACCTGCTACTCTCCACTGGCATAAGTCGGGCTGAGTCGTGCCAAGCGGATACTATTTTTCACACCAGCTCTGCTGTGGTTCCGTCTGTGCTGAACTGGTACTGAAAAGCAACGTCAGAGAGCTGTTGGTCACAGATTGGCTAGAGGGCGGAGTCACTGGACAGTAATTTTACAGGGTCAAGGCTTTTGCTTTGTCATGCAAACTAATTGACACTACTCAAATGGGATATCAACTGTAAAACACATTGTAGTGGTGATGATTTAAAAAAAGTTAAAACATTTTCAAAGCACACAGCTTCATTACAGAACAGATACAGTTGTGGTTTGTAATTGATAGAATTTGTAGCATGTATAGATTATAGTAGATCTGGTTAAGTGAAACATCTTACATCAATAGAATTAAATGTAGAGCCTTGAGGATTAATTAATTTGAGAATATGTAATATAGTGCCACAGGTTTAACACCAACGAGACCACAAAACCGATTTTTGACAGTTAAACCACATAACCACACTTTCTTTCTCTTCGACTTGAGACTACAAAAAGCCACAGACTGAGAAGGCTCACGATTGCTAGTGAGGTCACCATTGTTCTTCTTCTCCAAGCCTTTGTTAACTTCCTGCTACGTACTTCTGGGCCGCCCACCATATGACGCACCCGCTCACTTGAGACGCTCTGGTTTGTTGCAATGGAGAAGTAATACAAAACGAGTTGTTCCGTGTTGTGCCAAGTCTTGAGTAGTAGTATTTCCATTACCCATGAAATTGCGCAAATTAAAGTTGCGAATATAAATTGGCCTAATGGGAACACTGCAATATCGTAAAAACTCACCTTTTTCGATTAAAAGTTTTTGCGCTTGGATGAGGTGGTTTTTCGAGCATATTGAAATTAATATATTTAGCAAAACAGCAATGGAAACACATTTTTCGCATCAAACGAGTCACATGAGCAACAACTGGATGTTGCTAGGAGCGAAAAAGACGAAGTAGGAGGAGGAGAAAGATGCTACGGCATGTTTGGGTTCATGAAAAGACTGAATTGGTTCGACATAAAGGTATAACTACTATATTAGATTAAAAACATCAAAGAACACAAGCATTTACCAAGACCGCTCCCATGTAAAAAGGGCTTGTAACTCCAATGCCTCTACAAGCCGTCTATGTCTCTCCTCATGGCTGATAATGAGCGCTAGTGCCGTGCCTGCAATATGAATATATCTACTGTAAATGTTCACATCCGTCACCACTTTTCTTACTCGCGTGTCACGAATGAGAATGAGAACCACTAAGGATTGCAAACCCAAGAGTTTTAGGAAGGAAAATTTATTTAGTCCAAAGAGCACAGCCGCTTCGGGTGGGGAGGCCCCCTGGCCAACAGGGAGCGGGATCAATAGGGAGGGTAGAGGAGAGGTTAGAAACAATGCAGGACACAAGGGAAAACTGAGGAAAGTCCCTCCTTGTGGGTCCTGAGGCTCGAGAAGTCCAAATCCAAAACAGGAAGAGAATCAGAAATCCAAACATAAAGTGTCCTCCAAAACGGGTCTTGCAATGATCTAATCAACAGAAAGTGTCCTCCAAAACGGGCTTTGCAATGTTCTACTCACAGACTTGAACAGGCACTTTAAAGAGAGCGGGTTTGGTGGTCAGATAGGTGCTAGCAGAGACGATCCGGCAGAGAGTGAAAGGAGCCTGCAGGTATTTAAGGACTGCAGCCCAGGTGCAGCCAATCTCCTGACGAGGACGGGGTCTCCAGCAGGTGCTAATGAGCACAGGGAAACAGACTAGGACAGTTACAGCAGATCCTGATATCGCGTGAAAACTTATGATTTAAGCTGAGTTTGGTTTTTAATGGAAACACTGCAATTGTCAAAATGTGTTTTTTTTTTGACAGTTACACAATATTGACAAAGTTTTACGCATATTTGTAATGGAAACGCAGCTCCTGGCCCTTTTAAGAAAAAATATATCATTCTTTTTCAAATAATGATACCAGGGACATTTACACCAGTTTCTGGCAAATAGAGGGTGCTTGGCCACCACTCACAACTTGCCATAATATATATATTTTTTTTAAAAATGCTATTATTTTTTATAACATAAATAATATTTCGAAATATATAGGTGTGCTTTCTTTCAGATGTATGAGATAAATATTGAAGTGGAAACAATCTTAAATTTGTACCAGGCTTTTACAACAGTCATGAATACCAAGCTATGTTTAGAGGAGGAACTGATAAAGGGAGGAAATTGCAGCAGTTATGTTGGGTCAGGTAGAAAGATACCTTAGGGCAAGACCGCTATAAAAACAGGGTGTCTGTAAATCATGTGATTGAGAAGCAGAATGGGGGAAGTATGTGATTCTTTGGCACACAATGAATGCTTATGTACTGGGGGTGACCATATAATGTGATTCTTTTATTCTTTGTGTTCAATAAAAGAGATGAGCCCTGTTTATTCAGCACACACATTTGGTGAACCCGTCCCAACAGTTGCGTCTCATAACAACACAGATCTGGTTGTTTTCTTGTCTTTTCTGCTTTGTTTCTGGAACAGATACCACTCTTTCAAGCCTGCTGAGGACCGCTGGATCCTCAACTGGGAATAGAGCTAATTGACAGTTCATTAGCATGGACCACGCCTACGGAGATTAGATTAGTTTTAATTAGTTCATTTATTGACAAAGGTTAGATAGATGATGTGTCTGGAAGGATGCACTGATGTAGGCTTGTAGACTCTGTGTGGGGGTGCAGTCTTCGGAAGTCGGTCTTCTTCTCGAGCCTGCTCAGGACCCCCCCAGACAAAGAACCTGAAAGAAACGGATATTAGAGCTGGAGTTTGAAAGAGCAGATAAGCAGATGAAGGGATGAGGGGATGAAGGGATGAAGAAGGGGATGAAAGGATGAGGGGATGAAGGGATGAGGGAGGGGATGAAAGGATGAGGGGATGAAGGGATGAGGGAGGGGATGAAAGGGATGAAGGGATGAGGGAGGGGATGAAGGGATGAGGGGATGAGAGAGGGAATGACGGAGGAGATGAAGGGATGATGGGATGAAAGGGATGAGGGAATGAAGGGATGAGGGAGGGGATGAAGGGATGAGGGAGGGGTTGAGAGAGGGAATGACAGAGGAGATGAAGGGACGATGGGATGAAAAGGATGAAGGGATGAGGGAGGGGATGAAGGGATGAGGGAGGGGATGAAGGGATGAGGGAGGGGATGAGGGGATGAGGGAGGGGATGAAGGGATGAGGGAGCGGATGAAGGGATGAGGGAATAGTAAAATGGGGATGTAATACTGAGACGAGATAAAGGATCAGGGGGAGGGAGGGGGGGTTTACGAGACCACAGTCTGAGCGACGCTGATGGCTAGGTGCTCGGGTTTAAATAGATCACAGAGTAATTAGGAATGGAATTCAGGTGTGAGATGCCAGGTGAGTCGGATCCGAGTAGATTAGTGAGAGAATACTGAATATGAGGCGTGGTCCAGCTCACGAACCTAAGTTAACATATTAACTTACATTTCATTAGCATGGACCACGCCTACGGAGATTAGATTAGTTTTGATTAGTTCATTTATTGACAAAGGTTAGATAGATGATGTGTCTGGAAGGATGCACTGATGTAGGCTTGTAGACTCTGTGTGGGGGTGCAGTCTTCGGAAGTCGGTCTTCTTCTCGAGCCTGCTCAGGACCCCCAAAGTTGGTCATTATTTAACAAAGCAAGGAATGAGCATGGTGCAGATCGTCGAGATTATTATGAATGTAAGAACGGTATGCTGAGGATGACAAACGACCTAGGATTTGAATAGTCTTGTCGGAAATGCCTAACTGAGAAGCTGAAGTGCCTGCGCCCATGCGGATGGAGTGGATTGAATAATTACAAGGGTTGATGCCAGATCTAAACGGGATTGATTAGAGAAGGAGAGTAACCGTAACAGATTGTGTGGATGCAGCGGGTAAGGAGGTCAGAGGTTATAGGGAATCGGTGATTAGGTTAAGGTGTTTCTTGATTCTTAAGACCTTTGAGCAGCATGGATATGTGGCTATAGGAGAGAACTGGACGGGAGTTACCGGTAGCCAGTTTAATGAAGAAATTAATGCCAGAAAGGTATGATTGAATAGTGGAAACGCGGATTTATAGGATTGTATGTGAATAGGTAATGAAGAGGCGAATAGAAGACGGGATGAGTGAAGGGAATGGAAGGTTATACGTCACATAGAAACTTTTAAAAACTGTTCCATCTTGAAAGATAAGATGAGAGAGTTCTAGGAGCAATGCTGTTGAGGATAGCGTTCTGAGAAATGATGGAGAGGTCGTGAAGCTGTGTAGTTTGTTGTAGATGGTTGCTGAAAACAGTGGGATCGGAGTTGGATGAGGATCTGCGTCTGGAGCCAAGGACCTGAATTTCTGGAAAGAGAGGCGAGAGAGAGAATCAGCGATGGAATTCCGATGGGCAGATACATGAGCAGAACAGAGAATGAACTGAAGTTTGGCTGGCGCCAGAGTGAGTCTACGAATGAACTGCGTGATGCAGGATGAAAGTGAACGGCCTTTGTTTATGATGTCGACAACGGCAGAGTTGTCTAAATGAATAAGGATACAGTGCTGAGACCATTCATGCCCCCCCAAAAAAGGGCTGCAATCACAATAGGATCAATTTCATAATGAGCGGATGAGAGAGAGGCCGACTGGAGCTGCAAACGTTCAAACTCGGGGGCCATGTTGAAGCAAACCGCCTTCCATTGTAGAAACCACCAAAGCCTGCGGAGGGTGCTGCATCGGTAAATAGCCAGATGTCATCTGGATGAGAAATTCATAAAGTCATTGTAGAAGAATGAAATGCCGTTCCAAGATGAAAGAAATTCTTGCCGAAAGGCGCATTTCCATCCGGCGAGGTTCTCAATGGCGAGACCATGAAGCAAAGGGATGTTGGCGGCGGTGGACAGGTGAGAAATAAATGATATCCCCTTAATGGGAGTGGCGAGGTGGTGTGATAGTCAATCTGTTTTGGAAGTGGGGTTATGGGGGCAGGTGTTCCAAGCATGTGCCCCTCCACAGAAAGAGCAAGTATGCAAGAGCCTACAGCTGGAGGCTGAGCAGCCAAGGTCATTGAAATTGTTACACACCATCCTGCCACCTTGGAAAAGGATTGAACGGCCGCGCTTATCCATGCCCCCGGAGACAGGGGCATTAGGTTTAGACTGTGGTAGAAGAGATTAAGGAATCACTGACGGGGGAGGGGCAGGTGAGGACGAACAGTTGGGGACTGATGAGCAGCATGATGATGATGGCCGAGGTCAGAGAGGAGTGACAAGAGTGCATGCAGTAGCAGGGTGGGAGGAAGCACCGCAGAGGCTGCAAGATAGGGATGCCCGGGTTGCAAAGATGCAGCAATATAACTCGGAGTCTAAACAACCCTAGTATGTACCTTGATTGTATTTGGCGAGACGGCCCGCTGCCTGGGATGAGAAAAGGACGTGATATTGATAAAACCCCTATCCTCCAAATCTAAGGGCCATGTCAAGGACAATAGACAAATAATCGTCTAACTCGGTCCGCCGTTCAGGAAACACTGAGCAAATGATGTCCCTGTAAAGAGAGAGTGCAAAAGCAAACTCTGTGGGGGTCAGATCTTTGGAACTAGAGCTAAGAGCTGAACCTAGCTGCATCAGCCCCATTCCGGTCTGCAACTCCCGGGGCTGACTTGAGAGACCTAGAGAGGGTTGGAGAAGGAGACCTAAATCGATGTAATTACCATTCAGAATTTGTTGCCGGAGAGCGGGTGAAACTGGGCAAGGGCGATTGATGGAAGAGGGCGGCAGAATGGGGGGTACTGCTGTAGAAAGGGTGTAATGGTTAGAGGCTGAAGTGTAAATAGATGGAGATGGCAACTGAGACAGCGGACCAGTAAAACTTTGAGGTAATGCGGCGATACGTTGTTGAACCTTTGAGCCTGCTGGTAACACGGAAGGGTTAGAACAGGTTCCTGGAGCATGGATGGAAGCCTGAATTGAACCTGTAGGAAACATAGAAGGGGGAATGTGGGGGAAAGGAATTGATTGATTTAATGAAGATGCGGCCTGAGAGGCTAAGAAAGAGGAAAAAAAAAATTGTTATGAATGAGGCCAAATTTGAGGGAAATGAGACGGAAGATGCTTCCCCGCCAGCAGGGGGAGCTGTGGGTGTTGGCCCGGCAGCTGAGGGCTGGGATATGCCCTGAGAGGAAGTGGGGACTGAGGCTGAAATAGGAAAAGGATTATGAGAGGAGGAAGTTTGGGTTAACGGTGAAGTAGAGGGAAAAAGGAGCTTGAAGAGAAGATTTATTAGCAGAACAGCTAAAGGGGATGCCTCTTTCCCTGAGTGAAGATTGCAAGCGGGCTACTGTCCACCCAGACATGTCAGGACGGTTGGAGACGGAGGCGGAAGAACGACGAACTATGGGTGACTTCCTCATCCGGAATGAAGCCGGACGGGAACGGGGAGGAGAAGCCCTCCGAGCTGGACTGCCAGAGAGATCGGGAGGAAAGTGCTGAGCTTGTGGCGAACAGGGAGCCTGAAGTGATCGGGAAGTAGAGAAGCTTGGAGCCGATCGGCCTGCAGCGCCTACTGAGGACCGCTGTACTCCAGAAAAATTCCCGGGGCGCGACGAGGACGCACTTCGGGAATGGGAGGAAACTTGGACCGAGCGGCCCGAAGCCAGAGAAGAAAAACAGGGAGGCGAAGCCTCCAGACGAGAACGAAGGGAGTTAGATGTGCGGGGAGGAGATGGAGAAGGGCGTCGATCTCGAGGCGCGGAAGTCGCTGGAGAGGGATCCGACTGAGCGGAGCGAGATGGAAGAGCTCTGGTTGACTGAGAGGACTGGCTGGAATCCCGATGAGCCGATGGAAGCCTGGCACAGCAAGAGACTTGACGGACCACGGATGGAGGTGATGGTCCGATGATGGAAGTCTCGCTGGAGAAGAGCTCCTCATCGGATTCGGAAGGATCAAGGGTAAGCACATCCATGAAAAAAGAGCTTGTCTTCGCTAACCAAGGCGGGTTTACGAGACCACAGTCTGAGCGACGCTGATGGCTAGGTGCTCGGGTTTAAATAGATCAAAGAGTAATTAGGAATGGAATTCAGGTGTGAGATGCCAGGTGAGTCGGATCCGAGTAAATTAGTGAGAGAATACTGAATATGAGGCGTGGTCCAGCTCAGGAACCTAAGTTAACATATTAACTTACATTTTTGGAGTTAACCCTCAAGGCGCCGGCGTTTTTTTCTATAAAATATTCTATATTGATATCACTAGTTCAAAATGTTGTAGCTTTAATATGGTTATAGATAAAGGTACACTGTAAATTAGAAAAAATCTTAATTATGATCCAAAGTTTGTGACACTAGCAAAATCATACATCTAATTTGCATATTATGACGTCATCAGGTGTTGACACTATTGGATTGCATGGCGTTTACAATTTATTGCTTTTTTACATTGTTTAAAACTTTTTTACATTGTTTAAAACTTTTTTTCATCAATAATTTTATAATTTTATTTAGATTTTTCTGTATATGTATTTTCTACATATATATGTTTTTTTGGCTTTTTTTCAAGAACAGGTGGATATACAGTGGGGCAAAAAAGTATTTTGTCAGTCACCGATTGTGCTAGTTCTCCCACTTAAAATGATGACAGAGGTCAGTAATTTTCATCATAGGTACACTTCAACTGTGACAGAGACAGAATGTGAAAAAAAAATCCAGGAATTCACATTGTAGGATTTTTAAAGAATTCATTTGTAAATTATGGTGGAAACTAAGTATTTGGTCACTTCAAAGAAGGAAGATCTCTGGCTCTCACAGACTGTAACTTCTTCTTTAAGAAGCTCTTCTGTCCTCCACTCGTTA
Source organism: Apricaphanius iberus (assembly GCA_028564705.1). Classification (NCBI taxonomy): domain Eukaryota; kingdom Metazoa; phylum Chordata; class Actinopteri; order Cyprinodontiformes; family Aphaniidae; genus Apricaphanius; species Apricaphanius iberus. The sequence continues at coordinate 295,177 of JAPXFQ010000664.1, read as the reverse complement.
CCTGTATTAATGGCACCTGTTTGAACTCGTTATCTGTATAAAAGACACCTGTCCACAGCCTCAAACAGTTAGACTCCAAACTCCACTATGGCCAAGACCAAAGAGCTTTCGAAGGACACCAGGAAAATAATTGTAGACCTGCACCTGACTGGGAAGAGTGAATCTACAATAGGCAAGCAGCGTGGTGTGAAAAAATCAACTGTGGAAGCAATTATCAGAAAATGGAAGACATACAAGACCACTGATAACCTCCCTCGATCTGGGGCTCCACGCAAGATCTCATCCCGTGGGGTCAAAATGATCCTGAGAACGGTGAGCAAAAATCCCAGAACCACACGGGGGGACCTGGTGAATGACATGCAGAGAGCTGGGACCAAAGTAACAAAGGTTACCATTAGTAACACACTACAACGATAGGGAATCAAATCCTGCAGTGCCAGTCGTGTCCCCCTGCTTAAGCCATGGCATGTCCACGCCCGTCTGAAGTTTGCCAGAGAGCACATGGATGATACAGCAGAGGATTGGGAGAATGTCACGTGGTCAGATGAAACCAAAGTAGAACTTTTTGGTATAAACTCAACTCGTCGTGTTTGGAGGAAGAAGAATACTGAGTTGCATCCCAAGAACACCATACCTACTGTGAAGCATGGGAGTTGAAACATCATGCTTTGGGGCTGTTTTTCTGCTAAGGGGACAGGACGACTGATCCGTGTTAAGGAAAGAATTAATGGGGCCATGTATCGTGAGATTTTGAGCCAAAACCTCCTTCCATCACTGAGAGCTTTGAAGATGAAACGTGGCTGGGTCTTCCAACATGACAATGATCCCAAACACACCGCCCGGGCAACGAAGGAGTTGCTCCGTAAGAAGCACTTGAAAGTCCTTGAGTGGCCTAGCCAGTCTCCAGACCTCAAGCCCATAGAAAATCTGTGGACGGATTTGAAAGTCTGTGTTGCTCGGCGACAGCCCCAAAACATCACTGTTCTCGAGAAGATCTGCATGGAGGAATGGGCCAAAATACCAGCTACTGTGTGTGCAAACCTGGTAAAGACCTATAGTAATCGTTTGACCTCTGTTATTGCCAACAAAGGTTATATTACAAAGTATTGAGTTGAATTTTTTGTTATTGACCAAATACTTATTTTCCACCATAATTTACAAATAAATACTTTAAAAATCCTACAATGTGAATTCCTGGATTTTTTTTTTAACATTCTGTTTCTGACAGTTGAAGTGTACCTATGATGAAAATTACTGACCTCTGTCATCATTTTAAGTGGGAGAACTTGCACAATCGGTGGCTGACTAAATAGTTTTTTGCTCCACTGTATCTGTTTATGTCCTTTCTTATGTGGCTCTGTTACTCTATTCACTATATAAATAAACAGAAAGAAAATATTGGCCACAGAATTTTACAGATCCGTCCCAAAAATAACTTACAGGCTCAACAAATTTTCTGATCCACTGGTGAGTCTACTCTTCCTCATCTGTCAAGCAAACCTCGCAAAAAACATCATCAACCTCACTTGCAGCGGGACAGAGAACTTTACTGCTTTTTACTCGCTTATAAACTGTCTTTTTTCTCTCCTGTTTTCGATCGGACCTGCTATTATTTCCATTGATTTTTACATCCCTCCCACCTCGGTCACAATTAGCGTTGTGATGACCACCTTGCTACCCGAACAAATACCTTTCTCTCACCGGGAGAAAGTGATGCAGAGCTGGAATGTGCTGCTTGTAGAGCGTCATGGCGAAACGGGACTGGCTGTTGCTGCGGGACATTTTAGTTTCACTTTCTCCCGGGACAACTGAACAGATGAGAGGTAAATATTTCTCTTCAGAATCTGAATAAGCCAATACTTTCCGCGGGGAACTCCGACGTCTCGGCCTCATAAGTTTTATCTTTCTAAAAGTCGCGTTCTCTATACTGTGACCGCAGCAGCCGTACCTCGCGTCCTCCGCTCGCGGCGCTGACTTAAAGGCCGATTTACTCCAAAAGTTTCCACGGTAACACACCCAAAAAGATGTCCAAGATTAAAGGAACAAATGTCCGCCATCTCCTGGTGTAAAATAGTAATTAAATTAGTGGCCCTATCTCCAGCTGTGGCTCGTTAAAGTCAGCAATGTTGTTTGTCGCAATATTACGACTTTGGCGCCTAGAGGGTTAATCCACAACAGAGGAACACTTTAATATAGAATTTACACTCCAGCAATTTGGTGGAGAATGCGGGCAGTGGTTCTCCAGAAGCAAAGTAGAAAAGTAATAGGATCGTTGATTAAATATTTTGAGGAAACACTGAAGTGAATTATTGATCTGAGTTTAACAGGATGATGGAGAACTGAGGACTGACCGTTGATAACAGACCCGGATCATTTCTCAGTAATCTGGCAAGCGTTGAAACAAATTACTAGGTGAATGTTGGTCTGATAATTCTCCATTTAATGTTGACTGTCTTTTTAAAATAAAAGGAACGTGCGAGACAAGCTCGGAGTTTAGGCGCCTCTAACTGAGGGAAGATGTTCCCTCAGTGACAGTCTAGTGGGAATGTTTCCTAGATCAAGCCTGGGTAGGTGCCTGCCCGTGAACTGAGCCCCTTGAAATGTGCACTGATAAGGTCTGCGTTCCTGGAATTGATTACAGAAGAAAAGGTCAGTGTGAATGTGAGGACTAGTATTAGTTAAATAATTGGGAAGTGAATGTGTGTGTATGTGGAGAGGAACTGATAGAGAAACACCCTCCAGAGAGAGTGTTTTGAACCTCTACAGTTAAATAACTCTCATTTAGGGGAAAGTGTTGGATTGGATCTAAAACTCTGGTTGTTTTTAAACGTCCAGTAGATGTCCGCTCTGACAGGAAAGCCTGGAAGAGTAGAAGCTTGACATCTGAAGACAACCAGGGGTCTTATCATTTCTGATCCATCAAAGTACCACATACTACCGTAGATTATTTTATTGACATGATGGCTGAACAAACAGAGACAAAACCTCGCACCCCAGAACCGGGAAACCAGTGGTTAACTCTGGAACAACAACTAGGAGTATATAAGGTTGAACTAATACCAATTATATCGCCCACTAATCAGGAAAAGGGCAAGTTAGCAGGGAGTCTGTGGTGTTTTGGGGATGATACTGTTGTTGGTTTCAATTACATGCAAAACATAGATATAGATATATAGCTATAATGAAGACTCAGGACAACACAGCTTCTGTTCTAGAAAGTAGCTTCAGCCGGGTTTTATTGGATCTTTGGTTCTCAATACAATGCTACATAGGTAATTGACCTTCGATATCTAACATTCTATATCCATTGTCTATTAACAATTGACATACCTTATCTCTGAGCAGACGTCCACGCTGAGATCCCAGCCAGACCAACTAAAACCCTCTCCCCTCTAAAAGGTTCCCCTTGCAATTATACTGATCACTGCCGTCAACTTACGGGAAACACATTGGTGTTCGGCCAGCGCAACCACTTGGCTCCGACATTAGTTTATCTTCAGGCGCCTAATTGTCTGGTTCTGAAGAGGCCAGAAAAGCTGGGAACAAAACATTTCCTAGAATCGCTTCATGACAAGTCTTTCGTGGAAGTACCACGTACATCTTGTCAGCTTCTGAGAATTGATGCACGTGTTGATTACACGTGCCACGCAGGCCCAAATTTTGGCTTCTACATTCCCCGGTTTGATGCCATTAGGCATCACTAATTAGCTACCTATAAATGCAGTTAATATGAGTATTATATGGTAAGTAAACATCAATATGGTAGGATATACTGTGGTAAATGGGCATATGACAGACACATAAAAGTAACATTATAATGGGACTTATGCAGGATTACACATGTCCAAAGTAATGGTGAGTAACAATCAAACCTATGTCAGTTGTGGTCCGTTGTGTGGGATCAAAAACCTGTCGCTACAAGAACAGGGAAAATTATCCCACTGCCCCTCCGGCCAGGCGACAACCTTACGGTCCACCGGACCTTCAAGCGACATGAGGCATAATCCCTAATATAGCATTACCAAAATGTGATTAAGTGCAATCCTTAATAAGTCTGACACAAGTGAGAGTAAATGGCACAAATGAGAATAAATGTAAACATTAAAACATTCAACTTAGTTATAAATTCAAATTACCAGCTGGCTTATTTGTTGTAACATACTAGAAATAACATATGAAACACATAACATTTAACAGATGAGAAAATGTTGATCTTGTCCATCCCGGGAAGGTATGATCGATATGGTGTTAAACAGTCTCGATTGTCCACATATAATGAACACAATGAATAGAGTAAGAGTATAAATCCTTCTTGAAGGTTACGATGAGGGATGAAGGGGTGATGAGGTGATGGTGTCCTGGAGGGGACTTGTAGTCAGAAAGCACTTAATTGAGCTTGTTTAACAGTCTTGGCTTAGGTACTTAGACATGTTGGGGGCAGAAGGATTTTTCATTGCGATCACTTCCAACTGGATCAGCTGGGTTGCAGCAGCCAGGTTCATCTGTTTGATCAGTGTCCTTGTCCATACTCTCCTCACCACAGGTATGACGAGACATGTCAATAAGAAAATTACAATTAGAACTATGGTCGCACTAATTGCCACCTTAATTAGCATTGCTTTCCAATCTCCTAAATTTAGGTCTAACCACCCCCCAGACCAGTCATTCTTCCCAGCATTCAAACTAAGTTCCTCTCTAAGTGCTCTAAGTTTTGTCATTGCGGCAGTAAAGGATCCTTCGTTAGAAGTGTGTGATGGGATATACGTGCAACATTCTGTATCTTGAAATAATTCGCAGAGTCCTCCTTTATCTGCCAACAGCCAGTCCAAAGCCTGTCGATTTTGTAGAGTCATCTTACTAGTCTCATGTAATTGTTGACCTAACATTCCAAGAGCATCTCCAGTATAATTAAGGATTTGCTGTTGATTATAATAAATATAATTAATCCATTCTACATTCTTATTTATGGTAATCTGAGGAATTATTGACTCAAATCCTGCTTTTATTTCATGTCTTGCCTTGAATTCATTTGGAATTCCTTTAGGTTGTCCTATTATGTCAAGATAAACACTCTGATCTGGCACATACTGTCTCTTTACTCTAGGATTAGCATTCAAACGATCAAGGTTAATTATCTCATTCACACCTTCATGCAACATTGTGACAGGTATTTTCAATCTTACCATGGTGCACAAACCTATCCATCGTGGTGGCAAAGTGTTTCTTAGGATGTCATCTCCACACATAAAATAACTATCTGCTATTGCCCAAGTTTGTTCACTCAGAAAGTATAGAGGATGGAGTGTCATAGTCATATTATCACAGGTCTGACTCAGGGGTTCAGGTTTTTCATACCAAACTGGTGTGGTAACAAAAATAGGTGTCACGTTAGCATGTGGAAACCATGATAGAACCCAAGTTACCTTACAGTTGACTGTTGTGTTGCCCATCAAGGTTCCTTCACTCTCAGAGAAGCCTCCGCTAGCAAAACATTCATATTCAGCATCATAGTCTACTTTATACGTAGTTGGAGGACCATTTTGTGCTGTTGAAATGTTAAATTCTGCACATTTATCTCCTATTTTGTAACCTCTATGTTCGTCTAAATAATTATGAATTCTTCTCGACCCATAGAGTAATCTGCATTTAATTCCACACAAGGAAAATCTGAAAAATAATGGTGTACCACTTGCATTGTTGAATTCTCCTAATTTACAAGCTTGTTTTTGTACTGAAGCACATTCCTCAAAAGTATATTTTTCTGGAATTGCAATTGGAGGAATTCTTGGTGAACCAGAACATATAATACATTCTTTGGAAGTCATTTCTCTTGCTGTATATCATGCCCATAAATACCAGCTATTTTGATTAGCTTCTTCCCAAAGTTTATCTGTTGTTAACTTTGGCCTTTTTGCTCTGGGGATGATCACATTAATTGATTTTGTTCTAATCGGTTTATAGCTAGGATCATTTGTATTTTGATATTGTGATCCCTTAATTGTATCTAGTCCCCCCTGACGACGGTCAGAACTGACCTCGTCACCTGGCTTAATCATACTTTGTGTAACTACATTGGTTGCCTGTTTCATGGAAGGCTTATTATTAGCTACAGGTGGGGTAAGAGCAACTGGCGCTGCTTGATTAGTTGTTGGCTTGTTAATTGCTGTTTGTACAGGTGTTGTCTTTACTATTTCAGGTAACACAATAGGTGAGAGTTTTTCTGTTACCAGTGTAGGTGAGTCTACTAATATAGTAGGTGCTTCAATAGGTGGGGGTTCTGTTGGTAGCTCCCACACGATCTTAAATCTATCCTCAGGTGTCTGTGCTAGTGTAGGTAGTTTAACTTCCTTAACATTTTCTGTTTGTCTACGTGTTCGTGAATGAAGTGTGTGTTTTAAACTATTGAATACTGGTGTCCTGACTGATCTGGTGCGGTGTAGTGACATGTCAGCGTCATACTTAACTTGTGGTGTTGTGTCTTCTTGCTGCCGTCTTCGCGAATGCTCTAGTGACCGGGCGTTGCCTTCTGCTCCTTTGGGAATTGTCTTAACCTCCTCCAGGACTAATTCCTTCATCACCAGCATTCCTGCCACCATCCAAGATAGTACAGTTATCAGACCCACAATCTTTTTCATGTTTTTCAGTTTTTTCTTTCTTATTTTCTCGATGGGTACTCTCCTGTTTTGTTTCTCTGACTTTGGTGCAGTGGCTCAGATGATACCACGTTGAGGAACCGTCAACCTGGATTGCCGTGGGGGTTGCCTGAACCACGAGAAATGGTCACTCGCGCCTTGGTTCATGCCATTTCCTCCGGAAGACCTTAATATAAACCTGATCTCCAGGAGCCACTGGACCTTCGATATCTCTGCTTATGGCAGCCTCTTTTTCTTTTTCCTGGAAATAGATTGCTTTGTGGATACTAGTTAGTTGTCTGACATAGCTTTTGAGATCTTGCTCTGCTTGCTCAAGTGATGGTCCCTTATGGGGACCACAAAACTGTGGGACCGGCATTGGCCTGCCTGTTAGAGCTTCATGTGGAGACAAGTGAGTTACTCTGTTTTCTTGCATGCGGTAAGAAAGCAAAGCAAGCGGCAACGCATCCACCCAGTTTAGTTTGGCACATGCACACACCTTCTTGATCTTAGTTTTCAAGGTCAAGTTTACCCTTTCTATAATTCCCTGGGATTGGGGATGATAGACTGCTCCTAATCTCTGTTTAATCCTCAACTGCTGCAAGACTCCCTTAAATACTTTATGAATGAAAGCTGGGCCATTGTCCGATGAAAGCTCTGTTGGAATTCCAAACCGAGGTATAACCTCTCTGACCAGAAATTTCACAGCACTTTCTGCGCTCATATCCTTAGATGGGATTGCTTCAACCCATCGGCTGAATCTGTCAATCACAACCAACATGTATCGCTTTCCCTGCACTGTTTTTATCATGTCTGCATAGTCAATGACAAGGTGTCTGAATGGACCTTCAGGTATTGGGATGTGTCCTGTTGGTGTTTTTATGCCTTTGTTTTAGATTGTGTGAGTTGTTGCTTTTGTTGTTTCTTTGGGACTGACACTACTTGTGGTTTTGCTAGTGCAGATGTTTCACAAAGGATTTTTATCATGGTTGAATCTTTAGTTGTGAGGATTAAAGGGTTGTCTGTTGTTTGCCAAGAGGCCTGTGTGGCTGCCAGCATCATAGGCCCCAAGTCTTTAGATTCAAAGCCTTTGTTGACTAGTAACGTGATATGAGGTGCAGATTCTGGTACACAGTACCATCTCTCGATGAATGGGTTTGTTTTTACATTTAGGGCTGCCCCTTGTTTTCCTATCAAAATATAACCTATTTCTAGCTCAACCTGTAAGTCTTTAGTTGCTTTGTCCCATTCTTCCTCGAATATCTCACTGCACGATGGATCATAGAACATAGTGCAATGAAAACTACTGAATGGTTTGGTTGAATTAGGGATCTGTGCTTTGATGAATTTTTCCCATTTTCCAAAACTGTCAGTTACTGTTTCAGAAATGTTACCTAGCCAGTAGACTTTTGCCAGCTCTGTGTTAACATGCATCTGTAGATCCAATCCAGAGCTGTCAATGTATATCCCTTGTGGTGAACACCAAATTTTTGCATTTAGTTTGCAAAGTGCATCTCTTCCCAAAAGATTTACTGGTGTTTGATTTGACACAAGGATGGGAATCTCAATTTCGCTTTCGTCAATGCTTAATTTTATTGGAGCTGTTACTGGATTGAACTGTGGAATGCCTGAGAATCCTATGGTTTTGATGAACTTATCCGTCAAGGGGAGGTGTTTTGCAAAGCTTGTGTTTACACAAGTGTAACTAGCTCCAGTATCAATTAGCATGTTTGTCGGTTTCCCTTCTAATTTTACTTCAATGAATGGATCACGTTCTACGTTTAGAGAAACTTGAAACTCCCCTGCAGGATTCTCATGGCACCCCTAGCGTGAATTTGTAAAGTGGTTCACTGGACCTCTAAAATTGCCTCTCTGTCCTGTACGGCCCCGCCCGTCCCACTCAAGGGCAACAGGTGCATCCTCACAATCTCGGGCCAGATGTCCCGGCCGATTGCACACCCAGCAACAGTCTCCATAAGGCCTTGCGCCTCTGCCTCTTTGCCCTTCACTCCAAGTTCTGCGGTAAAATGGACGTCTTTGGCTCATTCCTCGACCACCCCTTCGATTTGGGAATATATTAATCACAGGAGGGGGGATTGGTGGGGGATTAGGCGGCTGTGGTGTCATAACCATTTGTGTAGTATGTCCTTCAGTCTCTAAAGCAGTTGCTGGTTTTGTTTGCTTTGCTTTAGCTTTATCTTGTAGTTCTGCAATGTGGAGCTGTGTAAGTTTTCGTTGAGCGTTTCTTTCATCTTCTTGGGCTTTCAAAAGCTCCTTTCTGTATATTCCAATAATATGGCACACGTTTTCCCTGAACATGACATGGCTCATGGAGTGAATCCCAACTGTTTTTTCAAGTCTCTCCTTCACCTTTTCTGGGAGAGCAGCCATTAGGGATGACCGAAACAATGTCCGCATCACGGCATTTTCATTAGGGTCGCTTTCCGTTTCTTCTTGCCATCTTTTGAGCTGTCGTTCTACGTACGCAGCTGGATTCTCCCCTTCTGATATTCCTTCGCCTTTTAAGACGGACGGGTCAACATTTGTGGGGTATTGTTTCCTCAGTAGGTCCCATACCCTGTTTCTGTAGGGGTTGAAGGTCACCCCATCATTGTCGGAGTCCGTTATAAAACAAAGATCTCCTTCATTTAGCATATTGTTCATGGCAGTCATGCCCATGACTCTTGCTAGTATTGCTTTAATGTCCCCCAGGGCGAGCATCAGTCCGGTAGTCTGTTCCTCGAATGCTCTGACCCACCTTGTCGCCCCGTCGTGGATATCGGGCAGACGGGCCACCAAGCCATTGAGATCTAACATTTGCCAGGGAACATAATTTATGTTATTGCCCTTTACCAAAATAGGGCACATTGCCCCATCAGGGAACCTTTGGGGTTTTTTAATTTTTTCTCTGTCGCGTAAGTCATGCTGCTTTTGTGCATCCACCACAATGTTTGTTGCAGTTTCCGCTAGGTTCTGATGTGTTGGCTGGGCTGCTGAGGTGGTTGGTGTGGGTGAGTAGCAATTGGGACGATAATTAAGGTTAAAGTCCTTTTGTTTTACTTTTGTTTCTTTTTGTTGTCCTTTGTCATCTGATTGTTGTGGTTCTACAAATGTTTTGTAACATTTATCAATCTGTTTTTCTAATTCATTTATTATTGTTCGTTTAACTTCCCTGTTGGGATTGAGATCTTTATTTTGCAGTGTTTGCCAGAACTGATCCTTGACAGTCTCAGGGTTTTGTGTCTTTATTCCTGCATAGCAGTCTCTGAATTCAGGTTTCTTAATGGTAGTACTGCAGTGGACAGGTGATCGTAATTGTTGTGGGGATGGAAGTCCATTCCCCTCTCCGCTTTCTTCTGATAAGCTGGTTCCTGTTAATCTTAGCAGTGGTGCGTATTCTTCCATATCATCTTTCTTTATATCAAAGTTAGCATTTATGTGTAGATCACCTTGCAGGCATGGGTAAATGCCTTGTGTAGGATCTTGATTTACAAGTGGTTTTGTTTCTGTTTGCTTTTCAGGTAGATTTAACTCTCCCTGTTTTTCAGTCAGGCTTGTCATCATTGCTTTGAGATTTCCTCTGAAATGATCACCTTCAGTTCTGAAAAGTTTTAGAATCTGTAGTTCTTTTTGTCTTTTTTCTTTTCTATTTTTCCTATTTTGTTTGGCTTTGTAGTCAAGAATCCTTTGTTCCATTATTTCATTCAAAAGCAAGTCGAATGATCCTCCTTGTGGCCAGGGGTTTGTAAAGTTTTTGGTTCGTTTATACCATTTCTGAGATATTTTATCGATGTCTTTTGTTAATTCAGGATTTTTTACTGACAGAATGGAGACAGGGTCGGCAGCCATGATGAACTCTGGTGTATTTGTGTTTCAGATTTTTAAAGTGTTTTAGTTTAATCAGAATATTTTATTTATTTAATGGCAATTCCACAAATTATCAGTTGATTATGAGCCTTCTTGCTGTTCTGAAAGAAGGGAGGGGAGGTTAAGTCCTGATCTTTAGATCTGTGTATTTTCTATTAACTTCTGTTTTTGTAAACAGTAAGTTGTTTTATTATTTTGAAAATGTCCTTTAATTAGATCCTTTATAAAAAAACATCAAGGTTAATGCTTCATCATTGGAACAATTCAACTGTAGCACAAAAGTCAGGAAAGGATTTTCCCTTATTGTTATCTCAGTATGGGTGAAGCAACTGTGTAAATAATCAATTAGTTTTTAACAATATACTCTCAAAGCTCAAATGATGTTGTCTATTTTATGTTTCATTAATAGGAGTAAGCTTAATAGGCAAAGCAATGTTTAAAATATAGTTTATTTCAATTTCATGAGCACACCACACTGATCAGTTCACAGCTGTGCTTGCTGCTAACTTTTTTTTTTTGACCAAGGGTAAATTTGGAGGGCTGGTCCCTAGGAGGGTCTTCAGGCAGAATTATGCAGTGGAGGAGGAGAAGAGTTGGCTTAAGGGCGACGCCCCTTCTCTCAGTTTGCTTCCGCCTGTTGACCAGAACAGATCCGATCTTTCTCTTACTTGCTACCCCAGCAATTCAACTTATAGCCTGCAAACCGAGCAATACAGCCCTCTCCGGTAAGTCGTGAATTATCTTTATCTGTACTTAGTTGGGTTGGTTTTAATGCGTATGTGTCTGTGTGTATATGACAATCCTAGTTATAAGCTTGTTGGTGCGATAGTTTTAACACTTATAACATCGATTTAAGCTGTTCACTTTTGTTTTAAAACAGAGATCAAACGGTTTTCTGGCTTGTATATTTCCTTTAACGTCTGCAGAGGGTTGCGCAAAAATGTGTGTGCGTGTGTGTGTGAGTGTGTGTGTGTGTGTGTGTGTTTGAGTGCGCCTTCAATAACAGGAAATGCCTTTCTTCTTTTGCAAGTCAGAGAGTTGAAAAAAAGAAAAAATCAAACCAGATTTTCAACAACAACCCAACAGAGCTCTGTTACTTTCTAAAAGCACAAGCTTTTGTACTTAAACTAAAGCTTTACATAAATATTAGTGTTTTAACTGTTTGCTGTTTTACAGATGTTTAAAGCTTCTCGCCAAATGTGAACCATCGACCTCTGGGTTATGGGCCCAGCACGCTTCCGCTGAGAGAGTAAAAAGGCAACCAGGTTCACAGTTTGTATAACTCGTAAAGTATAATCCACTCTGAATTCTCAGCACAGTGCTAATTACAACATTATCAATCTTCTTCAGCACAACAACGTATTCTAAGTAGCCTCCTTCAGCAAGAATATTCAAAGCAACCTCAACACATCGAAATTGAACTAAAAGTGTAAAATATAACAGTGAACATAGCAATCGGCACACAGCACAAAACTTGTCATTGATTTATATGCAATTTATAAGCAATTGAATCAACAGCATGCAATGTCATTCAGAGCATTTTTTTTGCAAGCAGTGTGCAGCGGCAGTTATACACACAAAATCATTATTATAGCAGATCTGTCAAACCATGCATTTGTCAAAGGTCACGTCAATGTCCGTGTCTATTTACTTTGAAATAAACTTTCCCTATTCTCCCAGTTTGGTCTGTTGTTTTTTATTTGTTTGATTGTTGTACTTTAATGTCCTAAATTTTTAAACCTGCAGGGTTTTAAATCCAAGCCAAATTAATTTATTTTTTATTTTTTTTATAATATGTGCACTTTATAGTAGTAATTATTATCATTGATTATTATCATTACTACTCTTTTTACCTTTTTACAGTCGACTGTCTTAATTCTTTAACTCACACAATAGCACACTACTGCTATTTTCTCTTTATGAAGCTTCAATTTAACTCTTTACTCTTTAACTCTTAACTCTTAGCGCTATTTTCTTTAACACAGTTTCACACAGAGTATTCTTTTTCACAAATACTTCTCAAGAGGTTTTTTTTGTGTTACTCTAAGGGTTTTTCCTTTTTTTTTTTTTCAAAAGTTCTTAAAGCAGAACTTTTTATTTATTTATTATTTTCTCATTTATACTATTTTTTTTTGTTCTTTCTTAAAACTAAGGCACAGTTTCTTTTACCTCTATTTTCATTTACTCTGTTTTTCTTATATTGTCTCTTTTATCTCTTCTTTGTCTCTTCTTTTTCTCTTTACAGCTGTCTCTAAGTCCAATTTTGGTTCTCGTATCTGCTCAGGGTTCTTTTTCCTTTTTAACACTTATAAGCAAATTTTAGACAGCTCTATCTCCCGGGAGATATTTTGGCTGCAGCGTATTTTCCAGATAAGAAGCTGATAAAGCCTAGGAACTTCTTCTGACTTTAGCATCCAGACAAACTCCGACACCAGAGGAGAAAATGTAAAATTATTTTACCTTTAGAAGGATCTATTTTGGCCGGCCTTTCTCCCCTGAAGCCGGGGTGCGTTCGGCTGCTGTCAGACCCTGGCTAAGCTCGCCAAATGTTGTTGGTTTCAATTACATGCAAAACATAGATATAGATATATAGCTATAATGAAGACTCAGGACAACACAGCTTCTGTTCTAGAAAGTAGCTTCAGCCGGGTTTTATTGGATCTTTGGTTCTCAATACAATGCTACATAGGTCATTGACCTCGATATCTAACATTCTATATCCATTGTCTATTAACAATTGACATACCTTATCTCTGAGCAGACGTCCACGCTGAGATCCCAGCCAGACCAACTAAAACCCTCTCTCCCCTAAAAGGAGCCCTATCTTTTATACTTGATCACTGCGTCACTTACGGGAAACATCTGGTGTTCTTGGCCAGCGCAACCACTTGGCTCCGACATTAGTTTATCTTCAGGCGCCTAATTGTCTGGTTCTGAAGAGGCCAGAAAAGCTGGGAACAAAACATTTCCTAGAATCGCTTAATGACAAGTCTTTCGTGGAAGTACCACGTACATCTTGTCAGCTTCTGAGAATTGATGCACGTGTTGATTACACGTGCCACGCAGGCCCAAATTTTGGCTTCTACAATACTAGAATATATATGTATATTAACCAGTGTTGGCTGGTGGAGTTCTCTCCAGAGTGGGCTATGACTATGATGGTTAAATGTTAGGTTGCCAAACGATTTTTTTTTAACCTAATTAATTACAGGGTAGCATACTGGGAGAACCTGTCAGAGCTCCACTTAAAGCCATTCAGAGTATGAGAAGATAAGGTGCATTGAAGGCTGTTATATTTCTATTGTTCTTTAATATTTCCACACAGCTGCTGATACAAGTTTGGATGATATAAATGTGAGGAGATGTGTCATCTCATATGAAAAATAAGAACAAATGCAAGGTAAGGTAGAAATAACCAAAATATATGAATAGACGTAATATTTGCATATGAGCAGCTGTGTTAAATATCAAATAAATCAAATGTAATACAGACTTATTATACCAATTAACGTGGTCGTTATCCAAAGTCCACCAAAATGCAAAGTGGATGACGGTGCATAACATCTAGATAGTGTTAATATATATATATATATATATATATATATATATATATATATATATATATATATATATATATATTGTCGGTTTCTAAAATAGGATCAGGGAGGCTAATTAAGAATAAAATAGAAAGGCATTGCATTGATAAAATATAGAATGATCATGCCTCAGATGTGTTTTCAGAAAAAGCATTGTGACAAAAGGAGAGAAAAGCCGTTTCATGCAGGGATGAGAAAAGGGATGCGTTCATTCCGGTTTCTGTAGGAGTGACAGGAAAGTGATAGAAGGAAGAGCAGAGATAGAATATAAATTAGATGAAAGAATGCAGGAAGCCTTAATTAAAATAAGTAAGGGGATAATTAGAACAACAGTTTAAGCAGACATAACAGGGTTAATGCCACATAGACCATCCCTGTCAGAGAGAGCAAACCTATAAATTGGTATAGTTTTACCATAACTAATACTGAAGAAATGATGGCGTAGTTACTATTAGTAGTAGTTTACTAATATAACTGATTAAAATAAAAGTAAAAAAGGGGGTCCCACAGTGCGTTCAATAGAAACAGGGCCCACGTAGGACCAGTCTGAGTGGGAAAGACATTTAAATTCAGCATTTGTGGAAGGAGACTACTTATTATGAAAAGAACATTTTTAAATAAAAATGCCACTCGACTTAGAAGTTAAAGGAAATCAGGAGGTGGCGGAGCTGCGCTCTCCCACCCCATCAAGGTCATGATTATCTTCAGGTAACAGTAGCCAGTGTTCTTGGAAAGGTGAGCATGAGAGGGGTGATGGGAGGAGTGTGTTGGCGAAGGAAAGAGAGTAACGGGTGCACTACACACTGGGTGAGCCAAAATACACACCCAGAGCCTAACCGACGCAACTCCGTGTCAACCACCCACCTTCTTGCTCTGCTCTGGCTCCTCCCAGTGACAGAAGGGAGAACCAGTGAATACTGATGGAGGCACAGACTTTCCCCATGTGCGGAAAAAGGGCTGGCAGTCTGTGCACAATGACTGAATGGACACTATCTTCCCTTTTCTGGAGAATATAAAGGGGGCTCCTTAAAAGAACACCTTCTCATGCTGAACTTTCAAGGGGAAAACTGTATGAACTCACCTGTGTTGGGAACAACATTGATAATTTCTGCTGTGAGATGACGGGTCAATAGCTGCTGATACAATTTGGGGACCACTTCTATTGCACTACCAGCAACGGCTTCTGCTTTTCTGATCACGTGGTTGCTTGAATTCTGACCCGTTTGTGCCCCCCCCCAGATCCTCTCCACGTAACACCCCACCCTCTACCAGGAACATTTTGAAAGTTGGGTGAATGGAAGAATTGGCCTATAACATCAGGTCCCTGTTTGGTGTGTTGGGAAAGCCTTGTTTTGCTAGCAAATTCACCACCTAAGAAATCCAAATTATAGGTGAGGGAGCAGTTCCTCACATTTCCTTATTAATACACAACTGTAACAGACGGGACAGGTACTTAAATAATTTCCTTATTTGACTCTTCATCCACAGGGATGTACTAAATTTAGGTTAGGCTAAATTGTAATGGAACATTTAAATCAAATCAAAATCAAGTCAAAACTTAATTTATATAGCACTTTTCATGCAGAAAGAGCAATTCAAAGTGCTTAACAGATTAAGATGACAAAGGTAGAATGGAAAATAAAATGATTAATAAAATTTTAGAATGGATTAAAACTTAACTATAATTAAAATAAGTAAATAAAACGATCAACATAGGTAAACAAGATGAATAAATAGTAATCAGATAAAAGTTAGACAAAAAAGGTAAAGTTTTGAGCCTGTTCTTAAAAACATTTATACCTGTCAAGCATATCTGAATAAAAGAAAACAGGAAAATATAGATGACTACCCATGCACTGCGATCCTCTGATCTGATGTAAATTAAGCCTATTATATTTGAAATGAAACATCCTGACCCCATCTAGCACCTTCAGGGTTACATGAACCTGAGGCTGAAACATGAATAGCTGACATAATTGAAGGCTTAAAACAAATGGGCGTTTAGAACCCTCAATTTCTAGTTATAACACTTTTATTCTATCTAGAGAAACAAGGTGCGGGGAAAATAAAGAATAATACATTGTCATAAAGCGATAAATGGGGCTCTTAAACCTGCATTAAGCGCCACACCCAACTCTTACAAAGCATTGGCTAGTTTGACTCAATTCAAACTGACTTACAGATATTGACGTGGAAAATGTTTTTTGAGCTTACTTTTACATTCCTCAATTAGGGATGTGTTTTTGTTTACTTATCAGGAACAACAACTGTGATGCACCAAAATAACGCAAGGGTTTTCTCTTTCCCTAGGGATCTTTCAATCAGATATTTAAACAACTTCTCAGCACAGTGCAGCTAGAATATATTGGTCAAATTGACTACTCAGCTCTCAGCGAGGACGGTCGCTTTTTTCCCTCCCTCCTCCTCCTGTGTCTTATCCCACAGCTCTCTGTCTCCTGTGCCTCTATCTGGAGTATCTTTTGGCAATTTTCTCCGAAACCAAACTGAATAAGCGAAGATGGAAATGGTCAGCTGGTCTCTGAATGCTATTGATAAAATCTACTCAACTCTACGAAGCACCGGTAAGGGTCAACCGGGGTGTCAATCATGGTGATCGGGTTTCTGCTGATTGGAATGGGCAGTTACTGGAACTACCGAAAAATGGAGCAACAAAGATCTGAAACACGGTCGAGATTGGTCACTGTTCTGGAAGCGATTGGACGGCTGAAGGAACAGCTGGATGCGTTGATTCGTACTGATGGGACTCAGAACCAAATGCTGGGGGAGCTGGGACGCAGAACAGACGCTGTAAGAGGCGATCTGGCCGGCGCTCTGGGACTCATCTCCAATTTGTCATCGGACTTGGAGAAACTGTCGGTGCGGATTGGGGCAACTGGAAATTAATTAGATTTGGAACTATTAATCTGGGAATTAATTTGGATTTGGAACTTTAATTTGAACTACAATTTGGCTGAATTAGACTATAAAAGAAACCACTGACAGACTGAAGGGACAGAAAGGAATATTTGATCTCTCCCTGAAATCCAAATAATTTATATTTTGGCTCCCATGAAGACCTACAACCTGGTCCTAATCAAATGTCCCTGAGAAGAATGTCAACAGAGTCTCCTCTCCCCCGTACACCTGCATCTACTGACGCACACACTGACATGGTTACACACACTCACATTCACACACACCGTCTCGCTGTATCCATAATTCTCTCTCCTGCAACAGGAAGCTGGATAACAGCGCGCCTCGATGGCAGCGCGTTAACCTGTGGACTGGAGCTCATACCTGCCCATCCTCCCTGATGTGTCATTGTTAATGTCTGAATATGTGCTTAAATGTTTGTTGGTGTGGTTTTTTCTATTACCTGCGTTGTGGGTGCTGTACGGGCCCACAACACAGTTGAGCTTTTTTTTCCGCACCGTGGAACCCTCCCCTCCCCACATGTGTATTTCTCTATGTTTCATAAACGGGAGCGCCGCTTGGTGGCTGCATGCCCAACAGTGACCTGGATCTGTTTGTTGTTGTTGTTGTTTGTAATGGTCTTGGACAGGTTGTACTGTATCTGTAAATTCCTTGTATGTGTCATACTTGTATGTGTCATACTTGGCCATTAAAGCTGATTCTGATTCTGATTTTGATTCTGAAATGGAGTGGACATCCAATAAAAGAACAATGAATCAGGTAGTAACGTTTACCTTACATTCCAATGTTAAATAACAGTTTAATTGTTGCATTTTAAAGGGTGTATTTGCATTACTATGATATATTAAAAATACACAGGTTTTTATTTTGGTATATACTCCTCCTATCACCATACATACTGAATAAGAAAGAAGGCTAAGGTAACTGGCAGAAACTTTTGGACAAAACACGCTAATTAAATAACATTTTTAATAAGGATAAAATGTGACTTATATAGTGGGTCGCTGTCATAAGAAAACACAATCTGTCTTGCGAACTGACACAGGGCTGTATACAATTTATTTTTTTGCGAGGTGGTGATGTATGGTTGCATTGCTTAAACATATTTGGAATTTAGAAGGATTATGCAAAATAATAAGTAGGTTTTACATGTTTCAATAAATTACATTTTGGATAATTTTATGAAGGCCAGGTTTGGGAATACTTTTACTCCGAACCTACTGTCAAACCTGTGATGAGGACTTTTTAAGACCTGTCTGGGTTAAGTGGATAGGTGGTGATTGATTACATACAACATGGTAACTCCGGTCAGGGGTTACAGATTTCTTGTGGTACTCACTCATTCGCTCACACATTGGTGTGATGCGTATCGATCTAGACCTGAGGTAAAAAATTGGCTACCATAACTGCGCAGACAGGGCTGATTGGCAACAGGCCCTCCAAAAAACTTTGATGGCCATCAAGAATCATTAGTATACCGGACCAAAACGTGTTACTTTTATGAGATGTTTACTAGCAGGGTCTTCCCTAGTCCCTGGGCTGGCAGAGAACCTCAAGTGTCTCTGCATCCTGCTCCTGACCCCCGGGGAGAACATCAACAGCTGAAATCTTTGGTGACCTCCTTCCTACCAGCTCCACACATCACTCACGGCCTGGCTCCTGCACCTACAGAGGTGGAACCACGCTGGTCTGGCCCCTTCCTGGTGTCTGCACGTACCACCCACGCGGTCCAGCTCAAAGGTAAAAGTTCCACCTGGTTCAACTGGTTCACAGTGTGCTCCTGATCCTTCTCGCCCACTGCAGCAAATATCCAGGGATATACAAGAATCTACATAAAGGGGGTGATAGCAGGTACTGACTGCTCTCACATCGGTGAGATAAGCCACAGGAGGCGGGGCCTGCTCCACTTGAAGAAATTTGCTTATATGTGTTTGATTGGGGGAAATGGTCAATTAATGAAGTAATTGCCATTTCAAAGAGGAAATATTTGGGAAGAAGAGGATTCCATACATATATCAAAAACAGCACACTTGCAGCAGTTTCAGAGGGATCATCAACAAGGGCAGAGACTTATGAGGCTAAAAAAATAATATACTTTTTGTAAACACTTTTTCTTTTCATTACAAATATATTTTAACTATTTTCTTTTAACAGGTCCAGTTTTCTAACACTGGTGAAGTAAGGGTTTCTGAACCCCCATTTATATTTCATATTTTTCTCAATATCTTTATATATATTTTATTAAACGTTTTAACCTATTTCAATATTACAATAGAGTGTGTGTTGATACAGTATATGTGTAAAGAGGGTCTTCTAACAGGAAAGATAGATTAGCTGAGCTGAGCGGTTGCAAGTTCTCTTGAGGGCGTGTTACAACCCACAGAATAAGGTAATACCAGCCAGAGACAGGTATAAGAAAGGGAAGAATCCTCAAAAGATTTTAAAGTTTTATAATTCTATAATAACACATTTTCTACAGGTTTCTTAACACCTTCTAGCTTGATTTAATTCAAAATGTTAACAGACTGCCAGTTTTGTTTTTTCATCATGGTGTGGCTAATAATCTGCATTGTTTTTCTCTGGGGCCTCCTCCGCTAGACACACCCCTTCTTATCAATAACCATCAATAAAAACTTTGATAGAATAAATTAGGTCCACTACAATGTTCAGAAACTCGCAAACAACACTAGAGATGGATTTGAAGCTGTTCATGAGCAACTCAAATCTACATTTATTCCAAAAAATACAGCCTTAGAAGGAAAATTAACTAAAGCAAGGGAGGTCTAAACAGGGTAATTCATTCGTGTTGGAACGAATGAAAAGAGGGATTTGAAGTGGAAACATTCTTATATTTGTAGCAGGCTTTTACAGCAGTCATAAATACCAAGCTTTGTTTACAGGAGGAACTGATAAAGGGAGGAAATTACAGCAGTTGAGTTGGAACAAGAACAAAGAGAGCTTAGGGCAAGACGCCTATAAAAGCGAGAGGGGTCTCGCTGAAGACCTCCGCTCTCAGGACCCTTCCTTGCAGACCTGCACTGTCAGGTCCCACTCCGCTGTCAGGACCGGAACTTTATTCGAAGCCTTTCAAAGTAAAAGCAGACATACTGGAAGCACGTATTTCTCGTTCCCCATGTGAATATTCATTATTTCTTTGGGCTTTATTTCATGGATATAATGTCAATGTGATATAAAGGCGACTATACCAGAAGTAGTCTACATATTTGGCAGCAGACCTCCACACTCAGGACTCTTCCAAAATGAAAGCAGGCATACCGGAAGCACGTATTTCTTATTTTCTTATTCTTATTTTTTGGGGCCTTTTTTTATTTATATAATGTAAATATGATTCAAAAGCAATTTTTCCAGGAGTGGCCTATGTAATGGAGGTTGCCAGAAAAACGTTAGGTTGAGCTAACTCCTCAAGGTTTCATAAAACACAATTATCGTGCAGACAACATCTGTCATGTAGACGAGCGGTTAACGTGCTTGCTTTCCAATCCAGGTGACCCGGATTCAAAACCTGTACAAGGCAAAAAGTTGCGGGTTACTCTGCACCTAGTCTGTTGCTTTATGAGTATTTTCATATTTTTTAGTTTTCCAAGTGAGTATACTTTTGCTCTTGGGGCATTAATTTGTGACTAAATATGTAAATATTATTTATGTGAATTCATGTTCACTTAAAAAGATTTAAAAAAAATAGTATGTTTCCACTTCAACTGGGCAAAATGCATGAAAAGTAGTTACTATGATCCCCTTAAAACATTCCTCATTACTGGATTATTGCAGGTTATTGGCTATCTAGGTCATGTAACTAGGTATTCAATAAATTAATGAATTGAATACACATATTTAAGTTAATCAATCCTACATCCATCATTGGCAAATCCATGTGGTCCCATGGCACAAGGTAAGAACATAGTACAAACAGTATTAAGCAATTATTAAATATGCCTGTATAAAAGAATAGAGTAAATAAATTTGAAAATGAGTCCAACACTGCAGGAGGCCACATTTTCAATGATAAATAATAGTGTCAAGGCAAAGAACAGTCAGCAATAGGTTGGTGTGTTGAAGAATTATGCCATCATACATATCAGAGGGTGTGTACACAGATGTGTTTCAAAACAAACAAATATGTTATGCAAACTAAACTAACAGCTGTCATTATGGCCAATTAAATCAAAATATTGTCTGAAATAAAATAATGCAGTCGCCTGGTTGAAAAAGCGCACGGAACAAGCCCGCTGTCTCAAAGAAGTGTAAGACATGCTTTCCCATACTTTCCCTAAAGGTTTTGCTTTATTATAGATCAGTTGTTTAGCAAAAACAGTCACTAAATAGTTTGGTTGAATTTAGATACCATGGTTTAGTAAATTTTGTTGCTTTGTTGCTATCTAAATTTTTATTTAGTTGACACATTGCACACCTTCCCAAATTATTTGTTTGCCTTTAACTTGAGCCTAATGACACCTGGACATTTAATTTTTGTTTATTTGCTTAATTTACATGAGGTGTTAGTGGATTTAATTTCTTTAAGGGTTTGTTAGCCCCTTTTCCATGCTTTTTGACCATAACTATTTTATTATCACCCAATGTCACTAAATTATATTGTTTCCTTTTTCCACCTTGACTACAACCACATCTACTGGTTGCATCTACCCATGAAATCCTAAATTGTCTAAGAAGGATTAAACTTAAATCCACAAAATGTCTTCAACCTCTCGAGACGTACTCCCGCACCCCGATCTGGTTTCAGTTTTCATGGGAATAGGCTTGTTTAATTCCAACAGTTTCATGAGGAGCATCTCTTTGTCCTTTTCTTCATGGGAGGAGGAGGGAGAATGAGGAGTTTTGTGTGTGTGCCAGTCTCTTGGGCAGAGGGGAGGTACTCTGCACTGCAAGGCTTGCTTTTCCTTTTTTCAAGTTCATAGTGTACAGCTTAAGTCAACTTTGTGATGCATGTCATTCTCCTTTGTTCTTGTGTGCATGAAGTCAGCCAGAGACAGTTTCTACAGGATTCAAAAGTCACTTCTCAGTCTCATTTCAAATATGGTTCCATCATTTTCAGTTCCACATCCCACTTTTTCTTTTCAAACCGGGGCAGGAAAGACATAATGTAAATTCATCAGCACATAGTTAGCTTTTTCCTTATTTTCCAATTTAGTTTATCATCTGTTTTGTCCCACCTTCTAACTTTTCCTAAAGGTTTAAATAGTAATTATTTCTATCATCATTTTAACCTGATAGTGATTTTATTTAAGCCTGCTTTATCTTTGGATGCAGACTATTAAAAGTTTTCATGAATTCTGGAAGGTGGCCTGATTCCTTTCTTTGCTGCTTTTCCAGATTTGTGAGACATGTTTCATGTCAGAAATGAGATAGGATCACCTGGGTTATCATTTTCAATTATCTTGATTTCCCCATATATTTTCATCATGCTAAGCATTGAATAAAGACCATCTTTCTGTACATGTCTTTTACTTACAGCTCTATTTAATCACATCCTGTTTTGCAAGATTTAGACTTTGTCCTCTCCCTTTAAATAATTTAAAATTCTAGTGTTCCTGTTCATACTTTTCAAGTTGTTTCTTAGAATGGAAACTGCAGGCATAATTTTAAAGATAAGGCATAATTATTATTTTTGTAGATTTAAGTTCCTGTTTAGTATACATTTCAATTCGGGTTTTTATTTTATTATTTATTATAAGTTTTTGTATTCCCTGACATCAAAGCTACATATTAAAAACACACTAAGTAAAAGAATTAGAGCAGCATGCATCGGCACGATTGATTGTTTCTTCCCCCCCCCCCCCCCCCTTTTTCTGTTTTTTGAAGATTAAGAATTTTTGCAATCTCACAATATTAATCAGTCTTCACTCCTAAATATTAAAAAAGATATTTAAAATTTTCTTATTTTAAATGATCTTATACCTTTTTCAAAAGAGCTCCTTTTTATTAATGTAAAGCTATCAACCCGACAATACAGCTTTTTCCTCTTTTTTATTTCCGGCTGGGAGTGTCCAATCAGGAGCACAGCTAACTTTCACAGCAGATTTTTTTCCCTATCACAAGAAGCCACAATATCCGCTCTGATCTTTTAACCTTTAACGCAACAGATAACACAACTCAGCGGTCACACTGTATTTTTGCCATATTGGACAACTTTCATGGCTACTAGTGGTTTCTTATTAGTTCAAGACTCGGAAACTGCTGTTGTATTTCCAAGTAATATCAGTACTGTTAAATTACCCCTCTCAGTGTTTGTTCCAGACAGAAAAGGCAAGCTAAAGTGTGGTGTGTGTGTGAGTGTGTGTGTGTGTGGGTGTGGGTGTGCGGGTGTGTGTGTGTGTGTGTGTGGTTGGCCAGTCAGATGACAGCAATAGAAATCATTATAGTGCACACGCAGCGCTGTATTCTGCATGGGAGCTAAGCTTGGGAGCTAGGACCGTTAGAGCAAGGACATCACTCAGCAACACATTCAACCATAACAAAACCAAAAGCATTAATTCAACATTATCAATCAGTCACAGAAGTACATTTTACATAGTTAAAAAAGAGTCAGAAGTCAGTCCATCTCTGTCCAGTCTTTTCACAGAATTACAATAACGATTTCACTTTTATTTTTGTTATCTCTAACTAGTTGTTTGTATTTTATATTTTATATTATATAAATTGATTTTATCCAAGTTTTTTTGTGGCCTATTTTTCTATGTTAAGGATTTAGTATACTGTCATCATTATTACTATTGCTAGTTTTATTTAATTATTATTGTTAAATTCATTCTTGTTGTTATCATAGAGTGCACTCTCTCTTTTCTCTTTTTCCTAAAACCCCCTTGTTTGCTTTTGCCGATTACAAGCGCTTTGTGTCAGATTTAAATGGCAAAAAGCCCGTTCATTTTAGTTTTTTAAGGCGTGTTGAAGCATCTGTAACTCATGCTGGTGTTCTTTAACTAGTCACTAGTGTTAGAGCATGCTCATTAGTTTTCATGTTTGCATTTACTTTTATTTATACTGCAGTTTTTATCAGTGAGAGTCGACAAGCAATAATACAACCACACCTTGAGAAGAATTATGCTCTTTACCGTAAAATGCTAGTCTAGCAGGCCTGCTTTTTTCTTGTCAGGGTGCGGCTGGCCTCACATATAGAGTCTCTTTTCTGTTCACCGGGGCCAATATCTCTGCTCAATTTCCCCATAATTAGCAGCAAGTAATCCAGCACAAGAGTGCTAAAATGTGCCCATGAGAACAGAAATACTTAAGATTTAAATCGTGCACAATTTTATTCTCAAGTACCCTTTTTCTACCCTTTGACATGTTATCAATAAATTATTTTCTCTTTTCCTTTTCTCTTTATCTGTTTTTACTGTTTGTCTGTATATAGCAGTTATTTTAGAAATTTTATTATGCGCATCTAATGTTATACTACAGTTTTTCTGTAGCCACATTTTTAAGGTCAGATTAAATTCAGATTTCAAACTTTGTATGTTTTTCTTACAGGATTATAGTGTACACTTTTTGAGTCTCCCTTTTTCTCTATTTTCCGCGCTGATTTATTGCCACTTTAAACAGGTGTGGAAAAATAGCCCATATATAGTTAACTCTACTATGGCAATTCCAAAACCCCACACGCCTTCTAGCATCTTAAGATCTAGGTATTCAACTCTTAACTATATATATATATATATTCTATTGCGTGTGCTTCTGGAAAATCTACCCAGGTATCCTCTTACGTATGTCTTCCGGGATCTGCCCCAGGTAAACTAACACAGCTGAATTTGGTTTACTGAATTTGGCTTGCACATAATATAAGCCGCAAATCTACCTCTAATTAAACAGTTTTAGCAGCTGCTTTGCATGACATGCAAAAACATTTCCAAAGCATACATGTCCAAACCCAAAGCTGTTAAAATAAATTCAGTCCCTTACCGACATCACTCACATCAATCCCTCTCGTCCACACATCAAGAAGAAAAAAAATGTTCTTACCTTAATAGGTATTTGGCCGGCCTTTTCTTCTCAGTGTGTGTGGGCGAGACAGGCGGTCGGAGCGCGGGTCAGCCTGCCTGGCTTCGCCATTAATGTTAAAACACACAGACACAGCTTTAGAGAATGGATATGCAGCCTTGGGCCAGGTTTTAATCAAATGTCACAAAATTATGACACAAGATCATACCTTAATACAGCATCAAACGATCATACCAGCGACTGTCTCTAAAATGTGGTGTGCAGATTCTCAAATACCTCTTTGCGGACAGGGTAGTGTGTGCGTCTTGCATACACACAAGTGCAGCGCCTAAATGATGGATTCCAGCTCTGCTTTCCAGGAAAATCTACGTCATAACGGTCCTATCTGTACATCCCTAGTCTGGATGTTCTGCCAATGTCTTTTGTACAAACAATCCTTTGGCCGTATCAAAGATTCCTTGCTAATGGGGGAGATCTTGCAATGTGGAAACTAGTTTTAAACATTCATCCTAACAGTATAATATAATATGAATCTGCCTTTTACAGTAGTAGCAGCAAAGAAGCAGGATGTCCCCATGGTGATCAGAGAGCTGGAGCAAGACCAGCGTTGTTATCTGCATTCACATGCAGGTTGGAGCAGGCTTCTGTCGGGTAGTGGTAGCGGGCGACGTCAGTGTGTGATAGAGGGAGAAGTTGAGGACCTGAGTGTTCTGGATGGTTTGTACCGCGATAGCAGATCTGTAATGTACTCTGGTTCTAACTCATTCAATGATTTATAGACTAATAACAGTACTTTGAAGTCTATTCTCTGAGCTGCAGGGAGTCATTGTAAGGACTGTATAATAGGGTTGATATTTTCTACTTTTTACTTTTTTGGTTCTATTTAGAACATACTGAACAACAGCTGCAACTGTCTGATTTATTTTTTAGTCAGACCTTTGAAGATAGCTATAATATTGCACAGTAATAAAGGCGGCTAGAGATAAATACATGGATGAGTTTTTCTAGGTCTCCTTGCATCATCAATCCTTTAATACTAGAAATGTTCCTCAGGTGATAAAAAGCTGACCTTGTTATTGCCTCTATTTGACCCTGCAGGTACACGTCTGAGTCCATTATTACACCTACATTTCTGGCCTGGTCGGTAGTTTCTAGTTGGACCAACTGAAGCTGTGTACTGATAATTAAATTATCTTTTTTGGGTACGAAGATAAGTAATTCAATTTTGTTTCTGTTCATTTGGACGAAATTATAGGACATCCAGCTGTTACTTTGCTCAATACATTTATTAAGGATGTGGATGGGTTAAATATCACCTGGGGACATTGAGATATAAAGTTGAGTTTTGTCAGCATAGTTGTGGTATTTAATATTATTTGTTGTTATTATCTGGCTTAGTGGGAGCATGTAAATGCTAAATAGGAGGGGCAGGGTGGAGCCCTGGGGGACGCCGCATGTGATTTCTGTTTCTTGTGATGAGCGGTGTTGGGAATCTTTCATTAAAAAAGTAATTAGTTATTATTAAAAAAAAATGTTTTCCAAAAAGTAATTGAGTTAGTAACTAAGTTACTACACTGTAAAAGTAATTAGTCACTCAGCAAAGTAACTGTAACGTTATTTCTATAACACAGTTACGTCATAATTGTATGACTGAATGATGAATAAAAAAAACATATAGACAGTATTTTAGAACATTTGGTATTTTAACGACTCAATAAGATTGAAGCTGAATGCAGAAAAATAAAGAAAATATACTAAAAGTAAATATTGGAAATACCAAATCACACAGTTTTCATTAAAGTGCAAAACTAAGACAGACAGCTGTGGGTAGAAAGAAACGAAGAAAAATCTGTTCATTAAGTTGTGCAAATCTATATAGCTATAATATTGTGCAGTAAAGAGAGCACTATCTAACTGGTTGTAGTAAAACATTGCATGATTAATTTCTTATCACTTGGTCACATGACCTGGAAGCTATTGAAGGAAAACCTGAAATATTACAGTAAAATTATTAGTATAAAATATTCTATACAATCAAATGTCAAATAAATTGTTGCGTCTGGTTCTTTAGATGTAGTAAGACATTGATTTGTTGTTACCTGCAGTCACATTAATTGGCTAATGAAGAAAAATATTACACATTTTACAGTAACATATTAATACAAAACATTGATGTGTCATGTTCCTTGGGTGGCGAGCAACAATTTATTTATATTTTTGGGGTTACTTTGTTGGTAGATTTCACAGGTATTTTCTGGGATGTTTGGAGATTTATTGAAAACCAAACCTATCGCCTTCAGGAGTGAGCGACAATACACCTGCTTTATCAGCACAGTTTTAAGTCAAACGTTGGAAGGAGTGTCTGCTTTAATGAAACTAGTATCCGCCTAATATCCAACTTAAAACTTAAATTCACAACTAAGTTTCTTACAGCATGCAGACAGCAAAAGCAAGAGTATCTGTTCACTCACCAAATAATCATTATATTTGCAGCGGCATCATCATCACTGACACCTGCACTCTCTCCCTGCAGCATGTGACTGTCAGAAAGACTGACACCACTGTGCTTCATTCAACACATTGTAGTAATTCACCACATGGCATCCCCAGTAATGGTAACAGTGTTGTAACGATAGGAGAAGTAATTAATTAGATTACTCCGTTACATAAAAATGAATGCCATTAGTAACGCCGTTATACTTAAACGCCGTTACTCCCAACAATGGTGATGAGAATTTGCTTATTGACACGAAGAAGTTCCTGTTCTTGAGGTAGGATTTGAACCGGTTGAGTACCGTGCCAGAGTTCAACCCAGTTCTCTAGAGATTCCAGTAATATATCATGATCAACAGTGTGAAATGCAGCACTGAGGTCTGCATAGTACCAGTTCTGCTTTTTTACCACAGTCAGTATTTATACGGATGTAATTGAAAACTTTGACAAGGGCTGCCTCGGTGCTGTGGTGTTTACGAAGACCAGACTGATAAATATCAAAGCGGTTGTTGTTAGGAAGCTGTTTAACTGTTTGAACACATCTTTTTCAACAATTTACCAATAAATGGGATTATGGGATTTTTCTGTAGTTTTGCATTAACGTGCTGTTTAAGTTCTTCTTTTTTAGTATTGGTTTGATAACTGCTGTTTTTAAAGCTGAGGGGGAAACACCTGACAGAAGGGATGAGTTAACTATTTGGTCAGATACAACCTGATGACTGGGATGACTTTTTTTTAAAAGAAAACCTGTTGGTAAGATATCCAAGCAGCAGGTGGCAAAGCTTAGTTTCTAAATAATTTTATTCAAGTCTTGATTGATTTATTGTTTGGAAATTAGTCATTTTCTCCACATGGGTGTTAAATGCGCATACCATTGGTAGTGGGGTTGAAATTAATGTACTGTAGTAATTGAACTTCTGATGTTCAAGTTCTTTTCAGTAAAGAACCTAGCAAATTTATTGCAGTTCCCGATGGAGCTTAGTTCGGCCGCTACTACAATGGTTTTTTTTTCCTACTTTAGCACACCTTATTTCAATTGATGGCCAATTAACAGGCTTTTTCTGAAGTGCAGTCATTTGAATCAGGTTTGTTAAAGCAGGGAAAACCTAACAATGACAGTGTGCCTTGAGGACCTGGGTTGGGAAACACTGATTTAGAGATTACAAGAGTAACCTAAAGTTCTGGTGGAGGTTTTTACCTGTGGAAGCAGAGAGTTTCGTCTGCTCTATCACTACATGCTTGCTAACTATGAGGGATTGCTGTAAACTTAACAACAGAACGCAGGCAACTGTCTACTCTTGCTAGATGTTGGTCCAGTTGGATGCTACAAATCACTGACTCGATGCACTTGGCTGGGTTTATTTAGATGAAAAAAACTTTAAAACTGATTGGAATAATGAACTGAAGGATTTTTTGGAATGCATTTGACATGGAAACCCCTGTTTTCCTTAATAGGTAAGAGTGAGGCATCAGTCTGGATCATTATTTTATATACATTATGACCAGACCCAAATACAATAGCCCCTTTTGGGCAGCTCCAATCTCCCACCTCTCTTAAATCACTTCTGCACATGCTCAGCCCTGCTTTACCTTCTAGCTCCATGTTATCTCTTCTGACAAGGTGACAAGGTAGGTAAAACAAATCCTCTCTGACTTCTAATGATTTCTTATTAGGCTATGCCATATTCCCCAGATGCCTTTACTTATGATGACTTAATCAGTTAATAGAAATAATATGTAAATATATTTTGGTAACATATGTGTGATTTAATTTACATTACTTGTCTTCGGAACGGCCTTGAGATGACGTGTTGCATTGTATAGCATTATAGTGGCACCATATGAATAAACTGAATTTGATAATTAACATCTTGTCTGCATGTTTTTATTAGTGTTAATGATGTAATTAGACCAGTTTTCTTTTAAGGAGCAACACTCAAATTTATTAAGAATCTATGTTGTGCATGTTCATGTATGAACAAACTGTCATGAGAACTAAAATGGACAATATTGAAATTAGAAACAGTTTTTTTCCATTTATTGTAAAATTCTTTGAGTTATTTCATAAACTGGACATTTCCCTAAAAGCTGAAGAGCAGGCAACTTGGTTTCTTGAAATGTAGCAATCCGATTATCTGGGTAGTTCAACGTAATGGAACTTCAATGCTGATGAGACTTAGACTTTGCAAAGCAGAGGTTTAGTTTATTTTATTTAAATTTAGATCAACTTGTTTTGTAAATAGTTGGACCCTTGATAGATATCGCCTCAGTTCATCTTGCCTTTTTAAATAATAATGTAATACTTTAGTTGGCAACAGCTATCTGAAATACATATTCCACTGGTCCATGCAATAACTAAATGCAATTACTTACATTTAATAATTTGCCTTCATAGTAACGGCTTTTGATCTAGCCATCCTAGATTTAAACTAAAATAAAACAGTTAATATTTACTATGAGCTATGATGATAGTGTGTGCCTGATAAACCTGACTGTGTAGATGTCTGTTTGTGTATGTTGCATCTTGTTATAGATGCCAATGGTTAATGGGAAAGCAGTGTAATGTCATTCATATTGAACCCTCTAGGTTTAATTTATTTTCTAATATACTGCATATTTCATATTAAAGAAAATAGAAGGAGGATTATAAAAAGACGTTGATCTAGAAAACACTTAAGTGTGAAGATGTTTCATTTTCCTGCTTCCGATTCAAGACTTTGAACCTATTAGTCACTTCCATCCATCCATTTTATTTTATATACTATCCTTTAGGGGTTGTGGAGGGGCTCTCCAGCATCCAACGGGCAAGAG
This sequence comes from Apricaphanius iberus, assembly GCA_028564705.1. Classification (NCBI taxonomy): domain Eukaryota; kingdom Metazoa; phylum Chordata; class Actinopteri; order Cyprinodontiformes; family Aphaniidae; genus Apricaphanius; species Apricaphanius iberus. The sequence goes on along the minus strand of JAPXFQ010000664.1, from coordinate 264,873 downwards.
GCAGGTTACACACTGGACAGGTCACCAGTTCATCGCAGTCTATCGGTTACTTTTTCAATTAAACTATTAACCTCTTTAACCCTAGGCCTATTCTGAAGCCTGTTTCTCGTAAAATGCTTACCCATGGAAAAATTATTATATTTCAGCAACCAAAAGGAGTATTTGAATCATTTTGGTGTAATTTTAAAGGTAACATTCAGTAGAATTGATAGATGTGTCATTATGCATATTATGTGTTATGTCACAGGCTTCATGTATGTGTAGAGTGTTTTAGCACCAACGGTTGATTGTGTGGAGAAAGCAGACAGCTCACTTAATTTTTCCTCTTTTCCTATTGGTTGGGTTTGGTCACATGGTTGGTCTTAGGTGAGACCAGCCAGTTTAGAAGAATGTTTGGCATGGCAAGAGGCTTCAGTTGGGCCTCTGCTGAATCTGCAGCATCTACCTGAGTTGAGCCTTGAAGAAGCTATGTTTGTAAGTAGACCTGACATATTGAATGTTTGTGGATGGTTAGCGATATATATTTGTTATGACACATGGAATAGTCACCTCATGGTATTGTGTTTGTGACTGATAACTGTAAGTAACTGTAAAAACAAGTGATGAAGACAAACAAGTAAAAGAATTGAACTTTGCTTCCACGTCCTTGTCATCTTTAAACATAGAGTGCCAAGTACACCTGTTTAGCTGTCTGTCAGTTTGTGCAAAGTACGCACACAGTGGACAGAACAGTGAAAAAACAGCATCACAGCAGGCTCAGCACAGCTATTCTTGCTAAGAAAGACATTACTTCATTGCTCTGCTCCACCTTAACTGCATCTTAACACTGAAGAGGAACGTGTGTAGCTTTCACAGGATGGACAGCAAGGCAAATAAAGAAGAGCAGCAGAGTGTTAAATCTCAGAATTCATCTGCAAAGTCATTCAAGACCAGATTTGTTGCTAGTTCTTCCAGCAGATCTTCTTCAAGCAGGTCTAGCAAGTCATCAGCAAGCTTACTGGCAGTCAAAGCTCGTGCCAGAGCTGAAGCAGTTCGTGCTCGTTCTATATTTGTGAAAAAAGAAACAGAGCTCATGATGGAAAAGGCTAAGCTGAAAGTAGAAGAGGCACGCATGAAGTCTGCTCTAGTCACATTAAAGCAAGAAGAAGAAGTTGCAGCTGCGCTAGCTGAGGCAGAGATTCTGGAGTCAGCTGCAACAGAATTGGAATCTAAAGCAGACTCCAAGGAAATGGATATTGTTTTCCACACGACTCTGCAGAGAAAAGAACAAGTGATTATGTGGAATGTCATTCAAAAATGCTCTCCAGTCAGCAGTCTGTGCCCCATCGGGAGACTCATATTGGACTCAATCATCAACCTGATGTTACTTGTGCGGTGCCGCACCAAGACACCAACCAGCAATCTATTCATACAGATGAAAATGGAGCTGCCCACTCCAACATGCATCCTATAAATAGACCAGCTGCATGTCGTCCTAGCATCCATCCACACAGTTTTTCAACTATGAAGGTGCCTCCACCTTTTACTCCTTCACCTTGGATGCAACAGGCAACACAATCATCTACTCATGACCATGCAACAGTCAGTAAATTTGCTATTTATATGGCTCGTCGTGAGCTTGTGGCCTCTGGGATGATTAAGTTTGATGACCATCCAGAGAATTATTGGAGTTTGAAGTCAACCTTCATGAACGTCATACAAGGATTAAAACTCACCTGCACTGAAGAGATTGACCTTCTAATTAAGTGGCTTGGCCCTCAGTCATCGGAGCATGTCAAGAGAATTAGAGCTGTTCATGTTAATAATCCCGTGGCTGGGCTCAGCATGGCATGGATACGTTTGGAGGAGTGCTATGGGTCACCGGAAAGAATTGAGAAGGCTCTTCTGGAGAAGCTTGAAAAATTTCCCAGGATCAGTAACAAAGACCCCCTAAAGCTGAGACAGCTCGGTGATTTATTGAGAGAGCTGAAGTCAGCTAAACTTGAAGGTTATTTGTCTGGACTCGCTATCCTGGATACTTCTCGAGGTGTTAACCCCATTGTGGAGAAGTTGCCATATGGGCTTCAAGAGAAATGGATGACACAAGGTAGTTTGTACAAACTGGAATACAATGTTCAGTTTCCACCATTTTCATTCTTTGCCGATTTGGTTTGCAAAGAAGCCCATACCCGTAATGATCTTAGTTTCAGACTTAGTTCATCTACTGGGGTTTCAACAATGAAATCAGACAACTTAGCAAAAACATACCCAAACTTAAAAGGCCATGTTTCAGCACACAAAACAGATATTACAACAACACTGAACACCAGTAGGTTGGATATTGATAGGCTGTGTCCTATCCACAAAAAGCCACATCCCCTTAAACGATGCAGAGGTTTCCGGGCCAAAACACTTGAAGAACGCAAAGCATTTTTAAAGGAGAGTGGGATTTGCTTCAAATGCTGCTCATCAACCAATCATAGAGCTCAAGACTGTAAAATAGTGATTAACTGTAAGGAGTGTGACAGCAACAAACATGTTACAGCTTTACAGCCAGGACCAGCTCCATAGACTACACAAGATTCAGATGTAGAGCATGGTGGGGAGAGAAGAGAAGAGGCCTCTCCAAGTATAACTTCCAAATGCACTGCGGTTTGTGGTGAGGCCAACAGCTCTCCTTCCTGTTCTAAGATCTGTCTCATAAAAGTGTATCCTGTGGGACAACCAGATAGATCCATAAAAATCTATGCTGTTCTTGATGATCAGAGTAACAGGTCTCTTGCTCGTTCTGAGTTTTTGAGTTGTTCAATCTTGGAGGTTTAGAGTCACCCTACACTCTGCGCACATGTGCTGGAGTTAAAGAGATGTCAGGAAGAAGAGGGACTGGCTTCATCGCTCAATCAATGGATGGAAATATCAGTATTCCTCTTCCCACACTCATAGAGTGCAACTATATGCTAGAAGATAAGATGGAAATACCTACGCCTGAGGCCGCTAGACACCATCCTCACCTTCAATCTAAAGGTCACCTCATCCCTGAATTTGATAATGATGCACAGATTCTCATCCTTCTCGGCCGTGATATCTTACAGGTCCACAAGGTGAGAGATCAGCATAATGGACCAAATAATGCTCCTTATGCTCAAAGACTGGATCTTGGCTGGGTGATCAGTGGAGATGTCTGTCTGGGTGCAGCACACAAACCGAAAGAACTTAGTGTTTACCGGACCAATATCCTGGAAAATGGCCGTCATTCTCATCTTAGTCCACGTCCGAACATTCTCCACTTAGTTGGCAAAATAAAAAATTCTTTGACTTTGTTGACAGCCTACACCAGCATGCTGAGTATGATTCACCGGGAGCAAAAATATTTGAAAGGACGGAGGATGACAACAAAATTTCTCCATCCATTGAGGACAAGCAATTCATTAGATTGATGGACAAGGACATGTTCATAAATGATGTAAACAGTTGGGTGGCCCCCCTTCCTTTTCGCGTGCCAAGGCCTCACCAACCTAACAACAGAGAACTTGCATTAATCCGCTTTACCAACCTCTGTCGAACTCTGGATAGAAAGCCTGAAATGAAGAGTCACTTTTTGGCTTTCATGCAAAAGATCTTTGAGCAAGATCATGCTGAATTGGCACCTCCTCTACAAAATGGAGAAGAATGCTGGTACCTTCCCAGTTTTGGAGTGTACCATCCACGCAAGCCTGGTCAGATACGGGTTGTGTTTGATTCCAGTGTTCCACACCTTGGAATTTCCTTGAATGGTGTGCTGTTGACTGGCCCAGAATTAAACAACAGCCTGCTTGGAGTATTAATAAGGTTTAGGTCTGAGGCAGTAGCCTTTACAGCGGATATTGAACAGATGTGCTATAGCTTTGTTGTCAGGGAGGACCATCGGAACTTTATCAGATTCTTATGGTTCAAAGACAATGACCAAAATAAAGATGTCTTTGAATACAGGATGAAAGTCCATGTATTCGGCAATCAGCCTTCTCCAGCAGTTGCGATTTATGGTCTATGCCAAGCAGCCATACATGGAGAGGATGAATTTGGAGAAAATGCAAGGAGATTTATACACAGGAACTTTTATGTCGATGACGGACTTAAATCACTGCCTTCTGCAAATGCGGCCATCAATCTTCTGAAAGCTGCTCAAGGTATGCTTGCTATTTCAAACCTGAGGCTCCATAAAATTGCATCTAGCTGTCCAGTCGTCATGCATGCCTTTCCATCAGCTGACCATGCAAAAGAACTAAAAGATCTTGACCTTGACATTGATTCACCTCCACTGCAACACAGTCTTGGATTAAGCTGGAACCTGGTACATGACACATTTACATTTTGTGTGGCTGACAATGACAGACCATTTACAAGAAGAGGGGTCCTCTCAACCATTGATAGCCTTTTTGATTCACTTGGGTTTGTTGCTCCTATTACCATTCAAGGGAAGTTGTTGCTGAGGCAGCTCACCAGTTATGATGCTATTGGTTGGGATGTTCTGCTCCCAGCTGAAAAGGAGGCAGAGTGGACACCTTGGAGAGATTATCTAAAAGAGCTGGCACAGTTGGAAACTCCTCAAGCCTACACTACATTCTCTGTTTCTACCGCTCACCATACTGAAATTCATGTCTTCTCAGATGCTTCTGTAAAAGCCATAGCAGCTGTAGCTTATCTAAAGGTTGTAGACAAAGAAGGAAAATGCCATGTAGGTTTCATTATGGGGAAAGCTAAATTAGCCCCCTTATCAGTCCATACCGTTCCCAGGCTTGAACTTGGAGCCGCTGTGTTAGCATTAGAACTTGCCAAATTTGTTGTGAGCGAGCTGGATATTAAACCTAACAGTCTGCAGTTCTACACTGACAGTAAAGTTGTTCTTGGTTACATCTGTAACAAAATCAGGAGATTTTATGTGTACGTGAGCAACAGGGAGGAAAGGATTAGAAAATCATCACATCCTGAACAGTGGCATTATGTCCGCACCTAACCGACGGCTAGATTGGTGAATCCAGCTCAACTCGCACCATCTGGCTTACAGGTCCATGTTTCCTCTCATGTCCTATGGAGGCAGACACGACGGGGGAGATTGAGTATAAGCTCATTAATTCTGAATCTGACAGAGAGGTCCGAAATCACACAACTGTAGTTATTGATCTCAAAAAAGGCCTTGGTTCACATCGCTTTGAAAGATTCTCTCGATGGCAATCCCTTATTAGAGCTATTGCCTCCTTTGTTCAAATTATTCAGTCCTTCAAATCTGTGAGGGAGTGTAACACTCAAGGATGCAAGTGCGCATATCATTTTGAGCTTCACATGACCGATTTACTGGCTAAAGCAAAAGCAATTATCATTGGATGCATTCAAAGGGAAACATATCAAGTTGAGAAAAAGTTCACTGAGGAAGCTTGATCCCACACTTGACAACGATGGACTGCTGAGAGTATGTGGCAGACTTCACCGTGCTTCAATTGAGATGGAGGAAAAACATCCTCTCATCGTACCGGGTCGCAGCCATGTTGCTACTCTACTCATTAACCACTACCAAAAGAGAGTTAAACATCAAGGCAGAATCTTTACAGAGGGTGTTGTGCATACAGATGGCATCTGGATCATTGGATTAAAGTAATGCACTTCCAGCCTTCTGTATAAGTGTGTCATCTGCAGGAAACTCCGCGTAAGGATGGCAGAACAAAAAATCGCGGCTTTCCCATCTGATCGTTTTTGTACAGGACCCCCAATTACCAATGTTGGTCTGGATGTATTCGGCCCCTGGAACATCTCCACTCGTCGTACTCGGGGAGGTGCAGCAAATAGTAAAAGATGGGCAGTACTGTTTACATGCCTAATTGTACGTGCTGTGCATATTGAGGTAATAGAATCATTGGATACATCGAGGTTCATCAATGCGTTTCGCCGCTTCTTTGCGGTGCGTGGTCCCGCAAAGATGATCCGCTCTGACTGTGGTGCAAACTTTAAAGAAGCCTGCAAGGAGTTGCTTTTCTTTCAAGACGATACAAACCTTTCCAAATATCTAAGTGAGGAGGGATGTATTTGGCTGTTCAACTCACCCCACTCCTCACTTATGGGAGGAGCATGGGAAAGCATGATTGGGATTTCAAGGCGGATTCTTGACTCCATGCTTTTAAAGCTCAACCCCTCCCATCTCATTCATGAAGTGCTATCCACCTTAATGGCTGAGGTATCTGCAATAATAAATGCATGGCCTCTTACATCGATGTCGAGTGATGCTCCTTTCCCTCTCACACCAGCCATGATATTGATGCAAAAAAATTGCACCCCTCTTCCTCCGCCAGGATCTTCTGAACAGCTAGATCTGCATCGCCAACAATGGAGACGCGTCCAACACTTGGCAAATGTCTTTTCTAAGAGATGGAGGAAAGAATATCTCTCCATTCTTCAAAGTCGCAGCAAGTGGCAAGACACACATCCAAACATCAAGGAAGTAGACTTGGTGTTACTTAAAGACCCTCTGGTTACAAGAAATTACTGGCCCATTGCTCGTGTCATCAAAGCATATCTTGACGGTGATGGAAAAGTTAGGAAGCTTGAGTTAAAAGCTACTAAGGGTGGGACTGTTAAGACCTTTCTTAGGCCTATAACCGAAGTAGTGGTACTCATGTCTGTGTAAGTGTTTATCATGGACAGTGAATTTTAATGCCTCCGATGTCTGGATACCTAATAGTGCTATTGTATGCAATACCAGACGGGGAGTGTTATGTCACAGGCTTCATGTATGTGTAGAGTGTTTTAGCACCACCGGTTGATTGTGTGGAGAAAGCAGACAGCTCACTTAATTTTTCCTCTTTTCCTATTGGTTGGGTTTGGTCACATGGTTGGTCTTAGGTGAAACCAGCCATTTTAGAAGAATGTTTGGCATGGCAAGAGGCTTCAGTTGGGCCTCTGCTGAATCTGCAGCATCTGCCTGAGTTGAGCCTTGAAGAAGCTATGTTTGTAAGTAGACCTGACATATTTAATGTTTGTGAATGGTTAGCGATGTATATTTGTTATGACACATGGAATATTCACCTCATGGTACTGTGTTTGTGACTGATAACTTTAAACGGAAAGAACGTTTCCTTGTGTTTTTAGTTTCACAAAGTAAGTGGGAAAACCACTGTAAAAACAAGTGATGAAGACAAACTAGTAAAAGAATTGAACTTTGCTTCCACGTCCTTGTCATCTTTAAACATAGAGTGCCCAGTACACCTGTTTAGCTGTCTGTCACTTTGTGGAAAGTACGCACACAGTGGACAGAACAATCTGTATATAATACTACTATTACTATTACTATTTCTATCACTACTCATTTCCCTAGGGTCTAAAGGGTTAAGTAAGCTTACTCAATGATTTAATATGTGTGTATATTATATAATTAACTCAGCAGAAAATCTGGCTGTAAATACCATTGACAAAGTGTGGCAGTCTATCCTGAAAAAGAAATTACAGCTTATGAATGTAATTCAATCTATTGGGTCAGTTATGAGTTGTGTGGTGTTGTTTTGCTGACACAGATCCTCAGTAAAACATATTGCTGATTAAATACAAACCCATCTTGTCATCTTGCTTATTCCACCTCCTGTGTGTTTCTTTTTCTCAGACTGTCCTTCCCCTTGCTGCTGGTTCTACATCGAAGGGATCAATTTGCATATGAGAGAGGGGTGCACAGAGAGCCAAACTTGTTTAGCCAGCCAGTGTTCAGGCGTTGTTTTAATGCAAACTGACAGATGAAAGGAATATTACTCCACTAAGCCAACATAAAGTCTGTTTTTTCTCACCCAGTACGAGTAGATGTAAAAATCTTAACAGCTATCCATCATTTTTAATGCATCAATAAGCCCTTCAGGTATTCAAATGCTATGTGGTCACAATGTACTACAAACTTCTATTTATTTTATTGATATTTATGTAATACAAAGTAGTGCATACTTCTGAAGTGGAAAGAAAAGGAAATATGGCTTCCAAAGTTGCTCCAGATAATTGTTGTCATTGTTTGTATTCAGCCTCTCTAAGGCCGTTTTCACATGTGTGGCCGTACCAGAAAACGGCCAGAGAAAATGCTAATTTTTTCTGTTCACATGTCACGGATCTCTGCCCGTATTTGAATCCAGTGTTTTACTACAAATAAACAGCAGGTGGCGGTATACAAATAAGTCTTAGTTCTCCAACAAACAAGGGAGTGAGAAGTACCGACGTCATAAAACGAGCGACAGGCTAGAATGTAAACAAACTGGTCTACTGGTCAGCTGCTACCTGAAGCCATCTACAGGGTGAGTGTTGTAGTAAACCCGCCGTTTTGTAATCTGCTGTGTTGCTGTGGGATGCTTGAATCACGTTGTTTTGGTATTTGTATGGTCGCGAGGTGATTCTGTAATTTCGGCCGGCGGTGTCGTCATTTCCGCGTGGAGCGCGTCTATTGTCTTGAGTACGGCCAGAGTACGGGTTGTGTTCACATGATACGTGGCCGCCCGTACCTGGACTCGGATACTACCTCCAAGGCAGGTCTCTCTGGCCGTATTCTGGCACGGTACAGTCTGTGTTCACATGGTACGAAATAAGTGGATTCTGACCAAATACCGTACCCGAGTACGGACTCCCGTACCATGTGAAAGCGCCCGAAGTCACAACTTTTTTTAGAATCACCCTTTGCTGTAATCTTTTTTTAGAAGGGGGGGGGGGGGTTAGTAGCCTTGCACATTCTTTTTCTTCAATCAAGCAGTTCAAGCTAGATGTGAAGCAGCTGAAGACGTAGGTGTTCATGTTTACGAAATTTGTTTTGGGCCATTCTAACAGATGCATATGCTCTGATCTGAACCATTCCTTAGAAACTGTTGTAACACTTGTATGGTGGTGGTTACAGTGTAACATCAAGTGGTAGTTTGTGTTGTGGATTTAAGGGGAAAATGCATCTATTAGGCTATTAATAGTTAAGCAACTGCTTATGGCAATCAATAAGATACATAATTTATGAAAAAATATTAATATTCAGTCTAATGGTCTAACACCCGCCAGCTAGCGCTGAGGTGAAAATTATGAAACCTTGCCATATGTGTGTGGAACAAGAATGACAAAAAGTGACTTTCCAAAATACAAGAGTTTATTTAGAAAAGAAGAAAAAGACATTTAATCACTATAGTTACTATCACTACTGATCAAAGTTAACGAAACTCAAAATAGAACAACAAAAATGGATAAAAATGCAATAAAAATAGAAATAATTAATTCTGATGGGCTTTTGAAGAATCTGGATGCAAAATCCAACCCATGGCTTGATTTGCAGATGCTGAAATGAAAGCTAAATTAGTATACCAATTGTGATTAGTTTTCACTAATTAGCACCATTGATTTATTTGTCTAACCCAAATAAACAATGTACTGAAAATTAAAACATTTTTTAAGAAATGTTATGTTTAAAATAATCTGGGTGAAAGTAATTAACCTTTGGAGGATTACTTGATTTGTGGATTGATCACCGCAGTAAACAATCTAATCGCAGTATTTTGATACAATAAGGCGAGTTCAAACACAGCTAAGGAGATTATATTGTGTTCTTGACCTTCTCTGAACTGATCTCTATTTGAACACCTTTGATGGCTTATGGATTTAATGCAGGCCTGGGCGAAACATGTGGTCTTGCCCTAGCACGGGGCTAGCAGCAGCAACGGGATGCCATTTCAACCAGTTCTAGCATGTTTATTAAACATTAAACAAAGAAAATGAAGCTCTTGTTGGATTGATCACTCAAATAGTAGAATTTAAAATGACTTTTTGTCGGAAAAAGTCTTTTAAAACACTGATTAAAGTTTCCGGCCGAGGCCTGGTTTACCCAAACAGATACATATGAAACTTAAACAATAACAAAATAAAAGGAAACTACTTTAAAAATAGTTATCCTAACTAATTTGCCTCTGCCCAAACAGACCTTATGAACGTTTAAAGTTCTCTCCTTATGTATCTGTCGATGAGGAAAAACTGTGAGCTTATCAGCAAGATCAGTTAGTGAATTAAAAACTGTGAGCTTATCAGCAAGATCAGTTAGTGAATAAAGTACAGCTGTGAGATTTCTATCAAGACGAGCTAGTCAAAGAGAAATTATAAACAAATAAATATGGGTAAAAAGAAGAAAAAGGAGGTTTCTCCCAAGGGGACCTTAAATTTGTTTTATGATTCATGTACAAAAAAAAAACACACACACATAATGTAACATAATTTATAATGGTAAGATTTGTAATTATCTCCCCTTTGAATGTGAAACACATGTATTTCCTGAAGGTGGGTCTCGTAGTCAGACTCATTTGAAGAAACTTAGAAACAGTCTAGGACATAAAAAGCAAGTTTTATGGAAATAATATATATTATATTAGAATACAGCAAGTGATGTTGAAGGAAAAAAATCAGTGAAAAGATATTCTAAATGGATAAGATGGGTGGATATTTGAAATTGTGGGAAGCAGAAAGTGAGAAAACAGACATCAAGACAGACAGGCCTCCCAGTAGGTGCACACTCCTCAGGAAGAAGACAATGGAAAAGAAGAAAAAAAGACGCTGAAAGACAAAGAGACTGATAAGCCTCCTTACAAAAAAACCCTGATACTGCCTCTACTTTGTCTTCCTCTTTTGCAGAGCGCTTGGAGGGCTGCTGCTGACCTGACCCTTGGACTCCACCTCTCCTCCCCGCCCCTCCAGCTGGGATTCCTCCTACTCTACAAGATCAAGGACAGCAGAAAACAGAGACTGAACCACCAAAGAGGAAAATGACTTGTCCCCCACCTCAGCCAGCAATGCTCAGTCTCCACCCCTGCAGTTGTAACTCCCCTCAGCAGCCCTGCAAGGTGTGCTGCCACACCTTGCTGAGGCCACTGTCGTGGTCAATGAACCGACCCCCAGTTCAGGAGTACTTAGAGTATAACATCTCCAGTGGAGAAAAAGTCAGGCTGAGTTTCACCTCTGCAGAGAGTGGAGAAGACCTGTCCCCAGCAGGCTGAGTCCAAAGCGTTCTGAAGCTCTGCTGCAGGCCGGCTCGTTTTATTCATTCAACAAGGAGTGGCTCACAGCACATACACACCAATACATTTGCTGGGTATTTCCCCACACACACATTTCAGTTACATCTTGCGAGATAACAGGGAACCTGGTGGTGCCTGATTCTGCAGCTTCTGCTCTGAAAAACAACTCCATATATGGTAGAGGATGGTACAGCACATCTCATATCAGATATTACTTCTTCTTTGGCCTTGGTTACTTTTGGCAAGAATAAAACATTTAATCACATTAAAAATCCTCATTAATCCCCCTTTTGAACTCTCTTAAGAGTTCAACATAAGTCAAAGCAGTGCATACCGATAGTAGCTAGAAAGTAAATAAACATATCAAAAATCATAATAATGTTAGAAAAGCACACCTCAAAAAATGTTTAGAGTACTTCAAACTCATCCTCTTCATTTTCTTCCACAGGTTCTTCTCCTAAGAGAGCAATCATGTGTGCAGAGTCCTGAGGAGCAGGGGAGATGGCCGTGGTGATTAATCTGTTAAGGAGGACGTGTAGGCATGGGATGCAACAGCATCCGCACGTGACCATAATGGCTGTAAACACTGCTAGGGACACCATTATAGACATAACTAAACTTTTATATTTACCAAACATATTAAAAAAGTTGGAAAGGCCCGGTACCAGAGGGAATTCTCTAGTCTTTGGCGTGAGTCTTTATATATTAGACGGTGCCTGTCTGCTCTCGCAGCTGTCCAGGCTAAGGTATACCCTTCGTGATATTCTATCCGTCCGTCCCTGCCTTCTTCCGGCCAGACAAATCGAGTGATCCAAATTATCATGTGTGTTTTGTTTTTTCTGGCCCTGTAACAGGTAATAATCATTCTATGCTACTGTAAGTAAGTTGATCCTTCTTTCAGCTGTTTAGGCCAGTCCCACTGCCCTCAGGAGTCCCAATAAAAATACAGCCATGATTATACACCAAAAAACGATAAGCACGTGGAGCCAAGCGGTTGTCATTTTTTGCTTCAAAGTTGATTAGATATACAAGTGATTATTTAGTCTGCAGAGGTGAAAACAGTAAAATGATAAATGAAAATTGTTACAACAAAAGTTTTGCTCTTCTTAACCTGGCACTTCCTTTCCCCCTCTCTGGCTCCTGGCAGCTGGGAAGTGTGGTTTCGCTCTTTGTCTTTGTAGCCGTTGGCTGGCCTTCCGTTCCTCCTTCTGGTCGTCTACTTCGGGTCCTGGTCCTCTTCACCTTTGTGGATTCAGGGGTCGACTACCCTGAACCCTGTGATTTGGCCGGGGAGTATTCTGCCCCACTATTTGGCCTCCTCACCTAATTGGAGATCTTTCTTTGTCTCAGAGAGGGATCTCTGAGGTCCCTCCGTGGGGGCGCACTGGCTCCGGTGATACCAGGTGTCTCCTTTCCCTTCAGGCGAACAGCATGGGACGTCCTCTCCACCACCTGGTATGGACCCGTCCACCTGGGTTCTGACCACTTTCTCTTAGTGACCTTTAGCAACACCCACTCGACTTCTGGTGAGCTGGTGACCTCCGTTTCGCCTCTTTGGTCCTGGACCTGTTTGGAAAACTGAGATACCACACTTTGCAATATGTTAAAATACACTCTTTTACTCAGTTTCTCATTTTCATCTGCAGACAAAGGTAGTTTAGTACTGGGCCCAGGAAATGGTCTACCCGTTTGTAGTTCATGTGGAGTAAACCCCGTGGCTGTGTTCACTGAACACCTGATAGACATAAGGGCTAGTGGTAGTGCTTCAATCCAATTCATTTTAGTCTGTGCACAGATTTTGCCAATTTGGTTTTTAATGATTGGTTCATTCTTTCCACTTTTCCTTGAGACTGTGGATGATAGACTGTTCCAAATTTGTGTTTTAGCCCCAGCATTTGCTCTACTTCTTGTAGATCTTTGTTTTTGAAATGAGTTCCATTGTCTGATCTGATTTTTTCAGGAAAACCATGTTGGGGAATGTAGTGGTTTATCAGGGATTTGACTACCGTTCAACTGTCCTCTCCATATTGTCTAGCATTACTCTAGCATACATTAGTACTACTTTTTCTCCCCATTTTTTCTGGAACAAATTGCCATTCATCCTTTCCTTTGTTCCAGAAACATCCAGATGAAACGGCAGACTGTAATTAGGGGTGACCAGTTCAGTTGCTGTGGACAGACGTTGTTTGAGCATAATGAAAGCCTCTTCTGCTTCTTGAGTCCATTTCAATGGTGCAGACAGATTTCTCATCCTCAATTCCCTTACCAGTTCCCTTAATGGTTGTGTAAGTCCTACATAGTCTGCCACAAAGTTTCTGCTGTATCCTGTTAGGCCCAGGAAAGACATTTATTTCACTCTGTGTGGTAGTGGATGATGTAAAATAGAAGATCTATGTTCAGGGGAGAGGGAGACCCCCTTTTGAGATACCATTCTTCCTAAAAACGAAACCTGTTGTTGAATCCTGGGGACATAAACTTGTAAACATCTAAGAATGACAGTTTTTGAGCCGGTCTTGTAATCACTCTTGATGATCATCAAAACAATTTCGAGGGCCTTTCGCCGATAAGCCCCAACTGCGCAGTCATGTTAGCCAATTTTGATCTTAGATAAAGATGCAGACGTACAAGTGAATACCAAAAGAAATCCGCAACCCTGACCGAAGTCATCACGTATGTAATCATCACCTATCCATTTAACCCAGACAGACCTTAAAAAAGTTCCCATCACAGTACTGACAGTAGGTAAAGATTGTCCCCAAACCTGTCCTCATAAAATTTAATTCGAACTGCAATTTATTAAAAACCTACTTATTATTTTGCATAATCCCGTTGAATCCAAAATATGTTTAAATCCTGCAACCATACATTAACAATTTGCAAAAAATTAAGTCCTAAATTGTGTATTGCCCTGAACCAATCTGCTACACAGACTTGGTTTGCCTGTCATAGTCATCCCCTATTTAAATTACATTTATTTTGATTAAAAGATTTTGCTTTATACCGGTGGGTCATTAAGTTAAAAAGAGTCATAATCTGAAAAAGAATTAGCCTACAATGTTGGTAACTGTATTAAATTTTGCTATATCATATTCCCCTATTAATAATACTTTGGTCGCATAATATAATTTTTTTTTCTCTTTTCTGAGTCCTGAGTACCCGTGCAGAATGTGTCGTCCAATTAGAGATTAGTTTCTGCCAGTTACCTCAGCCTTATTTAGTATCCATGTTGATAGGAGGAGTATATACCAACATTACCAAGTATGTCATTTTAATAACCATTACTGACCTGGGCCTTTTTAAATCAAAACTTAAAACGCATCTTTTTAAAATGGCTTTTAGTTCCCAGTAGTGCGGTGACACTTTTAATTTTAATTTTAATTTATTTTAATTTACTTTTATTCTATTTTTTATTAATTCTGTCATTTATTACTGTATTTGTGTTGCTGTACTAGTGTGTTGCTTACTCTGTTGTATAGCACCTTGGTTCACCTATCGGTCGATGGAAGGTGCTATATAAATAAAATACATTTACATTTACATTTACATAATAAAATAATACAAATGCACCCTCTAAAATGCAAAAACCAAACAATTATCTAACATTGAAATATAAGGTAAAAGTTACTTCCCGATTTCGGTGTTCTTTTATTGGACATCCACTCCTTTTCAATCTAATCCAACTGTATTGTGCTGAGAAATTATTTCACCCATCTAATTAAAATAATCCCAGGGGAAAGAACAAATCCATGTTATTTTGGTGCAACACCGTCGTTATTCCTGACAACTAAACAAAAACACCTACCTCATTGATGGATTTAAAAGCAAGAGCAGGCTCAAGACTTTACTTTTTGTCTACAGTTCAACTGATTACTATCCATTTGCATGTTCACTTAAATTGATTATTTTATTTACTTATTTTATTTATCAAGTTTAAGACATACTTATATGTCTGTTGTACTATGTCTCTTTTTAAATGTTATCAATTATTCTATTATCCATTTCAGCTTTTTAATCACCTTAACTTAACTTAACTCTTGTGGTTAGTTCAGCAACAGTGACATTGAATCAGCAGCCTTTGATCGTCACTTCTTCAGGAGAAATTGTCCATTTTACACCAGCCAAGTGGATTCACACATATTGTCCTTGAAAGTTCAGTTCAGCCTGAGGAAATGTGCTCTTATTTGAGGGTGCCCCCTGCTTCACCCCTGAAAATATTCAGTCACTGGTGCCCCCCTGATTTGGGAGCAGAGCACAAGACAGAAGAACTTCTGCGCTTGTTGTGTCGATTTTTCTTTATTTGGCAGTTATTGCGGGCACCTGGCACTATCCGTCATTAGCCCAGCACCCCCTCCCATCACATCTCCCCAGGAACATAAATTACATCTCTAGAATGTTATCTGAGGGGTTCTCTGTTGGCGGGATGGGAAAGCGAAAAAGAGAGAAAAAATATAGAGGAAGGAAAAGACAGACAGTCGATCCTCTCAGCCTATTCAAATCAACTTTTTATTTAAACTTTTTATTTTCATATTCAGTAATCTCCTTCCTCAAAAGCTGAATTCAAATATCTTTTCCACTCAGACTGCCTATGTGGGCTCTATTTTACTTTTATTTGAATCAGTTATATTAGCAATAATTTCTTGAGTATTAGTTATGGTATAAATATACTAATTTATAGGTTTGCTCTCTCCAACAGGAAGGATCATTAATCCTTATATGTCTAATTAAGCTGTTGTTCTAATTCTTCCCCTGCTTATTTTAATTAATGTTTCCTGCATTTTTTCATCCAATTTATATTTTATACTTTATCAATGCAATGCCTTTCTCTATTTTGTCAATTTGATAAATGTCTCTTTCATCTCATGTGTAAATTAAATATTTATAAAGATTGACCATCGCCATCTTTTATCAACACACTTAGTTCTTTTTAGTGATTTAAGCATTTTATATTCATTTCAATTAAAAATCTGCTTGCTTTTCAATCTATCCTTTATCAATACAGCTTGTATTTTTATTCTTATTTAGCCAATTTAATCCTGTTTCAGAAACCAACTACAGTATAGACATATTCCTAAACTATTCAAATTTTTGCACCGTCCTCCATTTTGCAACTTGGTTGATCTAGTCGGTGGCTTCAGCTACATGTAGTTCTCTCAAGCTTCAGAATTCTTCTACCCTATTTTTAACAGGATCGCAGATTGGATCATTAGTGAGAATTTTCGGTTTCTTTTGTGCTGGTTCAGACACATTCTGAACAGCGTCCTTTAAAGGTATTTTAGAATCCATTGAAAAATCCTTCTTTTACTTAAAACAATAAAAATAGCAATACATCTAGACCGTTCAACATGAAAAAATGCAAATTCTTGAATTTACTATAAAAACTCCTGCTTTGGAATTCAGAATTCTTCTATTAAATCTTAAACTAAATCTTACCAAATTAGACTCGCTTATGATTAACTGTTTTACTTGTTTGTTTTTAATTGTCACACGAATTATTGTCTTAATCACTGTAAATGCTCATTTGTATTCTAATCATAAGTAAAGCACCCTGAATTGAATTGTGTTGTAAGTGTGCTATACAAGCAAAACTGCCCTGGCGTGCCTTCTTTTTGATTAAGACTAATTTAAATGTTACCAAGTATTTATCTTAATAGTATTTCTTAATCCCCCCTTTACCAAGCTTCTATTTTTTTTAAATAAAATATTAAATCCAAATTAAACAAGACAAATCCACATTTATTTAAGTTTGACAAGGTAGCTGTTTGCGTAATTATTTAATCTCTTATGAGTTACTCCTGGTCGTTTTCAAGAGGCGTTTCCAAACTTAAATCGCTCCTCCGAGCTGTTTTTTTTTCTTTTCTTTTTTTTTCTTTCTTTTGTATCTATTTTTTCATTCACAATTGATCTTAAGAGTGAATGCCCCAAGCCGAAGCTTAGTAAAGTTAAAAGGCTTTATAAACTGATGTTTAGCTTCTTATCAAGTTATTTTTATTCAGAGATTTATCAAAAAACCAAGAGTCTTGAACAGACTCCGCTCGCTGCGAGCTCCCCCAGCAAAGAGATTCAGTCTGGTGCTAACGTTAGCCCTTTTCGGCTAACGTCGCTTAAAACAGTTAAACTCTACCACGAAACTACTCAACAAAATAGCAACATACCCTTCGGTAAATAGAGAACTCCACACCTCAATTTCAATTCCCATCAGCGTAATTCACACCACTTTTTCCAGATTTTAATGTGGCACAAAATTAGACGTATCCGTCACAAATTCAGCACGGACTGAAACGCGTACCCAACATCAGTTCCGCTATCTATATATTCTAGAGTGTTTAATTTCTCTTATCCATTCATATATTCTTATCCATTCATATATTCTTATATAATAGTTTATACTCAAGTTTTTACTAATGATAGTCCTGTTTTAACACGAACCCAAAAGTTCAGCTCACCTCTCAACTTCCTGCTTTCATACAAAGTTGAAATCTCACACACACACACACACACCCAGCGCTGAGATCTCTCTCACACACACTTTCTCCGCTCCGCTTCTTTGCTCTCTGTGACTCTATTTTCTTAAAACAACCTTTTACTCACGTTTTTGGGACTTGAACCCTCAACACTATATTAAAATTCTACTCGTATCACCCACTTCTAGATAATTTATAAACCTCAGTTACTTGAAGTCTAGACACAATAAGATTTTTGGTAAAATCCAATGAGCAGAAGAAAAGGTCTGCTTACCTTCTTTTGCGTGCACGCCTTTGTGTCAGTCTCCTTTCGCCTCGGTCAGTTTCAAATCAGCTCCAAAGAATCCTTTTTAGGATCCCTTCTCTTTTATTTCAAAATAGAATTTTGGAGATCCTACCTCCAGGGCCTCAAAACCCAGCTCTATAACCCGGTTATAGTACTTTTCTCGTCAGAAAAATATTAGGACGCCACTCCAAGATAAAACATTTATCAGACCCCTGGCCTGCCGTAACCCGGTTACGTTTCTAACATTTATCAGACCCCTGGCCTGGTGCAACCCGGTTGCTTTTCTCAATGCAGTATTCCTCCCGGAGGATTTAAGTGTGTAACCCGGTTACCACACAACTCTATGTTCAGTAACCCTGTTACTTTATCTCATACCTCGTTTTTCTCCACTCCAGTAAATTTAGGAACTTCAGGTACTTGAAGTCTGACACAAAATACTTTTTTGAACAAAGCCAATGAGCAGAACAAAAGGTCTGCTTACCTTATGAAAGTGCCAGCATGATTTGTGTCAGTCTCCGTTCGCTTTGGTCCGGTCCAAATGGTCTCCAAGACTCCTTTTCTGTGACGAAAATCCGGGTCACGGCACCAATTGTCGTGGTCAATAACCCAGCCCCAGTTCAGGAGTACTTAGAGTATAACATCTTCAGTGGAGAAAAGCCAGGCTGAGTTTCACCTCTGCAGAGAGTGGAGAAGACCTGTCCCCAGCAGGCTGGGTCCCAAGCGTTCTGAAGCTCTGCTGCAGGCCGGCTCGTTTTATTCATTCAACAAGGAGTGGCTCACAGCACATACACACCAATACATTTGCTGGGTATTTCCCCACACACACATTTCAGTTACATCTTGCGAGATAACAGGGAACCTGGTGGTGCCTGGTAATGCCTCATTCTGCAGCTTCTGCTCTGAAAAACAACTCCATATATGGTAGAGGATGGTACAGCACATCTCATATCAGATATTACTTTTTCTTTGGCCTTGGTTACTTTTAGCAAGCATAAAACATTTAATCACATTAAAAATCCTCATTACAACCAAGACTTCCTACATAGTGTGGACTGACGCTAATGTCTGTTTGGCAAAGGTGCTTCATCACGCACGTCACACACTGCTCAGGAGAGCAGAATCTGTTACCCAACAAGAAAAGAGACAAAAAGACACTGTCCGCAGAGCACAGCTGACTCACAACAGTTGCAGCCCCACCCAGTGCCAGTCCCCAGAACCAGAACGGCCCTGTCACCAATTTCTAATGCAGTGGGACCGGACATTGCGTCCGCTCCTCTCCAAGACAATACTTTAGAACTCCAAGGAAGAAGAGGCGGTGGCAGAGGCAATTTCCACCATGGACGCGAGCATCACTTCTTCCACAACCCTAATCCAGATTGAATGGGATGCGAGGGGGAGATTCAGTGGGAAGGGGAAGCAGCGGACTCTACCAACACCTGTAACTGAGGTCACACACACACACATACACACTACACAAGCTGTTACACACACACTTTTGCACTTCTCCACTAAGGAAGAGAAATCAGAGACTGATACTGTACTCCTTGTCATGAATGTTAAAGATGAAAATTCATGTTTATTTGCAACTGAAAGCCCAACTGATACTTCCAACACTGTGTTTATGTTACACATGTAAATTATGTTCCCCTGACCTCAAGCCTTTCTCAGGCCTACAACGCACTGCACTCTCTCTCTATTTTTCTCCCCAACTGCATGATGTGCTGTCAATTCAAGCGGTAACCTGTTTTCTCTTAGTCTCTTCCTACAGTAGGTTCTCCTGACCCGCCCTGCTTGACGACCCTGACTAAGATGGCATTGCAGTGACGGAAAGTTCTCCACGTCCTGCAACAAACTTCTGCATCAGTTCTGTTGCTCTTTCTGTGTCTCTGTTCTGCATCTCTTTTCTGTATTCTCCAAACCACAGATGGTCTCGGCAGATGACTGCTTGTGCTGAGCCTGGTTCTGCCGGAGGTTTCTTCTTGTTAAAAGGGAGTTTTTCCTTTCCACGTTCGCTTCGTGCTTGCTCAGTGTGAGGGATTGCTGAGAATTACACGACGCAATCTTCTGTGGTTCTCTAATTGCTAGATTAAACATTGTATTGTAATAACTTTTCTTGTAAAGTGCCTTGAGATGACATTAGTTGAGAAATTGCGCTATATAAATTATCTGAATTGAATTGACTTCCACGTGCCTTAAAAAGCTTAAAAATAAATAAGAAAATTGTCAGGAAGGAAAACTAAAAGTCCAACTACTTCTGTCATATCAGAAAAATATATATAAAAAAAATAAATAAAAAATAAGTGAAAAATAAAAAATAACAAGATCACCTGATATGACTAAGTATCTACTCCGGCAATGAAAAAAAAATAATTTAAATTTACATGACATTTTGTACATTGGTTCTACATACTCAGAAGAAATAATGTCAGATGATTAAACCTTTTTCTCCGAAGAAAAATTAACATGTGGAATTAATTGTACATTTTTTTTTTATTAAATTGAATTAAAGGTATTGCATTACCCACTTCAACACCTATTAAATAATGAAATTTTTACTTTAATCTATTCTATAAAAAAACAAAAAAGTTTTCCAATCAAATTTTCTTTAGTTCACAGACAGTTGAGAAATTTCATAACACTTTTACCATGGGACAAGAAGAAAAAAACTAAATGAGAACAATGGAACCTAAAAAATCTTGCAAGATTTCATGGGTTTTTGTATGGACAATAACCTCTATTTCACAGTGGACTGTACATGGAGGCTCAAAAAGATCTAGCAGGGGATGGGATTCAAACTCAGAAAAGCAACAAAGGCCCTGCTTTATGAACACCTACATCAATTACTTTGTTACACAATGACTCTGTATTCCTTTGATAAAATGACAAATATGACTTCCATTCTAGTGTTAACTAAGTGAGTATAATGTGAGTATATTGATTTCAGTAATTCACACACTTTCTACCAACACAGAAAAAAAATCAGTACTGTTTATAATTGCCGAAATTGTGCTTAATTAAATCATGTCAAAAAAGAGAAGCATGTATAGATTGTGTAATAATTACTTGACTTGTCTCTGAATTCAAAGACCTTTTGGAATTACTCAAACACACATTTTGCACATTTGTAGTTTTCTGTATACTGATTTTGCATACTTTTATCATACTTTTTTTTTCTTACCTCCAAATCATGCAAAACAATGTGAAAGTATGCTATATAAATAAAATTGCCTTGCTCTGTCTTGTCTAAAAAAAAAAAAATATGAAAAAACACAAGTGTAGGATAAAAACCAAATCAATGCATATATTCATGCATATACTAGGGCTGAAAATTTAACTGCAGATGTTTTATTATCCCAATATAACCAAATATTACTTGCGAGCAGCTCAATGCAGGGACATTTCATTTTCTGTGTTTTACCCACCAGAGTCAAATCAAATCAAACTTTATTTATAAAGCGCTTTTCAAACACAGTTTCTCAAAGTGCTTTACAGATAAAAAAAAAACACAACCCCCCAACAACCCCTTTCAAAAATAAAAACAACGCAACTACACCCCATCAGCCATACACACACACACACACACACACACACTTAAAAGCTACAAAAACAGCGGGCTGAGCACAAATGAGCCAGGAAATGCCATCATGGGAGCCATCTGCATCGGCAGCAGCAGATCAGCAGCAGCAGCAGCCAAGGCACTGACCCAGGGCGCCAAGAGGTTGGAGGGCTGGTACCCCCACCTCCACCCAAGCACTACCTGGTGGTGCACCCAGGGAGCCACATCCGACCGCCGCCCCAGATGCAGGGGGCCCCCAGAGAGGAAACACTGGCAAGAAAGATTAAAATAAGTCAAAATATAAAGTCAATAAAATATAAAGAATATAAAGCATAAAACAATAAGTGTAAAACAACGATAAGATAGATCAAGATAAAAATGCAAATAAGATTAAGTAATAAACAGTTAAAAGCTAAACTAACAATTAAATCAGGTAAAACATGAGTCAGACAACTTCATTATTTTTCCTGGAACAAAACAAAAGGTAAACATAAGAGCCAGTCAACTTCATCAAACATCTTTGTTTGTCAATCCTACAGTTACAGCAGCTGAAGGACAAACAACTTTTTTTTGGCGACAAGGTTTGACAGAAAGTAGCTAAGGGTGGTCAGAAATGTTGCTAGTCGCCTTTTCGAAAAAAGAGTTATGAAGCGGGGCTGAGAAGTTGTTAGAAATAGTGACAAAGTCGCTAAGGTGGCAACACTGTGACCAACTAAAGAAAAGGTTGGCTCTTGTCATCCCAGGCAGTAGAGCCTTCATTCTAAAACAAAAACAATTTGGATTGATTTTTCAGTAATTGATACTAAGCCGTTATTGAGTAATTCCCATTAAACTTTTATAGCTAGAATAACTCAATTAGTTTAGTACAACCAAGAGGATTTATTTTGTCCTCTACAACCATAATTACGTTGAACCAACTCAAATTTTATATCTAAGATTTAGTGTTGTTGAGTAATGTTACCAACAAAAATAAGAGTTATGGTCTATCTGGTTATATTAGGAATATTAAATTAATAATTCATAAATTATTAATTTAATTATTCCTCCAAATCATTTAAATGGGACACCATCCAGTTTAACTGGAAACAAGATGTTATATCCATCAAACTATCAAACCTATCTACCACAGCAAACATTAACTTGAAAACTTAACCAAATCTGTTCTGCTAACCGTTAAGGTAAGGGCTAAAGCTACCTGCTACGTAAACAAAAATGGTGGACAAATGGGACATCACAGAGGCCACGTTAAGGGGAGTTTCCCAAAGTATGCCCGCCGGCAGCCAGAAACAGAACAGTTTTTTTTTTATTATTTTATTACCTGGGCGAGATACCTCGTGGTCTCTTTAAAAAAACAGACAGCTTGGCGATCATCAAATGAACTAGCCTTCGGCTAACAAAGAAAACCTCAATTGAAAAAAAAAAAGGTTGAACAAAGACAATATTCAACTCTGCCTGCCGCAAAGGAAACTCTCCCATTGGCGGTTCATAGCCGTGATCAAAGCACAAATAACACGTGTTCAATCAAACACTGCTTGTCTACTACTTAGAACAAAATACCTTAACACAATCGTACAATTGTGGCCGAAAGTTTTGAGAATTACATAAATATTGGAAATTGGAAAAGTTGCTACTTAAGTTTTTGTAATAGCAATTTGCATATACTCCAGAATGTTATGAACAGTGATCAGATGAATTGCATAGTTCTTCTTTGATATGAAAATTCCCCAGCATTTCATTGCTGTCATTAAAGAACCTGCAGAGATTATTTCAGTAATCGTTAAGTCAGGTGACAATGTTGACGAGCACAAGGCTGGAGATCGTTATGTCAGGCTGATTGGGTTAGAATGGCAGACTTGACATTTTAAAAGGAGGGTGATGCTTGAAATCATTGTTATACCGTTGTTAACCATGGTGACCTGCAAAGAAAAGCATGCAGCCATCATTGCGTTGCATAAACATGGCTTCACAGGCAAGGATATTGTGGCTACTAAGATTGCACCTTAATCAACAATTTATAGGATTATCGAGAACTTCAGGAAAGAGGCTCAAATATTGTTAAGAAGGCTTAAGGGCGTCCAAGAAAGTCTAGCAAGTGCCAGAATTGTCTCCTAAAGAGGATTCAGCTGCGGGATCGGAGTGCCACCAGTGCAGAGCTTGCTCAGGAATGGCAGCAGGCAGGTGTGAGCGCATCTGCACGCAAATTGAGGCAAAGACTTTTGGAAGATGGCCTGGTATCAAGAAGGGCAGCAAAGAAGCCACTTCTCTCCAAAAAAACCCCATCAGGGACATATTGATCTTCTGCAGAAAGTTTGGTGAATGGACTGCTGAGGACTGGGGCAAAGTCATATTCTCCGATGAAGCCTCTTTCCGATTGTTTGGGGATTCTGGAAAAAGGCTCGGAGAAGAAAAGGTGAGCGCTACAATTAGTCCTGTGTCATCCCAACATCAAAGCATCCTGAGACCATTCATGTGTGGGGTTGCTTCTGATCCAAGGGGGTGGGTTCACAATTTTGCCCAAAAACACAGCCATGAATAAAGAACGGTACTAAAACACCCTCCAACAACTTTCTTCTTCCAACAATCCAAAAACAGTTTGGGTGAAGAACAATGCATTTTCCAGCACGATGGAGCACCATGCCATAAGGCAAAAGTGATAACTAAGTGGCTCGGGGACCAAAAAGTTGACGTTTTGGGTCCATGGCCTGGAAACTCCTCAAATCTTAATCCCATTGAGAACTTGTGGTCAATCCTCCAGAGGTGGGTGGACAAACAAAAACCCACTAATTCTGACAAACTCCAAGAAGTGATTATGAAAGAATGGGTCAGGATTTGGCCCAGAAGTTGATTAAGTGCATGCCCAGTTGAATTGCAGAGGTCCTGAAAAAGAAGGGCCAACACTGCAAATACTGACTCTTTGCATAAATGTCATTTAATTGTTGATAAAAGTCTTTGAAACATATGAAGTGCTTGTAATTATATTTCTGTAAATCACAGAAATAACTGAAACTAAGATCTAAAAGAAGTTTAGCAGCAAACTTTGTGAAAACTAATATATGTGTCATTTTCAAAACTCTTGACCATGACTGTTTAATCAAACTCAGCTTACTAATTTAAAAAGAAACACAGTACATTTCAAACACAGATATAATTCATGACCAATAAGAGGACATGCATGCATTAAAATAAATCAAGGAATCCTAATTTGCTCCACCTAGGCTAGACGAGAATGGAAATCTCTTACTTTGAGGAGTTGATGGTCAGTTTCAGGAAAAGTAAATCCTTTGATCACGATGGAAAAACGCAACAAAAAGGGGAGGGCAATTCAGCTCGTCGGCTGAGCCACAGGGGAGCCAAAGGGCAGCTACGAAGGCCAGTCTTAGCTTAAGGAAGGTTTCCTAGCGTGAGGACAGGTTGTGACATGTGTGTCTGGCACCGTGTTAAGGCATTGTGATAGAGTCTTCTTTACAGAGTCCAGAATGAACTCAACACTTCGCACGGCAGCAGTCAAAGAGGACGGGCTTATTTCTTGCTGAGGGATTACAGAAAACCCGCTTTGTTACGTGGCTCCTCCTATAGGAGGGATCAACCAGTTCTCAAAACTTTGGGTCAAACATGATGGATGTCCTCTAGAGGAGGGAAGGATGAGGGGGTGTAGGAGGGGTCAACCAGCAGTCAAATATCTGTGTGAAACACGATGGTTGATCAGGAGGGGCCAAAGGCGGGGTTCTTGTAGGAAAGGAGGAGTCTGGGTTCTTTTCCCTTTTAAATAGAGAAATGCATGGGTTATCATTAGGAAAGCAATGTCTAAACATCAAAATCCAACGCTGAGGTGGATGCCTCTCTCTTAACAGCTCCGGTTTGTTCTAAAAGCAAGCCAATGGTTTTGAACAAGCAAAAACAGGTATGCGGGGAGACTTATTTTTAAACCCTCCCGCTGAAATCATGTAAAAAGAATGGGATTTAAGGTGGTATGGCATGAATGGTAAATTATGTTACATTTTTAATTATGATGCGGCCTACTCTATCTTGATCAAAGGCACGATGATCAGGACGAAACCCCAGACGTTTCTTCTTTTACACCGGTTGCGCGGAAGGACTAGTGGAGGCTGGCCAGTGGACATTTATCCGACAGCGAGGATGAAGAGGATGAAGACGAAGAGGATGATGAGAAATAAATCTGGCCAGTGTCCTCTGAGAAGCTCGGGTGGAACTTGCTGCAAGCTCAGGAAGGTGTAACCCATAAAATCATTTTTTTCAATTCAGAGTTTGGCCCCTTTGGGAGCTGTTCTTTATAAAAAGATTGCGTGAGTCTGAACAACAAGGGGGTCTGGTAGTGCTCGAGTCATTTTCTATAAAGACGAAGCGTTTCACCACCATGTTCTCGGTGCCTTTTGAGGCCTGGAAAGATTTTCCCCTTGGGTTTGATCCTGTAATTACCTACCTATTTGCATGCAATTGCCGTTTGAAGATGCTCCAGGAAGTGGAAAAAAATGTTTGTTTGCTTGTTTAAGCAACACCCTCCTCGTCCACATAGCCACGCCTCCATTGAACTCCGCCCTACTGAAAAATTCAACAGCTGGGTAAAAGTCAGCGATCTTAAAAATGTATAAAAGACACGTTTGTTGTGATAAGACACTTCCCTACCACTGCGATATACCAGGCGAAAGATGGATAACTGTTTTTACATAACTTTACCATCAAACGCCAGTCTAGATGTTTTTAAAGATCAATCCTCCGATTTCAGAGTGAATCTGGCACAGCATTTAAACCTCTCTGGTGATTGAGAAGTGGCATTAACGGAAATCTCTTACCCTCATATCTGGCATAATGTGCCTGAAGATTCCGCATTCTTTGATCGGAAAAAAAAAAGATGATGAAAGGAAAGTTCGTCATAGGATTAGAAGAGGATATTACAATGGAATCCTTTCTTTGAAGACGGAGATCAATGCAGCCTTGAGAAAAATAGGCACAGATATACAATTAGACATTAACCCGTCCAAAAAAAACCGTAGAATTTCAAGCTGGTTGTCAGTGGCACCTCCGATTTTATGCACCGCTGGCAAACATGATCGATGTGTTACCGGGGGAATGGATTATATTTAACAAGAGAACGGCTCCTTTCCCAGCAGATATTAAAGCAGGTTTCTACCACCTGTATTGTTACAGTGATATAGTTGCCCATCAGATAGTGGGGGATGCCTACGCACCGCTTTTACACACGCTGCCCATACAGGGGACTTTTGGTGACATCATCACACAGACGTTTAATCCCCTCAACTACGTGCCAGTTTCAAAAAAACATATAGAAAACATTCAAATACAGTTGAAGTCTGATCAAAACATTTCGGTGAATTTTAGCTCTGGAAAAACTTTTCTGAGACCACATTTTCGGCCCATA
The DNA here is from genome assembly GCA_028564705.1 of Apricaphanius iberus. Taxonomy (NCBI): domain Eukaryota; kingdom Metazoa; phylum Chordata; class Actinopteri; order Cyprinodontiformes; family Aphaniidae; genus Apricaphanius; species Apricaphanius iberus. The sequence goes on along the minus strand of JAPXFQ010000664.1, from coordinate 238,163 downwards.
CACCCCATTTTAGCAGAGAGTAGGCCTCTTCAAACCTCACTTTTAACCAGACAGCGTCGATCACTCATCTTTCCTGGTGGATTTTCTCCATGCCATCGGCCACGCACAGACAAGACCCCACCGCTTTGTGTATTACTACGTCAATCAGGCCGGTGGAAACCTGCCGCGGTTTTATGGGACGCCGACTCTCTATGGAAGAGGCATTGCTGGTTTATTTTCACGCCTTTTAAGGTTTGTTTCACTGTTTGTCAGAAAAGGCATAGCCATAGCAAAACCACACTTGAAAGCAGCAGCTTCATACATAGCCTCTGACGTCATCAATCGAGCTGTGACAAAAATGACCGCTTGTCCTAAACAGACGGAGAAGGGAGGTCAAGGTGATTCAGGAATTGTTGTTCTATCCAGTAGGGGGAGAAAGGGACAGTCTGTGGACTGTTAGAAAAGTAGGAGGGGTGAAAGAGAAAGAATCTGTTACAAAAGATTCTCAGAGGGGAAGGAAATCTTCAAGAAACCGGGATATACTTAAATAATATGGTGTTTTTACATAACAAATCGACAGAATGCACATTGGCATAGCTGGACTTATTTTCGGCCCCCATGCGACAGCTTTCCATTGAAGATAAGATTTATACTGAAGTACAGGCTGTTTCGGCTGTCACAGATGCCGGTACTATTGAATTCTTTATCTCTGGAGATGGTGAGAAATATTTAGACCTATCAGACACCCTCCTTTACCTCAGGGTGGAAATGACAAATGCAGACGGTTCAAATCTGGCCAGGGACGCCAACATCAGTTTAGTCAACTACCCTCTGAATACATCCCTTGGAGGACAGGCTAATCTTGCAGTCTAGAGCCACCCACCCCTACAGGGCCATAATTAAAACACTGTTAAACTATTCAGAACAATCTCTTCAAACCCAATTCGGGGCAGGGTTATTATATGAAGATACGGCAGGAGCCCTCAACTCTATAGTAACAGCTAATGAACCCAAGCATGGATTGAATAAAGAGCTCAATTCACAAGGAGTCTAAGGAAGTCCATCTGCTTGGAAGTCTACATGTGGACATTTTTTTCACCGAGCATTGTCTTTTGAATGCTCTGGATCTCAGAGTAAAATTGACAAGAGCCAGTGACGCCTTTTGCTTGATTGGTGCGGGGAATCAACCTTCAAACTTAAAATTTTATGAACGACTCTTTTTATTAAAAAAAGTTTCCATGTCTCCAGCGGTCCGACTGGGACATGAGACCGCTTTACTAAAGGCAAATGCTCTGTACCCGCTTTCAAGAGTGAATATAAAAACTTATTCAATACCTGAAAACTCCCGCATCTGTACCGAGGAAAATTTGTTCTTCGGAATGTTACCAAAGTATGTTATGATAGGTATATTTAATGACCACGCATTTACAGGCATCCGCACACTCAACCTATAAAACGGCAGTAATCAAACCAATACTAGAGAAGAAGAACCTAGACAGCAAGTTAATGCAAAAGTACAGACCAATCTCTAATCTCCAATGTATAAATACAATTTTTGAAAAAGCTGTTTTCCAGCAGTTAAACAGCTTCCTAACAATGAACAACCACTTTGATATTTATCAGTCTGGTTTTCGTTGGCACCACAGCACCGAGACAGTCCTCGTCAAATTTTTCCATGACATCCGTAGAAATACTGACGATGGTAAATCCACAGTACTGGCACTATTGGACCTTAGTGCGGCATTTGACACTGTTGATCACGATATATTACTGTAATGTCTAGAGAGCTGGCTCGGACTCTCTGGTACGGCAATTGACTGGTTCAAATCCTACACTAAGAACAGGAACTTCTATGTGTCAATTAGCCAATTCTATTCACAAAACACAACGCCAATACTATTAACTACCACAATTATACCGACGACACTCAACTTTATAACTCAATGTCACCAGGTGATGTTGAATCCATCCAAACCCTTAATAAATGCATTGAGCAAATTAACAACTGAATGTCCCATAATTTCCTCCAACTGAACAAAAACAAAACTGAAGAACTTATCTTTGGACCCAAAAATGATAGATTAAGTATCAGTACACAGCTTCAGTTGGTCCAACTAGAAACTACTGACCAGGCTGGAAATCTAGGTGTAATAATGGACTCAGACCTGAACCTCCAAGGTCACATGAAGGCAATAACAAGATCAGCTTTCTATCACCTGAGGAACATTTCTAGGATTAAGGGACTGATGACACAAGGAGACTTAGAAAAACTCATCCATGCATTTATCTCTAGCCGCCTTGATTACTGTATCAGTATCTTCACAGGTCTACCTTGTTGGGTCACACACAGCCATCAGGTGGCCCTACTCTGCTACAGCCCCACAGGAATTGAATATTGCGGAAATTAAAAATATGGGTGCTTGCCCAGCTGCCCCTTCTTAGCCTCACAGCCTCTGACCGTGGCCAGCAAGGCAAGGTCCAAGACTCAAAGAATCTTCCTTCACTGCCAGAGTTTCTGGCAGAAACTTGAATCTTGAACATTGTTAAACAAAGACTTTGTTTATCCTCAGAGTCCCACTAAACCCCTCTGAGTTTTGGGCTGCGAACTGCTGAGAAACAGGAGCTGTGAGGCACATGTGCCAAGAGCCGAACCAACCGGAATCTGCATTTAGTCAACGAGCTGATAAGAGGTGAATGCCGAACTGGAGAGCTCCAAAAAAGTACTGTTAAAAGGGTAGATGCTGATCGCCACGCAGCCATCCAGGAAGAGCCAGAGCCAGGAGCTTCCCACCGCTCCTAGCCAGATAAGCGATCCTTTAGTCAGCCTGCTGGCTAACACTCCATGGAGGTCCGAGTTTCCTGGTCGATGTGCAGCAACTTGGAGGACTTTAAACGTTTATAAGGTCTGTTTGGGCAGAGACAAATTAGTTGGGATAAATAATTGTAAAGGTGTTTCCTTTTTTTTATTATTGTCAACTTTTTAAGTTTCATCTGCTATCTTTGGGTAAACCAGGCCTCGGCCTGAAGTTTAATCAGCGTTTTTTTTTTAAAGACTTTTCCAGACAAAAAGTCGTTTTAAATCGCTATTAATGGATCAAATCGAACTTGGTTTAAAAAAAGATTGTTTAAGAACAGAAACTAATCTCATTAGCTGTGTTTGAACTGTCCTTATTTGGTCAAAATATGGGAATTAGATTGTTTTACTGTTGTGATCAATCCATGAATTAAGTAATCATCCAAAGATTAATTACTCTTATCAAGATAATTCTTACTCCAAATAATGTTTTGTGTTTTCCTACATTGCTTACTGGTTTAGAGGTAAAGCAGTGGTGCTAAATTAGTTGAAATAATTAAAATTAGTGAAACTGAATCAGTTCATTCTAGCATCTGCAGATCAAGTCTTTGGTTCTTAAAACATTAAAATTCATCTATAACTCTGACACCAGAATCCATGGTTTCTCATCTTATTACATGCTCCATTTTTTGTTATTTCATTTTAACTATTCATTTATTTTAAATCAGTAGTCTGTTCTTTTTTTAGCTTGGTGATTAAAATTTTTTTCTTATGTTTACTGTAAATAAATTGCATATTTTTGGAAAGTAACTGATGTCTTTCTTGTTCAACACACACATATTGCAAAGTTTATGGTCAATAAATGGTGAAGAATTCATTCCTTCAAATTATGAGACTGATATAGACATTTGGCTATTAAAATAGTTCCTGATAAAGCTGGTGCTCTGAATAATAATACTTTTCCATAAATTATTAATCTTATTGACTGCCATAAGCAGCCCGTTTAACTTATAATAGCCAGATAACTTAATTCTTTTTAATTTCCATAACAACCTAATAAATCAACCAGACAGCTGCAGCTAATCCAGAACGCTGCTGCTCGTGTCCTCACTAGAACCAATTCATTACACTGGCTCTCTGTAGCTCAGAGAATAGACTTCTAACTGCTTTTATTAGTCTATAAATCATTGAATGGGTTAGCACCAGAGTACATTAGAGATCTGCCATCGCGGTACAAACCATCCAGATAGCTCAGGTCCTCCAGCTCTAGTTACTGACCGTCCCTAAAACCAGAACCAAAGATGGAAAAGCAGCTTCTAGTTTCTATGGTCCTCACATTTGGAACACACAACCTGGGAGAACGCAAAGCTGCAGAGACACTGAACTTTTTTAAGTCCAAAATTAAAATTTACCTATTTAGACTTGATTATGAGGAACTCATCCTATTATTGCTTTTTACTTGCTTGTTTTTAATTTTCATACAAATTATTGTCTTGATTATTGTTTTATTTTAAAGGCTTTCTTTATTTTTAATCTTCAATGTGATTTATGCTATCTTTTCTGTGTTCTAACTTTAATCATGTAAAGCACCTTGAATTGCCTTCTGTTGAAAGTGTGCTACACAAATACAGTTGCCTTGCCTTGCCTAAAACCGTGACCAGAAAAAAGAAATAAAAGCACGCTATGAGAAACATCGTAGTGTTCCATTTTAAATGGGCACAGCCATGTTTGTTTACAACTGAAGTCTATTTGTTCTTTAACTATTTAGATAGTTCTGCGCATGTCAAAATTATTTATTCCGTTCAGATAAGTAAAGGATTTAAACGTTTTTCATAATCACATAGATTAATTCAGGGCACATGTACACACTCATATTCTAATCTGAACCATGATCAGATTAAATATATTTTGCACATGTGAACCTAGCTAATAACTGAGTTGTTTGGAACAGGCAACCTGCTGGTTATAGGAGAAACGTGATGCAGTTAATGTGATTAAGTTCTGCATCTTCTACAGTATTTTTATTAAAAGTAAATGTATCATGTTATCTTTATGTTAGTTTGTTTTACATTCAGCCCATAATGGTCTGATCTAAAAAATTTATTTTAGTTTCTTCTAAATAATACCTTATCATGCCACTCTGACACCTCTAATAAAGCCCAACTACCCTGTTTATCAACTACACATTTTCTTTGGCATGTCAGGTGCAGTGAATAGATGAAACTGAACAGATAGTTCACAGTGTTAAGTCCGCTTTAGTGCTGGTTTGAGATGCTGTGTTCTTATCATTCTGGTTCTGTGAGATTACACACATGATAGCCCTGACTTTCAGGAGGACTTTCAATGAGAAACACGATTTGATTGTTGAGACGGGCTGGTGGAGACTTGGGCTGGATAGCATGTGTGTAATGCGTGGTGGTATAGGTATGACCTCCAATGCTATATCCATTAATATCTCTGCCTGCAACCAAGTCTAATTTCCATCCTACAAATCCTCTCATTCTGTGACTACATCGATTACAATCTCAGACTTAAATGACAAATTACCAGTTTTCAGTTTCTTTCCCATTTTGCTAAGATAACAAGCTATTATTGATTTTCTCATTTGTTTCTCTGACCCACTTTTACTTTATTTGGCTGAACTTTTTTGCTTCAACAATTATCAATTTGCTAAATCTTGTCTTTCACCAGGACTCTCAGGAGTGTATAGAATCACAGCCTTTAAAATCAGGTCCATAATTTGATCAGAAAAATATAAAAAAATATCTCTAAATGGAAGTTTGTGAAGTAGCTGCACTTAACATATACTGTGCCCCAGGTACAGAGCTGTCACAGCCAATCTCTCAACTGCTTCTATGTGCTTTATACACTTTGACAGTGTTAAAGGAATATCATAAGTAAAAAATGTAATTACAGTGCTCAGCGTAAAAGAGTACACCCCGTTTAAAAAGTACAAATTCAATCAGTAGCTCAATGAACAATAGGACAATCTCCAAACTTTTCACAAGGATGAGTTTTATTGAACACTTAGTAAACTCCAAAACATAAAATTAATGTTAATAATCTGGGCGCATGCGGCGACCGGCAGTGGGAGTTTAGCGTCCTTATATGTCTTTCTTTTTCAAGTTTTATGTGGTTTTATCTTGTCCGATCGTTGTTTTAACTGCATGAGCACTTTACAACGGAGTGCTCCTTGGTTCAACTGAAATGGATCACCTATTTATCGTTGCAATTTGGCTCATTTTGTGCCGACAATTTGTCTTCCAAACAAGTGGGGCTGTCATTCCAGGATGGGTGCAGTATTCGAGAGACACGCTACTACAGCTAAACTCGAATAAACTAGCACCTGATATTGTACAACAAATACAGAGGAAGAAACGTGGAAAACGCAGAGGTGTACAATTACCATACCCGCCTCCCTACTATCATTATGTGGAATGTGCAGTCACTGAGAAATAAAGTGGATGAAATTCAAAGCAACGTTCGATTCATGAAGGATTTTAAGAACTGTTGTGTCATGGCCTTCACGGAAACTTGGCTCACTGACAACGACCAAGATCAGGACCTTTTTATTGACGGATTCGGGGCACCAGATTGTCTGGACCGGCAGAAAGAGGTAACGGGGAAGCGCCAGGGAGGTGGAGTGTGTTTGTATGTCAACAAACGCTATTGTACAGCGGTTTCTGTCAGAGAGCGAATCTGCACTCCAGATGTGGATCTTCTGTCTGTATCGCTGCGCCCCTTCTATGTGCCTCGTGAATTTCCCCAACTTTTCATAACTACTGTATACATCCATCCGAGGGCGAATGCTGACTCCGCCTCCAGCACTATCTTTGACTCTGTCCAGAGGCTACAGGCCATTTCTCCGGAGGCTCCTAATTTTATTCTTGGGGATTTTAATTATGTATCTTTAAAAAGAAATTTAAAAACTTCTACCAGTATGTCTCCTGTCCAACCAGGCGGGATAAGACACTGGACCTCTGCTATGGCTCTATAAATGGGGCCTATAAGTCACTACCCTTGCCTCCCGTGGGATGCTCGGATCATGACTGTGGGCATTTACTGCCCACCTATAAATCTGCTTTAAAAAGGGAGGGAACTGAGACTAAGGACAAAAGAGTTTGGTCTGATGACTCTGTTCAGTGCCTTCTGGAGTGTTTCAGTGTACAGACTGGGATGTGTTCATGCACTCCTGTGAGGATGATTTGGACTCACTTGTAAATCTTACCTTTCTTATATGGCTTTCTGCAGGGATATGATCATCCCGTATAAACGTGTCGAATCATATGCAAATAACAAACCATGGGTCACTACATCTGTTAAATCCTGCCTGTACAGGAAAGCACTTGCTTTTAAACGGGGGACGATTTCCGATCGTTAGGCTGTAACAAAAGAGCTCAAAGTGGAAATTCTAAAAACAAAACAGGATTATAAATCTAAGTTGGAAGGAAAAATGGCAGAAAACAAGTTAGATTCAGCTTGGGCATGCATGAAAAATTTAGCTGGCCTTCAGAACACAGAGCACGGTGCTCATGTGGCTCTAGATGGTTTTAACTCGGACATAGAGTTGGCCAACAGTCTAAATGGTTTTTATTGTCGTTTTGATGCTTTTGATTTTAGTATAGAAATCCAAGAATCGAAACAGGAACTTAAAGACAATTTCCATTTTAATAGTGAGCTGCAGGATGTTAAAAGAGAATTTTGTGCAATAAAATATAACAAAAGTCATGGCACAGACAACATATGTGGCCGACTTGTGAGGTCCTGTGCACATGAGGTGAGCCCTATGTTTCATTATATTTTTAAATAAATCTTTACAGGAACAACATATACCAAAAGTATGGAAAGATGCTGTCGTTGTCCCAGTTCCAAAATCCAGCTGTCCCAAAACATTAAATGATTTTAGACCTATTGCTCTTACGTCGAGTTTGATGAAAACTTTTGAGAAACTGGTGAAAATCGAGATCCTGAAGCAAATTGAGCATTTATTGGACCCATTGCAGTTCGCATACAGGCCTCACAGAGGAGTGGAAGATGCCACAGTCACTTTGCTAGACATGCTTTTTAAACATCTAGATTACAATAGAAAACATGCCAGACTCTTATTTTTGGACTTTACTTCTGCTTTTAATACAATCCAACCACATGTCCTAGAAGGGAGACTGTTACAGCAATTCGACCTTAGTTGGAACCTAGTGGGCTGGATATTAGATTTCCTAACAAACAGGACACAAACAGTACGGGTCAACAGCTCACTATCCGACCAAAAGTGCTCCTACACTGGCTCCCCTCACGGGTGTGTGTTGTCTCCAATACTTTTTATTTTGTACACAAACATGTGAAGGAGTAGACACAAAAACAGTAATATAATAAAATATGCTGACGATTCAGTTATTGTCAGTCTCCTACAAGAAAGTGAAACCAGCCATGGTCCAGTCATAGAGGATTTTGTTTAATGGTGTGGGGAATCCTACTTACAACAAAATACCACTAAAACCAAAAACATGTTGATCGATTTTAGAAGGAAAGCTCACATGTACGATAGCATTTTAATCAAAGGACAGACCATTGAATGTGTAAATTCATATAAATACTTAGGGACCGTTATCGACAACAAACTGAAATTTGAGGATAATTATGAAGTGGTATGTGAAAAGGGTCATCAACGTCTCCACTGCCTAAGAAAGCTTGCACACTTCCACATTGAACGATCCACTATGTGTATGTTTTATCGTGCTTGTAGTGAGTCTATTTTATTGTTAGTGTCATGGTTCGGTCAAGCAACGTTAAAGCAAAAAAAGTCCATAGACCAAATTATTAAATGGTCTAGCCGTCTGCTGAGTGGGCCGCAGCTGGGTTGCCAATCCCTGTACAATAGTCAGGTTCAGAGGATAGCTACCTCCATCACGAATGACGATTCACACCCACTGCACTGTTACTTTTAGCTTCTCCCCTCTGGTCGGAGGTTTAATGTCCCTAAATGTAAAACCCAAAGACACAGAAACAGCTTTGTTCCTGCTCCTATCACAGTACTGAACAAGTTGAAATAGGATGTATGGCAGAGTCACATGTTTTTACTGAGTTGCCTATCTATTCATTTTAATTTTCTTTTAATGTCCTGATCTATGGAACAAAGGGTTTTTCAGTCACGTTTTGAATAAGCTCATGTTGTTACACTTGTGTTTACCTGTCTGTGCTTATGTGTTGTAAGGACGAATTCTCCTTATCTGCAAAACAAATCTTCCCACAGGTATAAATAAAGTAACTTGAATCTAATCTAACTTAGATTAAAAAAAATTTTTATTTCACTCAAATTGGTTGAAGCAAAAATGAATACAACCCGCAGCAAAAACGACTACATCTAGTATTTTCTATGAGCAGCATTATTTTTAAGGACAGCACCAAGTTTTCTAGGCATGGAATGAACAACTTGGCAACATATTGCAACATCTCATCAGAAGATGCTCCTGTTGAAATGTTAACTTCCATGGACGGTCTGGAGGTCTCAATAAGATGGTTGCACTTCCATCTTTTTTACTTTTTTGGATCAGTTTTGCCACACTATTTTGACTGATATGTAAAGCTTTGTTGATCTTCATGTAGCCCTCACCGTTTTTGTGTAAAAAAAAATATTTCCTTTCTCAGATTTTGTGACATTTCTTTTCCATTGGGAGCCATTGCTGACAGCATGAAATGGGAAGGACTTTTCTTTGTTAAGTAATGCTCTTTTATAGTCACCTGTCTGCTGGACTCATCTTAAATGAAACATTTGACTTACCTGTGGTTGAATACCTGTTAATTAGAATTTTGTAGTCTTAAGTGTGGCTCCTGAGACTATAATTGGGGTGTACTCATTTTTGCAACATGGGCTTGAATAAATTTGTTAGGAAAATCACATTTTTATGTGTGCAAATTAACAAATATTTTTTTCAATCAATGGCCCAGATTTATGGGAGTATTTTTTAGTATAGTATCTCATAGAAAATGTTGATTCTGAAAGGAAACTACAGGTCTTCTGACAAATGTAGTGAGGTGTACTCATTTATGCAGAGCACTGAACTTTTTTCAGTTAATATATCGAAGGCGGGAGGTCAGGGTTCGAGAAATAAGCTTATTGTTCCTGCATAATCTTCTTGATAAAGTTGTGTCAGATCACAAAGATTAGTGAATTTTCTAACCTTGAGGTACTGCTTCATGCTTTCTATCAGACTGGCATTAACTAGTTCTTCAGGAGCTGAACAAGAAGATTGAAGATTAAATGCTGGAAAGATAAAACTGTGATTGCTAAATACTATTTGAGGTGTTAGTTTCGAACGTTTGGGAAGGGAGTGCCTGGTAATCCTGTTCAATCCATGTTCTAGCCAGACATGTTTTCATTAAATACTTAAACGCCTACAAAGACTAACTTTCATCTTATTTTTAGAATACTGAATTTATTCTGCTACAATAACCACAGTTTTTCGTTTGAGTCAGCAAGGCAAAACCTGTAATTTTTTTGTCATTATCAGTCCTCATATTGGGACTGTAATAATAGCTTAGACTTATTTCACCTGGAAAAATGTAATTGACTAGCGATTAGATTGCTTTCATTACTACTTAACTGAAGATAAACATTGGGTCTTTTTTCTCTATTGTAACATCCAGGTAATTTTACTAGACTTTAACAGTATGCTCATTAGGGGTGGTGTAACTAGCTTATTTTCTTAATGGTTTTGAATCAATTTCTTTAAATAAAAAAATCTATTTTAAATTTTTTTTTTTTTTTTACCCGCAGCCCAAGGTTGGAAAAAAAAGTTTAAGTCCACTTTAGCTAGAACAGCATTTTTCTCGTCATTAAATAAAAAAAAATCCCAGGTTTCTTTTTAGTACAGTTGCCAAAGTCACACAGAGTCATAGCTCTGTTGAGCCAACTATTCCCCCGTCTCTCAGTAGTGATGACTTGGGATTATTCTAGATAAAATACATTCTATTAAAGATAAAATCATTGGCATTCTCCCAAACATGATTAACTCTCTTTCAGTAAATGAGGCCATATCAGAGAGAACTGTAGAACCATGTCTACGTCTGTACCGTTTTGATTCTGTTGGACTTTCGGAATTATTACAAATATTAGCTTCATCTAAACCCTCAACTTGTATGTTAGACCCAATACCAACCAAATTATTTAAGAAAGTGTTCCCTCTGGTTACTGGCCCTATTCTAGTCACGATGAATCTATCTTTAATAAATGGATATGTGGCTTTGAATTTAAGGTTGCTGTAATTAAACCTTTACTTAAGAAACCCTCCCTGGATCAAGATCATTTAGCTAACTACAGACCTATATCTAACCTTCCTTTCTTATCCAAATTTCTTGAGAAAATAGTTGCTATTGTGAGCATCTAAACAGCAACAACCTGTTGAAGAATTTCAGTCAGGTTTTAGAGCTCATCATAGCACTGAAACAGCACTAGTAAAAGTTACCAATTATATTTTAACGGCCTCAGATAATGGATTTGTGAATGTTCTGGTCTTGTTAGATCTCAGTGCTGCTTTTGACACAGTCAATCATAATATTCTCTTAGAAAGGCATGAACATGTAGGGATTAAGGGAACAGCACTAGGCTGGTGTAAATCATATCAGTCCGACACATTCCAGTTTATTCATGTCAATGTTAAATCTTGTTCACACTCAAGGGTTACTTGTGGTGACTATATATATGCTTCCAATGGTTAAAATAATTCGACAAAATGGAATGAATTTCCACAGTTATGCTGATGATACACAGTTATATTTATCCACGAAACCTGATTAAACCAATCAGTTAGGATGATTACAAGAATGTCTCGAAGACATAAAAACATGGATTACTCTGAATTTTTCTACTTCTAAATTCAGACAAGACAGAAGTTTTTGTCTTTGGACCAGAACCTAAAGGCCTACAAAGACTAAGTTTCATCAAAAAGGAAACTGCTAAATCAATCACTTCATCTGGATGGCATTAATTTGACCTCTGGTAATAATGTAAAGAACCTCTGTGTAATTTTTGACCAAGACATGGCATTTAAATCCCATATTAAACAGGTGTCTAAGATTTCTTTCTTTCACCTCCGGAATACTGCTAAAATTAGAAAATATCCTGTCCAGGAGTGATGCAGAGAAACTAGTCCATGCATTTGTGACTTCAAGGCTGGACTACTGTAATTCCTCATTATCAGGAAGTCCACAAAATGCAATTAAAAGCCTTCAATTGATCCAAAATATTGCAGCAAGTGTTCTGGTGAATATTAAAAAGAGAGTTGACATTTCTCCTGTTTTTGCTTCTCTCCACTGGCTGGTTGAATCCAGAATAGAGTTTAAGATCCTCCTCCTTACTTATAAAGCCCTTAATAATCAAGCTGCATCGTACATCAGAGATCTGATTGTTCCATATGTTCCTAACAGAGCACTTCGTTCTCAGAATGAGGGTCTACTGGTAGTTCCTAGGATTTCTAAAAGTAGAATGGGAGGCAGATCTTTTAGTTATCGGGCTCCTCTCTTGTGGAACCAGCCGTGAGGTTTTAGTCTGTGAGGCAGATACTCTGTCTGTTTTCAAGACTAGACTTAAAACATTCCTTTTTGATAAAGCTTATAGTTAGAGTGGGTTAGGTTATCCTGAGCTATTTTGTAGTTATGCTGCTACAGGTTTGGACTGTTGGTTGACAGACTGACCACTTTTCTTCTCTCTTGATGTATTCCGCGTCGTCTTGCAAGAGGATTGACAGACACAACGGCTGAAGCTTAGACCAAGCGTCCAGCACGTAGCTCGCCAGATACATGCCCCTTACCGGTGCTTCGTAGAGTTGAGTAGATTTTATCTATAGCATTCAGAGACAAGCAGACCATTTCCATCTTTTCAGCTTTTTCAGTTTTGGTACGGAGAAAAATGCAAAAAGACACCCCAGATAGAGATCACAGGACACAGAGAGCTGTGGGATAAGACACGGAAGGAGGAGGGAGAGAAAAACGCGTGCATCCTCGCTGAGAGCCGGAAGAGAGATAGGTAAGATGTAAGATGTTGGTGAAAATGTAAAGATTGGATATGGAACATGAACATGATAGTGACATCTAGTGTGTATAGGTTGTAGTTGCATCAATTGAAAAGTTGAAAATTTAAAAAGTCATTCCAGCCGTTGGGTTGGGTGGCTTGCCAACGCTATGCCCAGTAACCAGCCTTAACCATGTCTATTACGGAATGTATGGTAGACGAGTTTTACTGATAGCTAACGTTAGCAAATGAGTTAGCTTACCAATCCAGAAGGAAAGTCGGTCCTCCTGCTTGTGTTTAAAGGCGTGGACATATTTTATGTTCATCTAGTGTAGGCTTCACCTAAATTTACTCTAATTTTAGCTGCTCTCTCGTTAGTTCTCTCCTGAGACGGATAACGATATCTCTTGGACTCTGAAGCAGCTGCTTGACTTGTTGATTTTGCCCTAAGTGCTCCGATTAGCACTGGTACTACTGTCACCTTCACCTTTCAAGCCTTCTCTAGCTACTCTCTGAGCACTTGGTATTTTTCAAGTTCCCCATGTTCCTTCTTCTTGAGGTTAACATTACTTGGTATTGCCACATCTACCACGAGGGCTTTCTTCTGCTCTTTATCATCCACCATGATGTTCGGTTGATTGGCCAATAGCATCATGTCTGTCTGTATCTGAAAGTACCACAGGATCTTTGTGTGGTCATTCTCCGCCACCTTTGGAGGTGTGTCCCACTTTGGCCTTGTGGTTTCAAGCCCATTCTCCATGTTTCTATATACTATGCCAGCAACTTGGTTTTGACATTCCATGTATGCTTTCCCTGCCAGTATCTTACACCCTGCTGTTATTTGCTGGATTGTCTCAGGTGCCTCCTTTCACAGCCTACACCTTGGGCCTTGTCTTGTGTGGTAGATCTAAGCCTCTATTTCTCTGGTGCTCAGAGTCTGCCCCTGTGCCGCTAGGATGAGTACCTCTCAAGTGTCCTGTAGGCCAGCCTTCTCTAGCCCTTGGTAGGATTTCTTGAGATCAGCCACTTCAGTTACAGTATTTAGTGTGTACCTGATTGATACTACCTAACATTCTGCCCCTCTTCTTTGTTTTGCAGTTACGTTCATGCATCCTGACTAATGAGGAACTGAACAAGAGTGCCACCTATGGGGGCCAGGGGCCGTCTCAAACTTTTTGCCTGCTGAGTCGTGAAGAGAAACAATAAATGACACGACCCTAGGATGGAGTTTTCTTATCTTATCTTAGGCCGCCAGCAGGGTTTTTGTTTGAGATGTTCAATTTCAGATAACGTCATTAAGATGGATGCTTAAACTCGATGATTCTGTTAGAGATGATTCAAAGTGTCGACTGAGATCATTTGAACCACTATTTATTGTCTTTCTTTTTGAATACTGCCTCTCTCCTAGGTTAGTTACTGATTGTTATTGTTATTGATTATTGAATTTCCTTTGTATTTTGATTTATTTTTGAGATTAGATAAAAAGGGGGGAGACTGTGGTGGAAAAATTTTGTGTTAGGATTTATCTGTACTTTGTAATCAACTGTGACACATCTTTACTTAATGTTGTAGTATTTGTCTGAATGTTAGTCTTATTGACTGACGCTTTTACCCAAGTCATGGTCAGAGTATTTTGATAATGATAGTCCACATCCTGTGTTACCATGGAGATGGCTCTTCGGACTGGGCATCCTTTAAGGTCTACAGAGTTCACAGCTTTCTAAGCAAAGAGAAAGACGCCGTAAAGTCTGTTACTCTCACCCTGAGACTCGTACTTTATCAAGTAGAATAGATAGACCAAGGTTACTAGATATAATATAAGCTTGTTGTTGTAAAATGTAGAAAGGTCAGTATTCTGCATTTTACTGTGATGGGTTACTGTCCTCCTGTATGATCAATTCAGATGATATTAAAACCTCCAAACGTTTAAATGAATCTCTCTCATTTTCATTAAGAATCTAATTCTGACTACAGCTGCCATGTTTTTTAAGTAATACTCTCTCTCTCTCTCTCTCTCTCTCTATATATATATATATATATATATATATATATATATATATATATATATATATATATATATATATGTATGTATATACACACACTGTATTGTCCCAAATATAGGACGACCCAAATCACAAGACAAACTCCCCTTTTCTTAACACTAATCCTTGGAAAAAGACCACATTCATTTTTAAAGAAAATATTTTTAATTGCAATTTTGTCACAAAAAATATTACAGACTGCTTCATTATTTGGCTGTTAATGCAATAACAAAGCTTTTACAATCCATATTTTTGTAAAGCAAGACACCAGCAATACTTAATAAAAACTGAGCACTAAAAACTTTTAGATAGATAGATAGATAGATAGATAGATAGATAGATAGATAGATAGATAGATAGATAGATAGATAGATTAGTAAACCGTATAACTTCCACATTATACCTTTCTTGAAGAGACTAAAGGCACCAGACTTTACTAACTAAACATAACTAAGACAAAATAACATATGTAAAATATAAAATTACCACAAAGAAAATTCAAGTGAAATTTTTTTCTTTTCACTTTCAACTGAATTCTTTTTTATTTATTTATTGCAGATGTTCCACATTTTGAGTATCGGTTCATGGTATCGGTTAAGTATGATGTGGTATGAAGTAGGATGTTATCCATGACATTGATGCGTTCAGAACCACCTGAAGTTAAAGGCCACTCAGGACAGTGAAAATGACCAAGGACCTCTGGAGAACACACTCCCTCTCTCTTTGGTCCTGCATCCTCATCAACACTGTGTCCATTCTTGGCATTACCCCTTTCTCAGAACCTGAGAACCTGGTCCTCATATGTTAAAAGTGTTTGGAAGAAACCCCAGCAGAGACCTTACTCATTGCAGCAACTCAATAACTACAACCTGCCACAAAAGTAGATAGCCTTTTTATGCATTGCCATTCTTCAGTCTGTCATGTGTTCATCTATCACTGTGTGATTGAGCTCATCCACTAAACCTGACAGGTCCAAACTGTAATGAACAGTCAAGTCTTCCAGAAAGAAATATCAGGACTGATCTTGCCCTTATCTAGGACTCATACAGTTTTAGGGTCAAGAAAGGACAGCTGAGATCTTTGCAAACCCTACATGTCCTGGACACACGTGGTTTAGATTTTTTTCTTCTTTCAGGTTGATACAATAGAACTATCTTTAAAAAAAATAATAATAATAAAAAAAACAGCTGCTACAGAGATGCTTTCTTGCCCCAGCCTGTCTCTGAGTTAGTGTCCAGGTCAATAGTGAATACTTGAACTAATTCAGCCTTGTCTTCCTCTTTTGTAGAAGAAAAAAAAAACATGTATATCAAAGATTAAAAAAACATATTATTAGAAGCCAAAAGTGTCCAGCACATTGTGACACTGTAAAATAATTATACAATCCAAACATGTGCTACGGATTAATTTGTTATGCTAAATTAAAAATATTGTGGAGGCCACAACCATCTGGGGGTCTGAGAAGACAGAGATGAGACGATGTTATGTTGTGACGGCACAGGTCGGGGTCCCCACTGATTCTTCCATTACGAAGTTTCTACTCGGCAGGTAGGCTAAAGTTTGGGGTTAGTTTGTCAGGTGAGTGCACAGGTACTGATTTTTTTTCTGTGATGTATGGACATTTAGAGACAGTCCCTAACCAAAACAACCGCCTTTAGGCGCAAGCCTTTGGCAGCGTTGTACCTAGTCCATGAGTAGCATGTTATTTTTAGAAATACATTTCAGATTACTGCTAGAATAAGTTATCTACATCATATGGTAACTTTCACAGAAATTTGTTGTTGTGATGGCACTTTTCGTAAAAATCCTTTAGCCTCAAGATTGTGTATACGAATACCTGTGTGGCTGTGTTGTGAATCTCAATGTTATCTGTGTGATGGACAGGTAACTGGTCTGGCATTTCAACCCATAAGTAGGCTACCGTGATAGGATTTATGTTCATTCCTCTGCCTGCAAAAGGCAACAATTTGGTAAGACTACTAAAAGAGTAAATATTTATTTCAAATTGTGTTCAACATATCAACAAATATTATAACTATTTTCCCATTATTTATCACCCAGTGCTCCTACCTAGTTCTAATTCTGGGAATTGCTCTCCCTCTGCTAACTGTGGGAGGGCCCTGCACTGAAGCTCAGGCCTCCTTCTTGCCTGAGGATTTCTTTTCACCTGAAGGGGGCAGGGACTATGTCCCAGCTGGACATAGTGCGTGGAAGGATCAGCCACAACCCTTCAGGCGCCCCAATCAGCCAGGAGGAGGCAGTATTCAGCCCAAAACTGATGCATGTTTTTGTTGGAGTAGCTCACATTAGCTACTCAAGGAAGCATGGGGAGAAAATGCAAACTCCACACAGAAATGCCCTTTCGCCAACCCCATCCAGGGTGTGGGTGCTGATGATATGGAGGAACAAACACCCCCTCAGCACCCACAGCATCCCCGGCAGGAATCGAACCCAGGACCTTCTAACTGTGAGGTGAGCTGCACTACCAGCTGCGCCACCATGCTCCCAGTGTTCAACTTTTTAACTTGAAATTGAGAATTCTTTCACTCTTAAAAAAGATCAAATAGATGTATTATATCCACAAACTGTGATATATTTAGCCATTTTAAATTATTTCACCTCACATTTTTTGAGGTCATAGTAATTAATCTTAGTCAACCTCTCCTGCTTAATAGACATGCTACATCAAACAACTAGGGCACATTCAGAGAAGAATCTCATTCCCTAAACAATATTAGAAGATCAGCTCGTCTGTCTAAGGATTGTTAGCATCCTTTGCAGTATATCCCTTATTTATCTCATTGTCTGAGTTTAATGAGTTTGGGGAGAAAAAACAAGACTGGACAAAATAGATTGTGTTGTTCAACCAATGGGGTCAGCATTGAAAATAGCTTTTGTTTTTTTATGTTTGTTTTTATCTAAGAGTTGCTTAACCTTGTCATCTTATGTTGTTTGGCTAATTATCTTGCAAATTAGTACAATTCTGGCTTTACATGTGAATATTGGCTATGTCCAAGAATGACGAAGAGAAGGCTGAACACATACCTTATGAATAAAACCACTTAAAAGGAAAGTTATAAAGGTTAAAGTTGATACATTTTACATATTTCTTTAAACAGGAAATACAGTGCATCCGGAAAGTATTCAGAGTGCTTCACTTTTTTTGCCTCATTCTAAAATTTATTCAATTAATTTTTCCCATAAAATTCTAAACACAACACCCCATAATGTTAATTTGAAAAAAGTGTATTTGAAATTGTTGCAAATTTATTAAAAATAAAAAACTTCAGAAATCACATGTACTTCAGCTTTGACGTGAAGCTCAGAATTGAGCTGAGGTGCATTCTGTTTCCACTGATCATCCTTGAGGTGTTTCAGGAGATTAATTGGAGTCCACCTGTGGTAAATTAAGTTGATTGGACATGATTTGGAAAGGCACACACCTGTCTATATAAGGAATCAAGTGTAGACATCCGAGACAGGATTGTCTTGAGGCACAAGGCTAGGGAAGGTTACAGAAAAATGTCTGCTGCTTTGAAGGTTCCAATGAGCATAGTGGCCTCCATCATCCGTAAGTGGAAGGAGTTTGGAACCACCCAGACTCTTCCTAGAGCTGGTCGGCCTTCTAAGCTGAGTGAACGGGGGAGAAGGTCCTTGGTCAGGGAGGTGACCAATAACCCGATGGTCACTTCATCAGAGCTCCAGCATTCCTCTGTAGAGAGAGGAGAACCTTCCAGAAGGGCAACCATCTCTGCAGCAATCCACCAATCAGGCCCGTACGGTAGAGTGGCCAGACGGAAGCCACTCCTTAGTAAAAGGCACATGGCACACCGCCTGGAGTTTGCTAAAAGGCACCTTAGGGACTCTCAGACAATGAGAAACAAAATCCTCTGGTCTGATGAGACAAAAACTGAACTCTTTGGAGTGAATGCCAGGCGTTACGTTTGGAGAAAATCATGCACCGCTCATCACCAGGCCAATACCATACCTACAGTGAAGCATGGTGGTGGCAGCATCATACTGTGGGGATGTTTTTCAGCAGCAGGAACTGGAAGACTAGTCAGGATAGAGGTAAAGATGAATGGCATGAAAACCTGCTCCAAAGCGTTCTTGACCTCAGACTTTGGCGACAGTTCACCTTTCAGCAGGACAATGACCCTATGTGCGAAAATAGGGAGGAGTGGCTACAGAACAACTCGGTGAATGTCCTTCAGTGGCCCAGCCAGAACCCAGACCCAAATCCAATTGAATATGTCTGGAGAGATCTGAAAATGGCTGTGCACCGATGCTTTCCATCCAACCTGATGGAGCTTGAGATGTACTGCAAAGAGGAATGGGCAAAACTACCCAAAGATAGGTGTGCCAAGCTTGTGGCATCATATTCAAAATGACTTGAGGCTGTAATTGCTGCATCAAGAAAGGTGCATCAACAAAGTACTGAACAAAGGCTGTGAATACTTATGTAGATGTGATTTCTCATGGATTTTTTTTATTTATTAATTTGCAACAATCTTTTTACATTGTCATGGGATGTTGTGTGTTGAATTTGAAAAAATTAATTTTGGTATAAGGCTGTAACATTAAAGTGGACCTGGCATGAAATTTGCATTTTTTTAGGTTTTTGATCATATCTTTTAGTTCACCCAGCCTCCCTATGGACCCTAAGGGGTTAAAATTAGTGATTAGTTTATCATTTGTTCCATGGTATGTCTGCCTACATAGTGAAATTAGCACTCAGAATCGGGCTGTTTGGCAGTTCAGCATATGACGACACGTTTCGGCATATTACGTGTTGAGTTCCAGCCAATTAACGCCTTTCCCAAACTACACCCTGCAAGTCCCTCCCTCCGCGGTGCAGAGAACTACGGTAACAGGCAAACAACAAACCAACAGCATGGAGTCCAGACCGCATCCAAACTGCACTGTACCTGGGTGTACAAAAGAGCATATCAGTATTTTTGTCCTCCCCACTTCTGAGCCACATAAAAGCTTGTGGATAGATTTTATGTATGCAGGGAATGTGCCCGACCGACTGCCGAAGCGTGTGGTAGTTTGTGGCAAACATTTCTAGGATGACTTTTTTTCCAACTTGGGTCAATACAGCAGTGGATTCACAGATTGTCTTAAACTCTCCGTGAGCCAGCAAATATCCCTGTACAAGTAAGCATATTTCCTCAATAATGTCCATCAGCCGTTAGTAGACATTCTGGCATTGTTTGAGTTGTTCGCTTTTCAATTAGCTTCATAGCTAACATTCATAATTAGCTTCACAGCTAATACCACAGTTTGTTTATGTAGCATTGGTGCTAGTATACTTTTATTTGGGGGAAAAAAGATTAGATATTATAGTTTAACATTCGAAATATCGTTAGAGACCCATTGACCACATAAGCGCATAGCCTAGGTCCCGCCCTCCGAAACCCGGTCGTTCTGTGCTAATGCTCACAGAAGGGCTACCTCTTCACACCTGCAATTCTAGAATAAGGCTAAATTACGGCAAGCGATCCTTTGATATAGTATTAAGGTACTTAGAGTGTGGCTAAAAAGGGCCTAAACGTTGCGGGGAATTTCATGCCAGTTCTACCTTTTAAAACATGTGGAAAAAGTGAAGCTCTGTGAATACTTTCCAGATGCACTGTACTGTTTTTTTAACCCGGACCTTATTTATTGCATGCCTTACGCTGATTTACTCACCCAGAGAGGTTTGGAGCAACTTGGAGTCTTTTGAGAGAAGTTTATATCCTTTCGACATTAGTCTATATCGGTACAATGGGAATTAACAAAATAAACAAAGTTAACCAAAATGTATAGAGTTAAATTTACGACATAAGTCCCATAGGAGCGTATATCAAATACCACAGGCAGTATTTATATTCAACACGAGCGTGTATTTCCCCCCACGGGCTTGTACTAAACTCCACGCACAGTATTTTTATTGTCTACGAGAGTGTATTACACTCTACAGGTGCATTGAACATTCTATGCAAACAGTTCAGTGACCACGAGTGCTCCTCCACTGCAGGCACAAAACATGGCACACACAGTTGCAGTTCTCAATCTGTGCACTCTTTGATTTACTCCTACGCTCTTGTGTGAAACTTTGGCCAGTCCCTCTCTCCCTCTTCCCTCCTCCCCCTCCACTCCAGTCACTTTATAGGGTAGAAAAAACACTGAAATATTAACCAACATGGGGAGCCTAAGTCTCCTCCCCTTCCAGTCGGCCCATGGGTCCCAAACCAAAAAAAAAATGAATGGAAGTCAATGAAGCGATAAAAGTTATTTTGTGGTCCGCTTTGTTTTACGTCCTGAATGACACATATGTTGTACTTCAATTTAAATGATAACTAATGATACACATTTCGAGTGCGTTTGTCCAATTCACTTTAGCAATTTTCATCTTATATGGAAAAATACTAGTTTGAAAATGATTTGTTAGAAATATGTTAATGGCTGATGGATACTATAAACAACTTTAATGACTGACATCAAGATGATTACAATCAATGAATTTTTAAACTGTTTTTTTAAACTCGTGACTTCTAAAATGTCACACTCAAACTCTTCCAAGACACATTGAGTAACATTTATTAGAAGTTGAATCAAATTTGAAAAGAAGGTATTAAAAGATTTTTATTAAGCCCACTTTTAAGTATTCAATTTTTTTAAAAATTAATTTGACGTAATATTTTACTTTAAATGTGTTTTCATCAGTTGTAAGCATAAATTCACCACATAAAGGCTTCAAGATCTAACCGTTAATCTATATGTTATATTTCACTTAGAGAATTGAGTTACTGAAATAAACTTCACTGAATAGGACTAATTACCTGTTAATCTTGATTCTCTGTTGATGCCATTATCACCCATTTGTTGTTGTTGTTTTTGTAATCCAAAACTGGCTAAAAAAGATGACAAGGTAAAAAGAAACCTAGAAGTTACATTAAAACTTCAAGCTACCAGTTAGGTTAGCTATTTTCCCCCTAACATCTAGTGATAGGGGAAAACCAAAAGTTTACAATATAACATCACTTTATTTGTAACTTGACGTTATGTTATCTTGGGAGCTTGTGTCAGCAAATTGTAATATTAATGATTGCAGCTAAATGTAGTGTTAATGTACTATTCCGATGATTAATCAGTTAAACACAACACTGTTCTGATGCTGTTTACAACAGGCGAAAGACATGGGGGAAGCAACTGTAACAGTGAAAATGCCTACTTTACAAATGCAAATATTTGCTTAAATCACCTTTAAACAAAGACACAAAAATACAGTGATAATGCTGCAATTTTAACAGATGATAATTATCTACAACTCACATCTGTGGTCTGCTTTAATCAGCGAAGATCTGAATAGTAATCTGAAAGGTTAAAAAATAATTAATATGCATTCGCATACATAAACATTATACACAAAAGTGTCAGTTGGTTGTGCTGTAAATTCTTGGTATAGTTTCTGTATTTGTCACCAAGTCTCAAATGAATTTTAGGCTAGTTCCAGCTCTTAAATCTCCAGCTGATTCCTTAAGCAAAGGGCAGCTAAACCCTAGCACCATAGCTATTGGTTACATGTTAGCACAAAGTTTTAGCTACTGCACTCGGTATAGATTCGTCTTTTGCCAGACTAAATGTTATTGTGAAAAGCCTGTGAAGACATCACTGCAACAATTAAAAAATATTTGATTCTATTCTAAACTCTTAAAAAGTTTACCCACCAAACTCCGACTCAGCCGAGTTGGCATCGTACTCACGCTTCGCAAAGTTAGCTATGGAAGCCAGCAGCACCAACGGGTCACGGTGCGGGGATAAGAGCAAAGTAGAAGAAGAGCACTCTATAAATGAAATTTGATTTGATTTAAACTCCTACTGCATTAGACACAGAAATGAAACACACATTTTCTTAATAAATTCAGTTAGTTTATGAAAACACATTGCTGTTTTAGTTAGTTTTTTCTTTGCAGCAATGTCTCATTTTAATTTTAATTAGAGCTACCTAAAATATATATTTTTTAACTTCTTGTTTTTATTATTTTGTTAGTTTTCATTAACGAACACCCGTTCGAAGTACCACTAAGGGGAGCTGGTACCACAGTTTGAGAATGATGGGCGTAGTTGGATTAAAAGTCTGTTTAACATCCTTGAAGACAACAAAGCACCTCTGAGACACTATGAAGTCACAGGGGAATAGAATGGTCTACCAATAGAATGCTCTAGTAATTCATAACAAAACATTGGTAAAATGAAGGAGTTTTGTGTCAGATCATGCCGTCCTTGGTTTTACCAATAACTCCCTCCCATTAACTCCATTTCAGTTTCAGGCAGCTAAAATATGGAACAGTCTTCATGAGGATGTGAGGCAAGTCTCAACTCTAACAATGTTTAAATCCAGGCTGAAAACAGTTCTTTTAACCGTGCATATGACAATTGAAGTATTTTATCTGCAATCTTGCTTTTTATTGTAATAATTATTTTTTAAGTTGATGTTTTTTTTCTGTTTATCTGTTTTCTTAATTTATGCACCTGTGAAGCACTTTGAATTGCCTGAATTCCAGGTTTAGTAGCTATCAACAAAGCCATCAGACCATATTATGCTGGTTATGTTTTCCTGTACATAGAGTTTACAATTAAGTAAGTCCGACTGAACTAAGGAAGGAGCCGCAGTTTATAGTTTAGAAAGATATATCATGTATTTTACTTTTGGATCTTTGGGTGATATTATTGCTAACATTTAAAAAAAATTGTATTCCCCTAGCACAGCACTACTTTAGTGTGCCACCAACATTATAATATCAGTGAATTTTGAAGAATTCTTAGCGTCTGAGAAAAGGAGCCAGTGTGAATGTGAACCACACCAGCTGAAAACAGAAAGAATGGTGCAATCTTTGTCCCCAATTGAACCAAGTATACCGGACTATCAGGTGTGAATGCAACCTTAATTAATGTGCTCCCAGCTCTCTTTAGGTCATCGACCAGTGTTATGGAAATTTTTAAAGTGAATTATAATTTCCTCTTCTGAGTTACCTTTCTACGTGGGTCAGAGGCTGCTGATTCACTGAAGCTGGGACAGTCCTAATCTGAAGGAGATTGGATTTGCTCCTCGTCAGAGAAGGGAGATTGGAACGGGAACACAGGACGAACTGTGTCAAAACTGTGTGAAGATAAAGTGTATGCATCTGATAGACCTAGAACCTATGCTTATCTGCTTGACACTGGACATCTACAGGAACATTCTGATTCTTGGACAGCTGAGCTTCATTCTGCAATCAACACAATCAGCAAAACTGAATGCCGCCTCGTTGGAAGATTTGGAGCAAAGAGATTGGCTACTGAAAGATTACGACTATGATAGTGTTTATGTGCAATTTAGGGTGGGTGAGTTAGGGAATATACAGGGTGAGCCTATTCCCTCTGTTTATGGCCAGAACACATTTCTGTAATAAATACTATAAAATCCTTTCAAGGTTTCTGTCTCACCTTATTTTTAGAACCCTGAGTTAATTTTTCCCATAACACCAGTTGCATCCCTGTAGTTCTGGGCCATTTCCTCACCAAAATCATTTGTACCCCACAACGTGAGATCTTGCATGGAGCCATAGGTTGAGGGAGATTTTCAGAGTGCTCCATTCTAATAATTGTTCTAACAGATGATTGATGCCTTCTCACTAAGATGTTGCCTATTGTAGATTGGCTCAGCCCAGTCTTGTGCAGGTGTACAATCTTGTCCCTGGTGTCCTTGAACAGCTCTCTGGTTGTGGCCATGTTTGAGGTTGGAGTCTGATTGTTTGAAAGTATTGGCATGTGTCTTTTATACAAATAAGGAGTGTTTTAGCTGCCTTTAATACAGGTATAGAGAGGAGGATAGAAGAGTACCTTGGAGAAGGAGGAAAAAGGTTTGTGGGGCCCAGAATTCTTGCTTGTTTTTAGGTGTTAAATACTTGTTTTATGCACCATCATACAATTAAATTATTTAAAAATCATACAAACTGATTTCCTTAGTTTCTTTTTACATTCTGTCTTTCACTGTTTAAGTGTACCTATAATACAATTATAGACCTCTCTCACCTTTTAATTGGGATTTAGTGGATGCTAAATATTATTTTTGCCCCACTGTAGCTGTAGGAAGACAAAACTCCTAGCACTGCAAAGGCCGAATTCACTCATGTTCATGCTGTAGTATACCATTAAACTTCCAGTACTGATTTTTAAAACTACTATTAAACTTGTCAGAATTTGGATTACATTCAGAATTGTAGTTATATCCTATTATTAATGGTACTACACAATAAACTATATATTAGAAAAACCAAGGTTGTATTACAAATGTGTTTTTTAATTATTACTAATCTTTGCTTTAGGTAAGATTTATATATAATATATATTACAAGGAAACAGTATAATTTATGTTAATTAGAATAGCTAGGCCTCTCTGGTTTAACACTAGAAGACCCAGGATTTTTTGCTCTACCTATAAAGCCCACAGGTAAGCCGAAAGGCTGGATGGCCCCCTGTGAACCCTCCTTTTGTTATGTAAACGGGGCAATCACTGGGACACCACAGGAGGGGGGATATGCAGAGCCACTTCACTCAAAACACCTTGACATCAAATGGGGGAGGGGGACAATCAGGTAGGAGCAGGATTGCTAACTGACTGTCTGAGCAGAACATATGAGCTGAATCAAAATGTAATATATGTAGAAGGATGTAGACGTTATCAGAACCCTACAACACTGGGCTTCCAACATCCCCACCAGACACATAAGAAAAGTAATAGAACAGAACCACATCAAATAAAGCACTCAAAATCTGTGGTAGGCCCAGTAGTCATTTACAGAATTGCTCATCAAGTTGATATCTGTACAAGATTTATTTTATGTAACATTTTTTTCGAACTGAGATACACCCGAAACACATTTGATTTGTTATATTTAAGAATTTGTACATTGTTTTTGTCTGTTTTGCTCTTTCCCTCTATTTTCTCTTTTCCTGTCTCTCCCTGTCTCAACTCATAAAAACCAGACTGACTGTTGCTGTTTGCCCACACTGTGATGTTATGTTATGTCAAAGATATATTATATGTCTGATTTCAAAATATCAGTTATGTATTTGAGCAGTGCCAGGTTCTGCTCAACTCCTCAGGTCACCTTTACGCAGAGGACAAAAGACATTCACACCTCAATTCTCACACATGCTCAGAGGACGCACCCAAGCGGCATTGCCATGCGAATGACCAATGTGGCTGATGTGACTGCAACCACCCCGACTAGTTTTGTGGCCGTTGACCCACCTGACTCCTTGACAACTCACTAATTACTGTTTATCACATTGTGGATAAATAGCTCACTGCAAAAAGCCTACCACTTCAGTACCCTCAAGAATTCTGTGGCGTACAAACCTCCTCTCCAAGGAACGAAGATGCAGAGAAGATTCAGCACTCAACAGGCACTGGAAATGGTCCTGGAAGGAATAAACCCTTGTGACTCAGATGGAGAAGAGATAAACGTTCAGCCGGATTCAGACTCTGAGCTGTCTTCAGGTAAGATTCAATTTCATATTATTTGTTATTTTATATTTCATTTCAGGCAGGAAGGTGGAAATAGTGGTGCACATATCACCATGTGAATAGAGTTTTGGGGCTTCTTTCATCAGACAGCCTCCATTTTGTTTCTGAGTGCAGGCCTCCGTTTGTTTCTTTTGGTTCTTATCCTGAGGTCCTTGCACCTTAGCACATTACCAACCTATTTGAGATGTACTGGAATGATTATTATTATTATTATTATTATTATTATTAATTCATAATTTGAATTTGTTCCCATTGCAGATGAGGAGACTGCTCCTCAGCCAAAAAAGAGAGCTCGGGTGGGGACTGACCAGACAGAGACGGCGAAAGATGGCACAGTGTGGTGTGAAAAACAGGTGGGGAAAAGTCTCCATTTCACCCCTCCATCTCCATACGGCGCAGATGGAGAGCCAACGGCTAAGGCCAGGAGGTCCATCTTGAGTCGTCTTCAGAGCTTCCTGTGTTTTATCACTCTGGAAATGCTAAGTTCCATTCGACACTGTACTGTTGAACATGCATGGCAAATGGAGCATGTGGACTGGTTCATGGCCCTCCCTGAACTAATGGCATTTATTGCTATTGTTATCTTGCGGGGGCTGACCAAGGTTCCATCACTGCATGACTGCTGGTCAGCAAACCTGGGAAACCCCCAGATCATGGCAACTATGTCCCGAAAACGCTTCCAAGAAATCATGCAACACCTACGCTTTGACGACAAGGACACCCGCAGTGAGCGAGCAAAGACGGATAAGTTTGCTGCAATTTCCGGTGTGTGGGGTTCGTTTGTCACCAACTGCATCACATCCTACAACCCTGGTCGACACATCACCATTTATGAACAGCTTTTCCCGTCAAAGACTCGCTGCTGTTTCCTGCAATACATTTCAACAAAACCTGACAAGTTTGGGATCAAGTTTTGGGTGGCTTGTGACTTGAAATCCAAATACATCTGCAATGTCCTCCCATATCTTGGCAAGGACCCCAGTCGTTCCAGTGGAGAGAGACTGTCCGAAAATGTAGTGATGAGGCTGATGGAAATGGGAACAATTGCTTCGGCTACAACCTTCAACACCTAGCCCTGGGAAAAGAGCAATGTGTCAGGTTAAAAATCAGTGTAAAAGCAATCATGCCACTCTGCGATGTATAGGCTGTTACAAATACACATGTGGCAAATGCAGAAAGGAGACGGCTTGGCAGTGCATGGATTGTGAGTGATTATTGAAATGTACTCACCTCACTCATTGTTACATACTGTTTAGTTTTCTCTGTGTGCTTGAAAACTCAAATTTCCCTGAGGGAGTCACCCCAAAGGGATCAATAAAGTTTAAAGCCTAAGTTCTAAGTCTCACTCACTTCCACTCTCTAACACTGTATCCTGATAATACTTTTTTATTATTATTATTATTAGTAAATATCATGAAGGCCCAGTTGGGATAACCCCAGATTTTGAGTGCTTTATTTGATGTGGTTCTATTCTATTACTTTTCTTATGTGTCTGGTGGGGATGTTGGAAGCCCAGTGTTGTAGGGTTCTGATAACGTCTACATCCTTCTACATTTATTACATTTTGATTCAGCTCATATATTCTGCTCAGACAGTCAGTTAGCAATCCTGCTCCTACCTGATTCTCCCCCTCCCCCATTTTATGTCAAGGTGTTTTGAGTGAAGTGGCTCAGCATATCCCCCCCCCTGTGGTGTCCCAGTGATTGCCCCGTTTACATAACAAAAGGAAGGTTCACAGGGGGCCATCCAGCCTTTCGGCTTACCTGTGGGCTTTATAGGTAGAAAAGCCAAATGGCTGCTCTCTGGTAGTTCTAGTGTTAAATTTGTAGCTAGCCTGTTAGATATGGGGAAGGTGAGGTGTGTTGAGATATTACTGGTTTGTCTAAATAAAAGAGTTTCCTCAAAAACAACAATGTCTGCCTGTAGTCGTTTTAGAATATCTGAAATGTTCTGTTTTTTTATTTCGTCAAAAGCTGTGGAGATTCCAGGTCACAGATCCTAAACAAGTCATTACTGTGTGTATATAGTTTCTGTGCAGATGATGACAACTATAATATGAGCCGGGTAAAGTAAAGGTTAGACATTGTGCTACTAGGTAGTATAACCTGGATCAAATTGTATCTTATATTCAGTGAGGAATAAACTAAATAAATGCACATAAATTAGCTGCTGTAACACAGGGCTATGTTACTCTACTCATGAGTAAAAACAAACAGTAAAGCTGCTTAATTTTTACTTTAATAAAGCAATGGAGTGATCTCCTTATCTCTGAACAGCTGTCTGTTAATTTAGAGTTTATCTATTATCGTGCAGTAAGTTTGATTTGCTATGAATAATTGTTTTGACTCTGAATAATTGCTTGGGGCAATTAACAGAATTTTTATTTTAGATTTTAAAATGGCCAAGTTAGGGACACCATCCTGTCCAGGATATACTAATAGTAATAATTGTCCAGGATATAATAATAGCTAAATTATTTAGTCTCAGTTCATGTTTATGACTACCTGCTTGAAAAGCAGTGTTGGGTTGTAATGGAATACATGTACCGGCGGTACATATTAAGAATAGTAATTATGAGTAACTGTATTCCATTACAGTTACTATTTTTTAAACATGGTAATACAGATACTTTCGTAAAACCAATGGAATACTTGTGTGTTTTCCACTTTCCACCTGAAAGATGAAGATATAAGTTTTGGGAAATGTTTGTAGACTATCCCATAATATCCCTAAACAACATGCTGCTAAAACCATAGAGATCCTATGGCTGAAACACTCCCGGCCTGCATGCACCAACATTAACGTGAGTTGCCAGGTATAGATTCAGACCAGGAGCTGGGGGGGTTGGAGCCACAACCACAGCCAAATTAACGTACTAGCAGTTAAGGAAATTATATAATTAATGGCGCTCAATCGCAGTTAATATGCTAGCATTTCTGACAAAAAGCCCGACTAAAGCCATGGTGGATAAAACAGGGGTAAAGATCAAATCTGGCATCACTAGTAATAGTGTCGCACTTCCTATGCATCTGGTGTCGAATTGTGAAGTATGCAGGCAAACTCCAGTGATTACTGGCGCAGCTGTAATTCAGTATCAATTAATGAGGCGGAATATTCGTATTACCATCTAAAATATTGTTGCAAAGTTAGTGATGGATCCAGATGAAAACATTTTCACATTTTTGTGCAAACGTTTGCTGGCTGGTCTCAAGAAACTTCACCTCAACCGGGCTTTCCACTGGTCGTGTCAGCAGCACGTTACAGGAGCAGCACGTTTTACTCACGTATCCTGCTGCTTGGCCCTTTCCACGGAGGGTGTCAGCAGCACGTAGCAGCAGGGAGGCGGCTGTCACCGAGAGAGCCCGAAATCATGCGAGATCAGCAAAATCATGCATGGTTTCGTCAGTAAACGCAACAACAAGCAGGAAAAAGACTACAACATGGCTCCAAAAGGTCTGTGTTTTATGTATTGTCCGTTTTACATTCGCCAATGGGTTTATGTTATGTCAGGGAATATACAAAATCCCTCGAAGTGCAAAAGAATAATGTTAGTGGTGATCCAAGGTAGTGTAGACACTCCCGCGACCTACTGACTTCTCACAGGGCCGCACAGGTAGTAAGGTAAAGCTACCGGAAAGAAGCACCTTTGTTTTATTCCGAAAAATTTCCAGATGCCGAGCTGTCTGATTTCCTGTCTTCCTCTATCCAAAATGTCCAAATTTACACGTTTCACAGGCATAGCACGTAGAAAATAGGACTGCTGCGTATATTTAGAAAAGTGCTGCGACATGACGCTTCTGTGACGGGGCAAATTCATGCTGCTTTCGGCTCCGGTGGAAAGACATATTGATTACAGCGGTGGCTAACAGCATATGATGTGTTGCTGCTGTAACATGCTGCTGACACGTACGGTGGAAAGGAGGGGTCACATCAACAAAGTCAACAGCAAACTAGAAGCAAAGCATCTGATTGAAGATGTTTTTTATAGGTATTCTAAATACTAGTCAAATATTTTGCGCCAGAAATTCATTAGTGAAGAGCAGAACTATAAAGCATGATATAGTGTGTCATTCAAAGTGTTACACCTGTCACAAATGGGTGAGACAGAGGGGTAGATTTTGTGCAACATTGCTTTAGAATAATGTAAACAATTAACAATTTTAAACTATATAAGGTGGTGTCTACTGTTTACTGAGCAAGAATGAATTTTGGACAAACACTCATCCCGCGCACATTCAGAGAACTCCATACCCCCCGCCCCCCCCCCCCCCCCCCCCCCCCCCAGGTATTTCTTATCTTAATTGTACTTACATTAGGATGATGATCCAACATGCTAACAATTTTTGATATTAGGTGTTTGGAGTCAAAAGCGCTTTTAAGAATAATAATAAATAAAAAAACTAATGTTCTGCTGGGAGATGCTCAAAATGCCAAATTTTTTATTGAATAAGATGCCTAACTTGTAAATAACGGAAAAAAAACTTGAATGAGGCAGATATACTACTTTTATTTCAGCTGATTAAATGATCAAATTTTCCTTCAAGGTAAACATTTTCAATTGAGACTAAGCCCTTCTGTCTCCAATCTTGATGACATCTGTCTGACCGTGGGGGTAAAAAAGAATGGTTAAAACATACAGTTGCCTGTACAGAAGTTTCTGGCAAGGCCAGAAAGCTCCTGACCTGATTTAAAATTCTGACCGAGTGTTTCACAAAATACATTAGTTTATTAACAAAAGGAAATAAACTTTCCAGTCAAAATACCTTAATCAACAAAACCAATAAGCTAGTAACATACTTAACTAAATGGATAAGTAAAATAATGAATAGTAAAACTAACTACAAAAAGTAAAAACAGTGAAAGTGTACAATTATGCAACACTTGAAACAATAACTAGTAAATTGAAAGTGATGCCACAGACCAAAATGAATATGCATGCATAAAGACCTTGGTTGTTCTGAAGAGTTTTGGGAATGAAGCTAAGTTAGTTTTAAACTACATTGGATTTCTTTAAGACTGGCACAATTTGGTTTGCATTCAAAAAAGCAATGGACAATGCAAAGCATGGAGTGAATACAAACCATTATTTGGAGCCAGTAATATTTTATTAAATAGTTTGTGATTAGAAATCGATAACCTGTAAAATTGATTTTATTTCATGGCTCAATCACTGCAGTAATGGATCTACATTTAGGATTTTGACGTTGACTAAAAAGGGCTGTTTCAAACAAACTCACCAGATTAGTTTTTGTGTCTAGATTGTTTTTAAAACCGATCTGTACTTTGATCACTTTGTGTGGTGTAGCACCACAGCACAGAGAAAGACTCTTTTGAGATGGAGTAGACTCTGGTGGGATGAACTAAGTTGAGGGACTTAAGATGGCACTGCCACATGATCACATAAAAAGTTATCTCCGGCACTGGCCTTGTATTTCCCCAAACTGGAGAGTAGTTAGGGTTAAACTGTTTTATTTTAATGCAATAATGAGTAAGGAGAAGTCTAAAAAAGAGGATACGGACTACGAAACATCCCTAATTGTGAAATGGAGAAAGAAATCATGGCTAATGAGGAGAGGCCTAGCATCAGGACAAGTTGGCAACCGAGGCGCAGGCCTAAACTAATTTCAGGGTGTAGTGAGTGATGCTTTGATGGCTGAAATGGCTACATTAAGAGCCAAAATGAAAAGATCTTTCAAAGAACTCTGTAGAGAATTTTGGGAGTGTATAAAGATGATGAAGATAGAGTCAACGTCTCATCTAAAGAACAATATTTTTAGCTCAACTGAATGAAAACAGGCTTATCTAAAACAACTCTTTTCACATGAAAGAAACCAACCATGAACATGGAAAATTAACACAGAATCCAGGTAAGACTAAACCTAATGAAAACACACAGGCTGGGAAGTCAATAAATTTGTGGAGGACCGATCAGGTGAGATACCTGAGGAAGATCAGTGGCGCTGATGAAGGTCATGAGTACAGATTAAAGGTGACTGCAGGACCACTAAAATGGGAGGCAAATAAAACAGACTCATTTACCTAAGAGAAGGTAAAAAACATTTAATACTGAATTAAAAGCTCTCAGCCCCAAAATATTAATGTATGGCACAACCTTTTAGACAATAATATAAGCAACTATGTCTATTGACTAATCCAATCTGGAGTAAACTGAATAAATCAAAACTGTGCAGGTGTGATTAAAATATTCAGGGAACTGAATTAAATATGCACACAGATATAAATGGCACAACTCCAAAACACTTGGAATTAAAGAAAAGTTTTATAAAGAGGAACCTGTACAAACTTTTAATACCATACAGTTTGTATAGGGTTACCTTCATTTTAATTAACATAGTTCATCCAATTTCACACAAAATAAATCCAGTCATTTTAAGCGCTTCTAAGGATTTTCAGCATTAATGGAAACCTTAAAGTACTGTTGAAAACAATCATGCAGGATGATTGATTTACAGGATTAGAGGGAATCAATTTAACATAATTGACAACACATAGGATGACAAATCCTGGGTTTCAAACCTGGAGTGGAACCTGGTAGCTCAAGTGCTAAACTCATTATGAATGCAGTATAGCAGACTCAGCCTACATCGTGGGTCCATGACGTCTTATAGCAGCCTATGGAGAAGAAAATGTTTATGCTGTTGGTAACATCAATTATCTGAGTAAAGCAACATGAAAGATTAGGTATTTTCAACTGACTTCTTTTGAAAGGAATTACATAGACATTTTGGCTTTGAGTGTTCTGGAGTAACAACTGGAACAAAGAGATTATGGATGCGGAATCTACAGTGATCACTGAACACGGCTAATAAACATGCTAAAATCTTAAGTCTGAACGACAGCTAGAAGACAACTTCAGGGGGAAACACACATAGGGTGTGGATTAATAGCATGTTTAAATCATTTCTTAATGATTTAAACATAACCAGGTAGTCCTCTGGGGGAGCATTTAGAAGCAAAAAAAAAAAAAAAAAAAGAAATAAAATAACGAAGAATAGACTTTGAGTTTTACATTCAGGTGATATTCAGTTAACTTGACTCAACAACCGACTGAAGGACTAATGGTCAGAAGAAATAAACGCAGACATGATGGTGGATCTTGGAGTTACATGGTTGAACTAGATGATTTAGGTTATCTTATGAATTAAAAGATTAAAAATAGATTAAAAGATTAAAAATAATAAAAATTGTTAAAAAAATCAGAGAAATCATGACTAATTATTGGACTCCCACCAGGCGGGGAATTGACTAGGAGGTCAAGGGTTTGGCCAATCTGAGGGTCAACCTCAGCCTCGGAATGTTTTACAAGTGGGGGACTTGTTCTCTTGGATCAGGTCTGCTGCCTGATTTCAAGAGACGACACTTTCCTATTATAAATCGACTGAGGGAAAGGTTCGGCTTGGAAAATTATTTAACACTTTATCAGGAGGGACCTCCAGATACTTTGAGTGGTCTGTTGGGGGTGACGTCTGTTACACAGTATCTCTCACTTGGGTTTATCTGGTTTTCGCCCTGGTAGTAAGAAGAGGTATAGAGTTTAGTTTCTTATAAACTAAGCTTTATGAGGGTTCTATTCTTCTTCACCTGTATTGAGGATTTTTAATGTGATTAAATGTTTTATGCTTGCTGAAAGTAACCAAGGCTTGCAGATGGGCCTGCAGATGTAATAGAGGGTTGTTTTTCAGAGATGTGCAGTACCAGGCTCTACCAAATATGGAGTTATTGTTTTTAGGGAGAAGCTGCAGAGCCAGGCACCACCAGGTTCCCCGTTATCTCGCAACCAGTAACTCAATGTGTGTGTGGGGAAATAAATCAGCAAATGTATTGGTGTGTATGTGCTGTGAGCCATCATGTGGACTGAATAAAGCAAGCCTGTCTGCAGAAGAGAGGCAGAACGCCTGGGATTCAGACTACTGAGGACAGGTCTTCTCCACTTTTCTGCAGAAGGTGAAACTGAATTAAGACTCAGCCTGACTTTTTTCTCCACTGAAGATGTATACTCTAAGTACTCCTGAACTGGGGGTGGTATTATTGACCACGACACCTGTAATATAAGGAAGAAGAGGAGGGAGACTGGGTATCTTGGACTAGACTTCTGAAGGCTTCTATTCTTCTTAACCTGAGTGTATCAGAACATTTTTTTGCAGGGTTTCCTGTGAACCAAAGTTGAGAAATCCGGTTTATACTGTAACCCACATAGATGGGCTAAGATTACAGTAAGGTGTCACCTCCTGATAGACCGACCTGCATCAAAAAAGAGGGGAGAATTTAAAATCAACCTCTTTTGGTTTAGAGTTTAGTGTCATAGACTAAGCTAGGGGAGAAAAGTTTGGGCTGTAAGAATAACATAGGCTTACAGTGCTGGCTAAAGAAACCAGACCTAACTAGGATACACAGAGTTAGTTGAACAATTAACTAAATAAGACAATGGAATAATCTAGGAGGAACTAGGAGAAAAAAATAGTTAACAGTTAATAGTTAATAGTTCATTCAGAGCTTAAAAAATAGGATGAATGAGAAAAAGAAGATGAAACAGTAATAAGGAGAATGAACAACTGAAAACCTTCAAAAATTTATCACCAGGATCAGAGTTTTTGGGAACTGTGTGTTCTCCGTTTTGTAAAACAGATAAGAACAGTCCAGTTCTGGCCCTCGAGCCAAAACCTGAGAACCTTTAAAGAAAAATTGCTGAATGATGAAAAGGTTTTGGAGATTACATCTGCTAAAAGAATAAAATACTCTAAGGGGATTTGGAAGGATTATTCTGAACTAATTAAGATGTAATTGGGATAAACAAAGAAAAGGTTTTGGGAATGTCTCATGAACTTCAAGCAGAGTCTGGAAATCTTTGCAAACAGCAAGTAGTTCTAATAAAAAAAAAGTCTGGAAAAAGACTATTCTGGAAGCCAAGGTTTAATCTGAGGATTTTTTTATAAATCTGGTCGAACTCGCTAGCCTGGAACAATGATTCTAGGGGAATTATGTGGTTTAAGATTAAGTTGAAAGGGTTCCAGTAGCACAACTACAATTTCGCATCAATTAATGGAAACATTTTCTGTTCAAACCCAGAACTTCTGGTGTATTTTTTTTTGTATTTTAACGATTTCTTTCCACAGGTAAAGGAAGAGTAGATGAACGATGTTTGGGCATTGTGTTGAACTTTTTCTCTCCTCAGCTGGTAGCAATCAGGAAAAGGGCTTTGATATCTTCAAGCCAGGTGGGAAACGGATTGTTACTGGGAGATAATTGTATAATGGAAATTTTTGGGTTGAACTAGGGATTTTTGTTTAAACCTGAGTGTAATTCTTTGAAGAAGAGATTTTAGTATAAAGGAATTATACTAGGTGGGGAGAAGTAACTCAGATATAAACTAGATTGGATAAATTTTTCATTTCTTTCATCTTGGTCATCTATAATCTCGACCAATTTCCTCTTGCATAAGAAGTTAAGGAAGCTTGGTTTATTAACTTCAATGGTGGAGTTTGTTTAGGATTGCTCGATGCGACAGCAACATCAAGGTAATCTAAACAAGACTCTCTTTTGCTATTCTGCCAATTTCATCATTTGCTTGAAGAATCAACCCTTGATGACTAACACTAATGCTAATACTTGAGGATCACATCAGCGCCCTCCAGAAATGGAGGTCATCTGACTGATGATCCTCCCCCTTCTGGGGAAATACAGAAGTGGCAGGGGCCACTTGGTGCAGAGGCTAAATGAGACCAGAGGTGGACCTTGGGAATCCTGGCGACAGCCTGAGACCAACAACCAAGGGAAAAGTACACAGTTCAACACTGACTGGACATTTAACATCTCCAGTGTGATGTGCTAAAGAGAGTATATAACATCTCTCTCTGTTGGATTTTCTTTTAGAGTTTCTACAGATGACGAGACGAAGTGTGGCCATCCCAGGCACAGGGAGGTCATCAGAATGTATTTTCCCCATCAAAATCAACTGAGTGGTGAACAAAGAAAAAACACCACAAGTGGCCTATACAAGGTAAAGCGCACCAGATGGGTTTTTGTTTCTGACAACGAGTTATGTCTCAAAGTCATCAAAATTGACAATATCCTGATTGTTATGAGCTGTTTCCTATAGTCAGCATGAGAAATGTCTGAATTTGAATTAATTGTGTGATCATTGGTTTTGTTGTTGTTTTTCTTTTTGGCTCTATCTCACTATCATTAGGGAAGGTATTAATATAATTGAAATAATTTATTTTTATGTATGAAAAAAGAGAGGACACTAATATGAAACTTATTTTAATATAGTTATTTTTAAAGTGTAGTAAATATTAATAATTATTAGTAAATATATCCAGTGAATGAAAAATATTGCTTGGGACTTCGAAACTGAAGTTGGAGGAGATTTATTTACATTTGACCTACTCTGGCTCAACTGAAGGTCGCTAAGAGATATTGTTGCGTCTCTTGAACAGTTCGGTCTGAGATAAGTTCACAGGGCTTACAGAGGAGACTTCACTTCACTTCTGTCTAGCTGGGGAGAGTGCAATTTTCCCGGAGCGTTGCGTTCTTGTTCAGATCCTAATAAATATCTTTTAAACTTCAATGGATACTGATTCAGACAAATCCTTATCCACAATCATGTGTGAATTTCCATATGTGCATATGTATGTATGTGCATATATTTTTCTTCCCTTGACTTTATAATATTTTGGTTGTATAAAAATGTTTCCTAAAAAAGAAAATTTCACGCTATTCAATTTTATCTCAACTGATACTCCAGGTTGTCCTCTAGGCTCACCAGCTTCTTCTTCCTCCTGTTGTTCCTGGGCAAATGGGCAGGCACTGGCTCGGCAGCTTCGGCTAAGCAGCTCTCCTCTCAAACAGCAAGACAGTATGGCCTCATTCACAGAGAGAGGCTGTCTATCTCTCTTGTGAAATTTGTGATTTTAAAGATTCCTTCAGCAGAGTTTTTAATGAGTTTATTTCAAGACTTCTTCCATCAGCCAGAAACTGTTAACTGATCCACTATCAGCAGAACTTGCATGTATTTTGGGATCCAATGAGTTCCAAACCCTGGCTAGCAAGGATT
The DNA here is from genome assembly GCA_028564705.1 of Apricaphanius iberus. Taxonomy (NCBI): domain Eukaryota; kingdom Metazoa; phylum Chordata; class Actinopteri; order Cyprinodontiformes; family Aphaniidae; genus Apricaphanius; species Apricaphanius iberus. The sequence goes on along the minus strand of JAPXFQ010000664.1, from coordinate 200,708 downwards.
TAAATTTGCATGAAGGTCTCTCCCCAATGTAAGTTTGATGGTGACTTATAGGCAAGAGGAAGAGAGTGGGCGTAGCATGTGTGTATATGTATGTACGTGTATATGTGTGTGTAAGTATGGGTGATGATGCCACATTCACAAAGTTCCCCCTTTTCATGTTGGAACTGAATGGGTAAGTGAATTGGGGGATTATTATGCCCCTTTTCCACAATGGTCAGCTTGGCCCGGGGGGTGTCGGGTCAACTACGACTAGAATGGTATGGTTGTGTTTCTGTTGCCATCTCAGGAACGCGACAGAGGGTGAGGACATGGGCGGGTTCAGTGTATCAAAAGTTCCAGAAAAAATATTTTAGGAAGTCATCTTTCCCAAGACTAGTCACCTGTGCCTGATAAGCTCCCTGTCTGGGTGGATCCCAGTCCCCTAACAAATTAAAAGATTTTTCAGCCAACTCTCATCGCTCAGTCATCAATCCGTTCATGCATCTTGCTCTCTGATCATCGCAGAGACCTGCAGCAGAGAACCAGGTTCTTTGCTGCTCTTTTGGGGTTCACTGTGATATCACTTCACATTCACAACACCAGGCCAATCATTGCTTACCACTACAAGGTAGGCATGAGAGTGATATCATTTTACCTGACCAATCAGTCCATAGGTGGGTGTGTTTGATAACCTTGGGCTGCTTCGGACCAAGCTAGAGGTAGTCTAAAAAAAGGGTTAAATTCGATCCAAAGGTAGTGGAAACACACTAAATGGGTCTTGAACCCTTCTGTTGCTCGTTGTCAAGAAACACAGTGTGTGATTAGTGTCTGGTTGAAAATAATCACTAATAATTATGTTCAATTTTAACATAGTTATTGGTTAATTCTGAGTTATTAATTATTAATCAGATAATTGTGGCACCACTTCTGTCTTTAGAAGAATAACTTCTGTATAATAACTGTTCCAGCCAAAACATCATCAATAAATCCTCTATGAATGCACTAAACAAGTATTTGTCAAACATTTTACAGTGGGTACCACCTGATAAATTGTCGAGCTCTCCAAGTACCACTATCATCATCAACCTAAACATATAGTAGAAAAGGCTTACTTTTTTAACTATAGCAATTAACAAACAACAAACAAATTAACAACTCCTAATAAGGATTATTTAGTAGTAATTGTTGCCCTCCACAGCCAGACTGTTTGTGAATGGTAAATTTTTTCCATCCATCCATCCATTTTCTTAACCGCTTAATCCTTAATGGGTCGCTGGGGGGCTGGTACCTATCTCTAGCTGTCAACGGGCAAGAGGCGGGGTTCACCCTGAACAGGTCGCCAGTCCATCACAGGGCCACATAGGCCACGTCCACACTGAGCCGGATAATGCGTTAAACGTATAATTATTTAGTCTACACCCCCCTATCGTCCACACTAACCCGGCGTCGTTTAATGTTTGTGGCCGGATAACTATTAGCCGGGTAAGAGAGCCGTGTAAATCTTAATTCAACGGCTAAACGACCTAGTGTGGACAGCTTCCCCGGATAATGAAAGGAAGTGGCGTCACCGAATGCTGCGTCAATAACAATACGACACTACAGACAAAGACAACAGCGAAGAGTAATAAATCGATCTCGTCGTCTGTCCACACCAAAAACTCTCTCTTGTTCTGAGCAGCTATTGTTCTCTTCGGTTAACGGGACAAGCAGATATGTACTGTGCTGTAGAGCTTCTTGTATATATTATGTCGGAGCTGGCGTCACGTAGATTATACGCGTCTTTTTGCGCATGCCCAGTATTTGCACAGGTCGGTATGGGATTGCGCAATCATGGGAACTTAAACGGGGTGTAAATGCTCGTGTTGAGTGGATAACATTAGGCATCTAACTCCCCGTATAACCTTATCCGGCTTAGTTAGGACGTAGCCATAGAGACAGACAGGACAAACAACCATGCACACACCTAAGGACAATTTTGGAGAGATTATTTTACCTCACAGTCTTGCTTTTGGACTGCGGGAGGAAGCTGGAGTACCCGGAGGAAACCCACAAACTCCATGCAGGAAGACCCTGGGCCTGGATATGAATCCACAACCTTCTTGCTGCAAGGCAACAGTGCTAACCACTGCGCCACCGTGCAGCCCAATTGCTACATTTTTGTATTTAGAACTTTGACCATATACCACTAGGGAGAGCTTAAATACCACAGTACGCATACTAAGGTATATTAAACGTCTATTAATGTTTGATTAAGATGTTTTAGTTACCATACTTTGTAATTATACTTTTAAGATTGTTTGCAGAGTCAGCTCTTGTTTGGGTCACAGAAAAACAGGACATTGATTCTAAGGTACAAACAAGGACCAGTTCTATCTAAACATCTCATCTTGACTTATGACAAATCTTGTTATCTGGTGTTACACTTATGACAGATCATGTGAATGTCTTTCTCAGCATTATACAAAGTGTCCCTTATGTTATCTATATCCAGTGAAACTATCTCCTGATTGTTTACTGCTGACTAGTGAAGTGAAACATCCATTATTGCCTCATCACTGGTCTTGTGATTATCCTCTGATGTAAGGAGGCTCGTCTTGGCAAAAGTTTGAATGAACCAATCATGTTTTGTGTGCCATATGTAAAGTTAGGGGGGAGTTTCTCTAACTTTGTGTTAAAATATAAAACTTAATTTTTCTGTTATATACTTTGTCATTCCTTGGTAGGGTGACCCAGAGAGGGTAATTTATACCACTCTGTAAGCTAAATATCTAATCTGTTTTAAGAAATTCTGTAAACTAGTATTTAATCTGTTTTAAGGAACTCTGTGAACCAGTATTTGATTTCTTGTATTAAAATCAAAATAAAATAAAATTACTCTCATCTCCTCTCTGATAAAACTGAACACGCATGGAATTTATGAGTTAAGGTTTAAATTGAATAAAGATTAAAATCCTTCAGTACCACAGTTTGAGAGTCATGGCACTAAACCATGTGAATGGGATGATAAAAGGATCAGGAAAGGACGATGAATGATATCTGTACAAGAGAAGGAAGAAGAGAGGTGGCTGATTCCTCTTTCTAGAGGGCTCAAACTGAGATCAGATAAGGGCCATATGCGCCATTTCCACTAGGGCCAGTACGGTACAGAATGGAATGGGTCAGTACAGCCTGGAACAGGTAGGTTGTGTTTCCATTACCATCTCAAAAGAACAGTAGTGGGTGAGGATATTGATAGGCTTAGCGTAACAAAAGTTCCAGCAAAATTCAGTCACAACAAAAGCTCCAGCAAAAAGCATCTCTTTTCTGTTTATGAAGATTTAACTTTTGGAAAACAGAGATATTTTTTTTTATCAATGTACTACTTAGACTTCCATAGATCAGAGTGATCTCAATCTAACTATCTTGTTTTACAAGGATGCGTTGCAGCTTGTTTTAGTTGGACATTAAATTCAAGTCAGCTCCAGGACAGTGTGATTGCAATAAAAGCAGGTTTTTAAAAATATTTTTATCACATACAATTTCTTCTCACGAAAAAAAAAAAAAAAAAAACAGATAGGAAAAATATATTAAAATTTGAAATCAGATTTGGTTTGAAAAAAATCAGAGATTTAATTTTTAAGCCATATCGCCCAGCCCTACTTCCAAGTTCTGTAAATATTCACCCTCTATTCTGAAACTTTAATCCTGTAAAATAACAGGGTTTTGGCCCTTGTTTAATAATGTTAGCCAGGGGCAGGGGCGCTGCTAAGAATTTTGTGCCACATGACATGAATCTTGGCAGGGCCCCCAACACAGCTGAGATTTTTTTCATATTAATTTACATAAAATCGTGCACTTTATGGCATTTTTACTATCTTTCTCATACATTTAATTCAATCAGACTTTATGTGAATCATATATAACTGCTACTGCTAGACCACCTTAAATGCATTGCTTTGTGCTTGCACTAGCAATGTAAGTGGATTACAAATGATTTACTCTTATTGTTGCAAATTGAATGAAAAGTGGTATTGGACAGATAGTTAAACACAATCAGGATTTATAAAAGATAGGTCTATACATAATAAAATCAGATTAGTCCTTGATTTAGTAGATTATCATTCTTTGATTGAAGATAAGGGTTTCATTTTAATTTTTGGATCTTTAGCATTTGATTTTGTTGAACATACATGTATTATAAAAACGTCCGAATATTTTGGATTCTATACAGAGTTTATTAAAGCGATACATATAATGTATGAGGATATTAATAGCTTGGTTTCTCTCCCCCAAGGAACACCTAAAGGATTCACTTTCAATCATGGAATCCGGCAGGGCTGTCCCTTTTCTCCCTAATTATTTATTTTAGCTGCTGAGTTATTAGCTATATCTAAAAAAAAACTGTCCAGATCCCTTTGATTATAATAACACAATTTGAATATTTTCTAAAGCATTGGGATTCTATTTACATTAAAAAATGTGAGCTTATGTCAATACATGATATGGAGCAAACTGACTTATATGGGATTCCAGTTAAAATTAGGTAAAATCTTTGGGAATGATTATAACTAAAGAAACTAAAACCAGAGAAGACTTAAATATTTTACCTGTAATAAAAAAGTAAATCTATACTCAACTCCTGGTTGCAGGCAACTCTTTGCAGGCAGAAGCTCCGATAGAAATCATCTGCCAGCTATTGTACAAACTACTTTGAGCTGTTTGGGATGGCATTTCTTGGCTCATCTGTACTCAGCCCGCTTTTTGTAGCTTTTAAGTGTGTGTGTGTGTGTATGGCTGATGGTTGGGTTGGGAGGGGGTTTTATTTGCGTTGATGATTCTATTTTTGAAGGGGGGTGGGGGGTTGTGGGGTTATTTTTTAAATCTGTAAAGCACTTTGAGTAACTTTGTTTGAAAAGTGCTTTATAAATAAAGTTACATTGATTGATTAATTGATAAGAGACCTGATTGTTCCATATGTTCCTAACAGAGCCCTTCGCTCTCAGACTGCAGGTCTACTAGTAGTTCCTAGGATTTCTAAAAGTAGAATGGGTGGCAGATCTTTCAGTTATCAGGCTCCCCTCCTATGAAACCAGCTCCCAGGGTTGATTTGTGAAGCAGACAACTTGTCTGTCTATAAAACTGCTACCAACTTCTGCTTCTGCATCAGTTCTGTTGCTCTTTCTGTGTCTCTGCTGCCCTCTCCAAACCCCAGATGGTCTCGGCAGATGACCGCTTATGCTGAGCCTGGTTCTGCTGGAGGTTTCTTCCTGTTAAAAGGGAATTTTTCCTCTCCACTGTCGCTTCATGCTTGCTCAGTGTGAGGGATTGCTGAAAAGTCACGACACAATCTTCTGTGGTTCTCTAATTGCTAAATTAAACATTGTATTGTAATAACTCTTCTTGTAAAGTGCCTTAAGTTGACATCTGTTGTTAAATGGCGCTTTATAAATAAACTGAATTGAATTGAAATGATCTGAGATACGTGCTAAACAATGCATTGAAGATTGAGAAGACCTTGTGCATTTTTGGGGAGCAAATGAATCAACAGAGTTATTATTCAGTTTATCCTAATTAATGTATTGACCTTATCTAAACCACATTGTTCAGCACTGAACATACAGAACTGATCAGACCACTGTCTTGATGTTTAAAAATAAAATATAAATATTTTTTTATCTAGAAAAAGTATTTTTTATGAAACCAGCAAGAATGTCTGTGAACCTGAACCTACTGTGAAAAAGTATTTCAGCACCACTATAGCGGGACATGAACCTAGACCTACCAAATGGAAGCCATCATCCCTAACCACGGACGGATTCAATACTATATACCCACTGACAAGATACCCACGTTGTTTAAAACCTGTATTATTGATGACTCAAATTGATTTCTTTTTTATTTTAGGCTGCTGGCACATAACTGTAGTGTGCTGCTTATTTGCAACGTTATAGCTTACTCTGAGACAAACAAACAACTCCAGACTAATCATCGGCTACCGCTGCTGTGTAGGAGTCAGTGCCATTGAGTAGAGACGACGAGGGATATCATATTCCCGGACCAATCAGTCCATAGTTGGGTGTGCTGGGTCGCTTCGGCACGCTTCGAACCAAGGCAGAGGCAGTCCGAAAAAAGGGGTTGTCTGGGGTCGGCTTGGACACAGGTATTAAAAACACGCTAAAAGCTACCCGTTCCGTACCGTACTGGCCCTGTTGGAAATGAGGCAAATGTGAGAAAAAATTTTAGATTCTGCAAACTTACTGAATAAGGCTGCTATTTGAGTGTGGGCATCAGTACAAACTTTGGTCACATTTAGCTCCTGATGAAGCATCTCAAAAGTACGCTTAAAGCCCTCCTTCTCCTTGATGACCAAGTTTCTTTGTGTGTCTCGCTTGTCAATGATCCCCATCAATATTATATGCTTAGAGTCATTGTCAATGGCTGTGTATGTGCAATTTTGCGCAGAGAATCCTGGGCTGTCAATATGAGCATCTCCTTAAAAAAACAAACAGAAAAACTTATTTGTTTATGCATGTGTTTGTGTGGGAGATTACTAACTTACCTAGAACAACAACAGACCTTTTTGTTTGAAACTGTGAGATTACTAGGGGTGTCCCTGACTAAGAATTTACACATTAGAATCAGAACTGTTGATTCCTTTTATAGTTGGCCAATGGTCAAATGATCTATGTGCAGGCTGCATGGGGGATGGTTGTACACCACAAAGACTTATGGGTAAGGTGTTCATGATAATTTTAAAAGTTCTCCGTTTTACATTATAGTTTGTGTTCCAAATGTAGTCATGTTCTTTAGGTATCCTTTTAGTTATGCTGTTGTCGGTGTTTGTCTCTGCACCATCTCAAAGACGGTGGTACAGGGGAGTGGCTTCTCTGCCCTGACTGTTATGTTGTCGTCTACCTTCTGTCTGCTCACACAGGAGTTTGAAAGAATACTGCATCTTAAAGGTTGTGTGGGATGAAGGACGAGGGCCCTGAAACTAAAATATTTTTTTCAGTTACTTACTTGCTTGGTGTAGTCACATTGTTAATTAAACTCGTAGTTCTTTTCACATTTAATTTTCTAGGTTTACCATGTTAACAGACTCTGTATAACCAATGTTCTTTTGTGCAATTAGACATTGAACATCCCCATAATGCTAAAAGGGAATTATGCATTTTAACTGCACAGATTCAACCTTGAGATTGGTAGTCGAATCAGGCTCTGCCCATCGATGTATTGAATCTTCTACTATTCGGGGTCACCCCTAGAGATTTATTTGGCTCTCTTTCTATTCCAGATCTCCTGTCTGCTATCAACACAAAAGCAGTCCTGGATCTTATAATATATTGAGCTCTCATCAATTCCCTTGTTCATTAATTTGAATAGAAGCGCTACTTTGGCATAACTATTTCTAGAGTAGTATGTTGGTTGCCAACATGAAACAACCAATAAACATCCCATAAAAGTGGGCTTTATGTAAGCAGTTATGACAGAATAAGGAATCATGCAAAGTAAATGCCTTATCACCCATTCAAAAACAGCTGCAGTGCCTCTGGATTTGATGTTGATTTAAAAAGGAGTTGGGCCATAGCAGTGTTGTTTACTCAGTTTTTTTTTTCTGTATTTAGAACAGGTGGGACAAGGTACTTTGCAAACTGCTTCAGGCAATCATGATAGACTAGTGATGTCGGATGGCGACTAACATAATCTTCTGCAAGGACCTTTATTGCCTCTGCCAGTGGTGGGTCATTCCTGGCTGAATCATGGGTGGGGTCGACAGCATCATGCACTGACTCCTCCATGCTGACAGTTGGCAGTGATTCGATACATATGTTTGTCATCAGATCACCATCAGTCCTGTAACAGAAAAACAAATACAGTAATGTGAAAATAGGAAAGAGAAATAAGTAGTGCATATTTAGATACAGAATACTATTGGTGCGCCGATCAATCAGCCAAGATTTCATTAATTTTGCTGGATCCGAAATTGGGCCCATATTTCCATTGGAATTCAACCTTATTCGCCTGTCTTATACGCCTCCTAGAGTGACTGTCAGCGCTGACACAAAACGGCTTCTGTAATTTAAAATTACACTAACTCTTCAACTGTTTGCGCTACCAACATAATTCTAAAAGATTTTCTAGTGGTATAAGGTACATTCCATTAATAATTAAGATAATAATTAAGAACCGGGAATAATGCTGCATTCCATTTGTCTCGGATACTCGGGCGTCCGAGTTGCAGTACACGATAATCTGACGTAATTCCCCATTTAAAGTGTCCCAGTTACACTCCGAGTACGAAAGAACATGGACCCTTTGAGGGCAGCAGCTGTCGAGGGGAAGGCTAGTAATTTTAATTGTTGTTAGTGACATAGCATCTTCAGCAGACCAGCATGAAAAACAAAGCTATACATGGTATCGCATGTACAGCAAGGCCGTGCAATGTAAAAATTGGTGAAAGACTTAAAGTGGAAATGTAGTCAAGTGTGTAAGAGCAATTAAAAACAACATTGAAATTACCAGCATAGTACAAATAAAAAGAAAATACATCTCTGCTTTGGGCCCAGCCAACTTTGTTTCCGAGTTACCCACTCTACTCGGTCTAATATCAGGGATCCGAGTTGGAGGTCAAAATTTCGGACCTCTGGGAAATGACGCAACACAAGTGCTAGATTTTCGACTTTCCGACTTGGAAAGGTTAACTGGAATGCAGCATAACATTGCTGTTAAGCAAATGTTATTGCATTTATAAGTTTTATTCATTACTCACAGTGCTTAGATAAACACTGCTTTGATAAAACATGGCTTATATATGCTGATTTGATAGCGTGCTGTCCTGTGACAACTCAGAGCTGTCTTTTGACACATCCGGTTCTCGGCTGCTAAAACAGAGTGTGTTTTTTTCTCAGTAACTGCATATCTACAACCCTGTATGGAGTTGTTTGTTCTCTCAGAGCTGATTAGGAACTGCTCAGAAACCGATCCGATAAGGTGTGGTTGATCGCCATATATATACATACTTGGCTTCACAGGCAAGGATATTGTGGCTACTAAGATTGCACCAAAATCAACAATTTATAGGATTATCACAAACTTCAAGGAAAGGGGTTCAAGTATTGTTGAGAAAGCTTCAGGGCGTCCAAGAAAGTCCACCAAGCGCCAGGATCGTCTCCTAAAGATCCTAAAAGGATTCAGCTGCAGGATCGGAATGCCACCAGTGCAGGGCTTGCGCAGGAATGTCAGCAGGCAGGTGTAAGTGCATCTGCACGCACAGTGAGGCGGAGACTTTTGGAAGATGGCCTGGTCTCAAGAAGGGCAGAAGCCACTTCTCTCCAAAAATAACTTTAGGGACAGATTGATCTTCTGACGAAAGTATGGTGAATGGACTGCTGAGGACTAGGGGAAAGGTCATATTCTCAGATGAAGCCTCTTTCCGATTGTTTGAGGCATCTGGAAAAAGGCTTGTCCGGAGAAAAAAAGGTGAGCTCTACCATCAGTCCTGTTTCATGCCAACAGTAAAGCATCCTGAGACCATTCATGTGGGGGGTTGCTTCTCATCCAAGGGAGTGGGCTCACTTACAATTTTTCCCCCAAAACCACCCATGAATAAAGACTGATACCAAAACACCCTCCAACAGCTACTTCTTCCAACAACCCAAAAACAGTTTGGTGAAGAACAATGCATTTTCCAGCACGATGGAGCACCGTGCCATAAGTCAAAAGTGATAACTAAGTGGCTCTGGGACCAAAACGTTGACATTTTGGGTCCATGGCCTGGAAAGTCCCCAGATCTTAATCCCATTGAGAACTTGTGGTCAATCCTCAAGAGGCGGGTGGACAAACAAAAACCCACTAATTCTGACAAACTCCAAGAAGTAATTATGAAAGAATGGGTTATTATCAGTCAGGATTTGGCCCAGAAGTTGATTGAGAGCATGCCCAGTTGAATTGCAGAAGTCCTGAAAAAGAAGGAACAACACTGAAAATACGGACTCTTTGCATAAATGTCATGTAATTGTCGATAAAGGCTTTTGAAACATATGAAATGCTTGTAATTGTATTTCAGTACATCACAGAAACACCTCGAACAAAGATCTAAAAGCAGTTTAGCAGCAAATTTTGTGAAAACTAATATTTTTAGCATTCTCAAAACTTTTGGCCACGACTGTAGAGGTTCTTCGGAGGGAGCCTTCCAAGGAGTGATTAATCTATTGATCATAAGACACTGGACGCTGTCTGTGGTTGAGGTATTGACACCTCTAGAAGGCCTGGTGGTCATAAAAGAGGGGATCGTTGATGTGTCATTCCTTGCATTCGGGAACTAATGATTAGTGTCTAATGAATGAAGAGTGTCTGGCAGAACCTTTACACACCAGATGATGGAGAAGTCTCTCGCTGAGCCTACAGGTGATGACGTACCTAATGTGGACGTTGAGAAGAAGATGAAGGAGAAGGATGTGGCAAGGAAAACTCTGGACCTCCCTCATGCTGAATGACTGATTGGATTACAGGTATATGACGAACTACCTTTGATTCATTGATGATTAACTTTAATTTGCTTTGTGAATTTTTTTTTCTAATGTAATTTTTCTGTGACTAATGCCTTGTGTTCCTTTTTGTGAGTCTGGCTGTTCCATGGAATTCAGCAGGGTCTCGCATCAAGGTGGAGAACGGAGCTAAGGTTTTCCATTGTTTCTTTTTATTTTTGTTTTTTATTATTTCATTTTTTATTAATTTTGTTTTGGGTTTTTTTATTTGTTTTATTTTTTTTTTTGAACCAATTCACTCATTTGATGAAATTTGATTGTTCCTTGCTTGCTCAATCTCAGTTGAGTTAGATTGGTTAGTTATTTTCTTCCATTTTATTTTATTTATTCATATTTCTTTATGAAAAGGGGGGAGATTATAAAATGTTTGATTCTTGTTGTTTTCATAGCATAATTTTACCAGAATATGACAGATGTTGGAGTTTTATTATGTTAATTTTTAAGTTTTTATTTTCCAGGTTGTTTTGTGTTGGATTATTATTAGTGATGATTACTACTAATCTGTGTTTTTTGTACTACCTCTTTAAGAGTCACTGTGGGGTTCACACTGTGGATGCAAGCCTCACTTAAAGGGAAGAGTACATGTTTCAACTTGTTCTAATATTGTTTCACTTTTTATTGTATACTTGACTGATACTGCCTAACATTGTGGCCTCTCTGTGTTTTGCAGTTATTTTTAGGCATCCTGACTGATGAGGAGCCATAAAGAAGTTCCGCCTTGGGGGCATAGGGCCGCCGCATTCTTTTGTCCCACAGTCATGAGAGATGCAATGACAGGACCATAGGCTCGGAGGTTGTTTATCTTACGCACCGTGGGTTTTAGAATGTGGTTCTGTATCGGATCACATAGCGTAATCAAGGATGTATTGATTAGACCATTTTGTTCAGAAGATTTATTGTGACTTGTAATGCAAACGTTCGTTGGATCTGGATTTTTTCTGCTGCCTAACTTCCCAATAGTGGTAGTTTCTAATTGTGTCATTCTTAAATGTTAGATTTTTTTTAGTTTGTCTGTTCATCACTGTGTTATGATATATAGGGGGACTGTTATGGAAAAATTTATATGAAGCAGTTATAACGAGACATTTATATTAAGAATGATCTTTTCTGTGTATTCTTACATACTGAGAGAACTGTGTGCCATTTCTTCATGACATAGTGATAGTCTGATTGTGTGACACAGTATAATATTAGGTTAGGTCAAATTAATTGATAATTGAATCCCTAAGTTTAGTGTTTCTATGGAAACGGCCCTCGGAGCACTAGATTAAGCTCTCCTATCTGACAAAGGCGACTGGGATTCTGGAAACTTCACCATGGAGTAATGTTTACTGATAGGGTAGAGACAATAGCAAGGTTGTCTAAATCTATAAAGTGGTCAGTCAGTTGGTGGAAGGCAGGATTCAGCTGTTGCGAACACTCTGCAATACTGTCCCTCCTTTTTTGTGCAAACAAGTTCAAATTAAACCTCCAAGAAACGAAGGAATCTTTTATCAGCTCTTTAAAAAAAAAAAAAATTGCGACGACACTAGTCTCATCCATGGCTTCTTAGACTAATGTTTTTCACGACAGTCTTGGTGTCAGAACTGGGATTCTGAGCAAGTCCGTCAGGGTCTGACCGGAGGGTCTGATCAACTTGGTCCACCTAACCCATCTCCAAAACCTGGCTTATGCTGGGCATACACCGAAGGATTTTCACAGTCTCAGACTAAAGCTGGTAGTCTTTAGAAATCTTGCTGTAACTTCGGCGCGCTCCCGTCGTCTTGATCGTTAAATGTAAGGTGATATTCTGCAGTTGCTGACCCGATTTATGCCAGTCTTTCTCTAGTCTTTTAAATCAGACAATGTTTGATAGTATCGAAAGTCCTAGTGTAGTCGTAGTGACGTAAAACAACCAACAACCAATAAAGCTGTTCTCACACACGAAGCTACAGAGCCCGGCAGGGTCAGGTGCAGAAATAATTTTTGAGGGGTAAGAATCCGTTCTTACGGTTTATTAAACTGTGTGTACGGAGTCGTAATCTGTTGCCCCCGTTTATTCAAATGTGTGATAGCACAGTGGTTAATGTGTAGGATTGTCACCAGAAGGGTGATGGCTTCAAATCCTGCTTATGACATTGTTTTGCAACTTTTGCAAATTTGTTTTTCTTCCTGGGGGAAAGTAGGCTATAAACATAGGTGTCATATTTGTGAAATAAACAGTTCAGTTTTGTAGCAACCTGTGAAGCCTGACGGGGTGAATACACAACATATTCTATATTTGTGTTGCATGGCTGAACAGCCTAGAAATCAGCCATAAATTAAGTGTATGTCAACCTTGCCCCCTGCAATGCAGGCACAAACTAGCACTATCTTTACATCTGCATGGAGCAAGTAGTACAGCATAAACACCTTGGATTAAAAAGATATGGGTTTACCAGTTACTTGTCAATACAGTACCCACTTTGAATGCAAGTCTTTATTGGACGTTTCAATCTCGGCAAAGAATGCTACAACATTCGCACATAAAGAAACTGTATAATACTGACCATGATGGGAGGAATTTGGCAGGAAGCTAAAATAGTCAAGGTGTAGTCTTGTAAATAGTGTCACTGCAAGATTCAGTGTTTATAAAATCTTTAGTCTGAGACTAAAAAACTGTTAGCCCAAGTCTTTAGATGTGAGCTGATAATCTTGCAGAATATTTTCAAATTCTTTAGGTGTAGAGAAAGCATTAGTCTTCAGAGTGACTGGGACTGCGGTCTTCGGTCTTTGTCTGACAGACAAAGCTTGGTGAGTAAAAATACTCACATTATTATTGTTTAAATACAGGACCATACTGGAGTCCTCATTTATAGTTTAATACAGAAACTGACATTTTAATCTGTAATGACAAAGGAAATTGTACTTTCCTGCTTCTGTGGTCTGCTATATTCATCAATAAGTGTTGGGGGAGCTACCTATCTATTTTTACTCAGAACATTAAGCGCCAGCGATGGCCAATAGAGGTACAAGACAATAACAGTAACTAAGGACCATGAGTCACAATAAGTAAACTGAGCTTAGAGCAAGACCAGAAAAAATAAGGAATAACCAGTGAGCATTAGCGAGACGAGGAAGAATGTGTAATGCTGGTGGGAAACGTGGTCCCCCCAAGGCCCCTGAAACTAACCTTATGATTCAAATGAAAAGAAATATGGTGATAATGTAAGTGATTATTTGCCATATTGGATATTCAAGAAATTGATCAAATGGAAGAATGTTTAAAATAGTGGGAAGCAGAAGGTGAGAAAAGAGACATACAAGCCTGCCAGCCGGCGCTCACTTTTCTGAAAGTGGGAAAAAAGAAAAAGAATAACAAGGACTTGGAAGCTGATAAGCCTCCTGAGAAGAAACCTGATAGGCTTCTACTCTGTATCCCTCTTTAAAGAATGCTTGGAGAGCTGCCTTCGACCTGACCCTGGACTTCACCCTTCCGCCGGCACATCAACCCCCCCATGGACAACCTCACGCACCAGCACCCCAACACCAAGCACCAAGTCCCTTCGCCCCTCTAGCTTAGATGCCTCCTACTCTACAGAAAAGACTAACAAGGACTTGGAAGCTGATAAGCCTCCTGAGAAGAAACCTTTCCTACAGTTTTTGCCATTATCTACCGACCACCAAAACCAAACAAGGATTTTATCACAGACATTGCTGCATTTATGACTCATCTATCCACACTTTCACCAAATGTTATACTGCCGGAGACTTCAATATTCACATGGATAATTGCAATAACACTCTCACCAAAGATTTTACCTCCACCCTGGACAGTTTCGGATTTCAACAGTTTGTCAACTTCCCCACTCACCATAAAGGACATATTTTGGATTTAATCTGCTGCTCAGGATTAACACCATTAAACTGTAAAAATGACCATCTCCCATACACAGATCACCTACTACTCTCATTTAATGTTAATCTGTCTTTTACCAAATCCAACCCACCACGCATTATACATTTCCGTAAAATAAAGTTCATTAACCCGGACAACTTAACATCTCTCATTCATAACCTCCCCAGTGTTGATAGTCTTTCTACAACAGATGAGCTTCTCACAAACTACAACACAAACCTCCATAATATTCTCAATACTCTCGCCCCACTTAAAACTCGCTCTGTCTCCTTCATTCAAACAGCACCATGCTTCACTCTCGCTCTCAGACAGCTTAAAACAAAAGGCCGCCAATTGGAAAGACTCTATAGAAAAACTGGACTCACTATTCATAAAGACATGTACTCCACTCACATTCTCCAATACAAGGACGCCATCTCCAAAGCCAAATCCACTTATTATTCTGGTCTCTCTGATCTCATCTCTATTCTTCTGATTTCTGCAATACCCTGGCCTCATTTTTCACCTCTAAAATTCAGCAAATCCACCAGCAACTTACTCCCTCACCTTTTTCTAATGCTCCTGCTCTACCCTTTTCAGCTCCAAACCACCTATTCTCTGCCTTCACCTTACCATGCGTCACCCAAATCTCCACTCTCATCCAGAAATCCAAACCCTCCTCCTGCCAACTTGATCCCATTCCCACTGTCCTTGTGAAAGCCTCCACTTCTGCACTCTCCCCTCTCATAACTAACATCATTCAAGCGTCCCTTACTTCTGGTACTATACCCTCTTCACTCAAAACTGCTGCTGTCACTCCCATTCTCAAGAAACCTGGTTCTGACCCTTCTGACCTTAATAACTTCCGCCCCATTTCAAACCTTCCTTTCATTTCCAAACTCCTTGAAAAAACTGTTGCTGCCCAACTCCACGCCCATCTTTCCTCCAATAATCTGTATGAACAATTTCAATCTGGCTTCCGTTCCGTCCACAGTACTGAAACTGCCCTCCTCAAAATCACCAATGACCTTCTTATCTCTGCTGACTCCGGTTCACTCTCCATACTCCTCCTGCTTGATCTCAGTGCAGCTTTTGACACCATTTCCCACTCCATCCTTCTGGACAGACTCTCCTCCATTGGCATCACAAGTACTCCCCTCTCCTGGTTCCGCTCCTACCTTTCTGACCGCACCCAGTTCATTCAGCTTAAATCTTTTACATCACGTCCCTTCTCCGTCACCTCAGGTGTTCCCCAGGGTTCTGTCCTCGGCCCCCTACTGTTTCTAATCTACCTTCTTCCCCTTGGTCAAATCTTCAGAAAACATCACATTCACTTTCACTGCTACGCAGATGACACCCAGCTCTACATCTCCAGTAAACCTAACTCCACACTCCCACCCTCCTCTCTCACCAACTGCCTCCATGAAATTAAGTCCTGGTTCACCTCAAACTTCCTCAAACTTAACAGCAATAAAACTGAACTCCTCCTAGTTGGCACCAAATCCACCCTAAATAAAATCAACAATTTCTCCATTCCCATTGATGGCTCCTCCATTTCCCCCTCTCTTCAGGTAAAGAGTCTGGGTGTCATCCTCGACAGCACCCTCTCCTTCACCGCACACATCAACAGCATCACTCGCATCGCCTACTTCCACCTCAGAAACATCCGCCGGCTCCGCCCTTCACTCTCCCCTCAAACCGCTGCCATACTGGTTCACAGCCTTGTCACCTCCCGTCTCGATTACTGTAACTCCCTTCTGTTTGGTCTCCCACAAAAAACTCTCCATAAACTCCAACTGGTCCAAAATGCAGCTGCCCGCATCATCACACACACCCCCTCCATAAACCACATCACACCTGTCCTGCAACAGCTCCACTGGCTCCCCATCACCCATCGCATCCAATATAAAATCCTGCTCCTCACATTCAAAGCAATCCACTACCTCGCCCCTCCATACCTGACTGACCTCCTCCATATTTCCACACCTGCCCGCTCTCTCCGCTCCTCCTCCTCTCTCCGGCTCACTGTCCCTCCCGCCCGTCTTGTCACCGTGGGGAGCAGACTCACTTTCACACTTCAAATCCATCCTCAAAACTCATCTGTTTAGACAAGCCTATTCACTGTGACCACAAATGCATTGTCCTGTTTTATTCATGCTGTTTTAACATTGTATTTTAACTGTTTTTTGTTTTTTTTTTATTATTATTTTATATTATTATTATTTTTTATTTATTTGATGTTGTTCTTGTACTTTTTGATGTAAGGCGACCTTGAGTGTCCAGAAAGGCGCCTAAGAAATAAAATGCATTATTATTATTATTATTATTATTAGAATCAACAACAGCAGGAACCAGAGACTGAACTGATTCCTGTTTCTATTGGGGCAGGACCAGACATTGGGCGCCTACGTCTCCAGAAGGCCTTTCAGTGCCAAGGAAGAAGGCATGGCAAAGGATATTACAGTGCCAAGGAAGAGGGCATGGCAGAGGATATTACAACCGCAGAGGCGGGCAACACTTCTCCCATAACCCGCATTCGGACTGACAGGTGACGCGAGGTGGAGTTCCAGTGGAAAGGGAAAACTGCAAACCCCACAACACCTGTAAATGAGGCCACACGCACACACTCTACACAAGCTGTTACACACGCACACACACTTTTTCACTTGCCCACTCAAGAGACAATTCAGATAATGCTGTTCCTTGAGATGGAAGTTAAATATTGTGTTTCATGAAACCTGAACATCTGCATTGTACTCCCTCTGTCACACTGGTACGTGACCCAGAATATAATTCTGCCTTTTTTTGCTGAGCTCAATGATGTCATCTTAATCAGCAATAAAGTTCCCCAATTTCTGTATGGCAGGTTGCCTACCGTTACCACTCCTGAAGAAGAAAAAGACAAGCAGATTTGTGTTTCTTGTTCTGATGCCTCCGTTTCCTCTGATTCTGATAATGATGATGACAATACTATCTTTTAAGCCCTTTACTTTTCCTGATCAATATGTAACACTTTATGAAGAGTTGTCTTAAACCTTAAAGTGTGTACCATCTCTGATGTTGTTTTGTTGCAATGTACATATATGTAAATCTTATTATAAAATGTATCACTTATTTTTGTGATGATATGATGATCAAAAGTTTTATTTATTACTCACAGTGCTTATATACAATATTTCTTAGATAAAACATTCCTTAGTTTTGCTAATTTCATAGCGTGCTGTCCTTTGACACCTCAGAGCTGTCTTGTGACACATCCTGTTCTCGATTGCTAAAACAGAGTGTTCTTTTTCTCAACAACTGCATATCTACAACCCTGTATGGAGTTGTTTGTTCTCTCAGAGCTGATTAGGAACCGGTCAGAAACCGAGCCGATAAGGTGTGGTTGATCACCATATATATACTTGTGACTTTGTGAAGTATGGAACGCCAAAGTGTTAAAAATTAAATAAATAAATACAATATTATGAAATAAATATCAGCATGAATAAATATTGAATAAAACTATAATGTGACAATGAAATTATTAAAAACTGAAATAATTTCAAATGCAACGGCCATTTTTTGAAATTTTTTCATAATTTTTTTCTTTTAAATTGCACATTTATATATATATAGATATATATATATATATATCTATATATATAAATAGATATATTTCAATAAATATTTATTTCACTGCAATTTATTTCATAACAATATAAATGATTTCAAGACATTTTTATTTAATTCCATCAGTGTTTATTCCAATCTCTCTTTTTCACAAAGTCAGGTTTGATTTCAAAATTAGGTTTTTCATAATGGTATTTCAAAAAGCCATTTAAGAACTGAAGTCGTCCGTCAGCCAATCAGAATCAGCGGTTGAGACCAGGACGCTGATTGGCTGGAACTAAGATTAGTCTTCCTGGATAGCCGTTGTTGTGGCTCTGTGAGCAGCTAGCACCATGCTAAGTAAAGGGTCAGAGCTGCAGGAACTTTGTTCAGCTCTGGTTGCTCTAACAGGTCATATTGAGAGGAATAACTTATCATAAACCGTTTCAGAGACCCATCTTGATTCGTCTAGATGATATATTCTGCAATGATCCCAGGTTCAGCTCTCAGTTGTCTGACAGTAGCACAGGAGTTCTGCTGTTATCTTTTCTGTTTTGTCCATTACACCTAGGAGGAGACGGGAGAGGAAGCCCTGGTTGGTTGTTAGCTACAGTCAGTTAAAGGGAGATTATTTAAACGTGTTCAGTGTTATTGCTGAAATGTTTTAAAGACAATACTAAACAGCCGACCTGAGTCTCTTTCCCCAGTCTAATCACGGGCATGGCGCCCTGAGCAGCTTTACACCTAGAACACTGGAGCAGCACCGGCTGTTTGAATTAGACAACCCGATTACAAAAGTGATCAAATGTTGTGCCAGTATTATAAGAACTATAAAGCCATACATAAAATCCTAAAGGCATTAAATTCAATAACAGTATTAAACGACTTTAGCCGATCTTCGTCATTTTCCTCCTGCAGGAACATCATGTTTAAGCACCAACCAATCAGCATCCAGGTCCCAACAGCTAATTCTGATTGGCTGGCTAAGACATTATGTTAAATGGCATTTTGAAATAAATACACCATTATGAAAAAACTCTATTATGAAATAAAAGCTAACTTTGTAAAAAAAAAAAAAGAGATTTTTGAATAAAAACTGATTATATTAAATAAAAAAACTCAAAATAAATTATAGTATGAAAAAAATGTCAGTGGAATAAATATTTAATTAAATATATATAAAAATACCAATATATATTCTAAAATTAAAATATATTATATAAATATTGGGCATTGCATTTTAACAGAATTCCTTTTTTGACTATTTCATTGTCACATTATATATTTACTTAATATTAATTCATGCTGATATTTATTTCATAATGTTTTATTTATTTATTTAATTTTGAACACTTTGGTGTTCCATAGTGAAGAACCCCAGAGCTCCTTGTGATCTCTCCATGTTGCATGTAATAAACTTTACATGCTACATGTAATAAAACTTTGATGATGACAGCATCAATGGCTTCAGACCAATGGCCGCTGACTGCTCTGCTTTGTGACCGCATACCATGGAGGCCGCCATTGCTCCTGCATTGCTGTAGTATCTCCATTTGGCCGCTAGGCCCCCATATTGTTCCTGAGATAACGCTGGGCTCATAAAAAACCTGGACATCAGGCTGGTTTTCGTAAGCAAATTTTTTGAAATCTTGCATAATTAATGAGGGGGCCGAGCCAAGTTTAGCCTCAGAGCAGAATGGCGCGGGAGCAGAATGGGCGTGATTACTACCAAACTACACGCCCATACACGCCCCGCGAGGACAGAGTCTACAGTGAAGATCCCGCCCCTATGCCCTTTTTAGGAACATGCTTCGTCAGAGTCTGTGAATCTGCCATGAATTCCCCCATGAAAGTGTGTCATTCTGGTAAGCGGGGAGGAGTGATGAGGCGCTGTCGATTCTTTTTTACAGTCTATGCTTCAGACACATTTTTTTCACGACAATCGCATACTGAGATAAGCTAACCTTGCGGTCCGTTTTAGCTGACTGCATTTGCTGTTGCCTGCATAATTGATACTAGTTTCTGCAAATAGTGTGCTTTATATCTGCAAACAGTACTGTTAGTTTATATTCTAATCTATTTTAGAGTATTTTCCATGTTTTTTCTTGTATTTCTTCTACTGTGTAGTGATAGTCTATGATGGTAATTTTTTTCAGTCCTGTTTCACAGAGGTTTTTAGCAATGTAAAATTATCATTTGTTTTATTTATTTTTTAAATGAAGGAATACCACTTAGAAATTCTTCCAGGAAGAGAAACCATTTATGTAGATTTAGTGAAGAGCCTCTACAACACAATTTTACCATCACAGCCATGGTAAATAAGTCTGTTTAACTCCACATTGTAAATATTTACCCAGCTTCATTCCAATAGGTTTTTACAGCTTCTTTTGTCTAGTACTACTGCTAATATTAATACTATTTTCAGGAATGAAATACTTCCATGTCGATCTGTGGAACAGAATCCAGATGGTGGATGACGACTGTAGGCCATCAGTAAGTGGCCTCTATCAGTTCCTCTAAATCTTTTCCTAGCTGTATTACAATAGTTTTTCCAGTTTTAATTTTGTACTATCTCTGCTAATACTAACATTATGTATTTTTTGTTTGACTTTGTCTCAAATTATTTTACTTTTTGCTTGTATTTCCTTTCCATAGAAAATTTGTAGAAAGGCAAGGAATGATTTTGTCTCACTGTTCCAAGAACACTCCCACTTTAGGAAGCAGTAGATAGCATGCATCTGTTGCAGCGCTTCAACTTGTGGACTGGGGTCCATATTCCCCACTTCTCCCTCCTGATGTGTTATTGTCAATGTCAGAATATATGCTTAAATGTTTGGAGGTGTGTTTTTTTTTCTATTAACTGTCTTTTGATTCTTGAATAAGGAATCAAGACACAGATGAGTGCTTTTTCCCTCACCGCTGACCCACCCTGACCTCCATCCATCCATCCATCCATCATCTTCCGCTTATCCGGGGTCGGGTCACGGGGGCAGTAGCCTAAGCAGAGAGGCCCAGACTTCCCTCTCCCCGGCTACTTGAGCCAGCTCCTTGGGAGGAATCCCGAGTCGTTCCCAGGGAGACATAATCCCTCCAGCGGGTCCTGGGTCTTCCCCTGGGTCTCCTCCCGGTGGGACGTGCCCAGAACACCTCACCAGGGAGGCGTCCAGGAGGCATCCTGACCAGATGCCCGAGCCACCTCAGCTGGCTCCTCTCGACATGGAGGAGCAGCGGCTCTACTCTGAGCCCCCTCCGGATGACCGAGCTTCTCACCCTATCTCTAAGGGAGAACCCAGCCACCCTACGGAGGAAACTCATTTCAGCCGCCTGTATCCGCGATCTCGTTCTTTCGGTCACCACCCAGTGTTCGTGACCATAGATGAGGGTAGCAACCCACCCTGACCTTATGTATCTTATCTGCAATTTGGTGCGCCGCAAAGAGCTGGCAGCAGAAACCAAGGTATGCCTGTATCTGTTTTTGTGTAATGAATGTTTGGTCTGTCTACTCTTGATCGGTGTTGAATTAAATAATTATCATAATTAATTCAATGCATGTTCAAGCAGAGACAAAATGGAGCCAATTTCCAGTTCTTAACATTTATTTTGAACAGATTAACAAATTGCAGTTTTACAGAGGAAGTTGCCCCCCTTGTTCCTCTGGTCCAGAATTAAAGAAATCTGACAATTGAATGATCTTCATTTCACAGCTTTATAGAAACCGGGCCTCTAGGCGTTTCTACTCCCTCCAATCAGAACATTTACATACAGTGTCTTAGCCATTATTGGCTGTCAGAGAATTATACAGTCATAAGGTGAGACGTCTTTTCTCTTGGTCAAAAGCTCATTCTGAGTTTTATGGTTTTATGGCAACACACTAAATCTACAGACATCCTGTTTTTACAGCTTGCAATAAAACTTACCCAAGAGTTTAATGACTTAAAAGCTTACCCCCATAAACAATACTGACAGACATATTTTTACCATCATGCAAGCTATATAAACAGACTTTTACCTTCTGAATAATAAAAGTTTAAAACATATATAGAATAAAACCACAATTCCCTCTTTTCAATCTTTTTTTTGAAAATAGATTGATATCTTCTCTGTACTCTCCTTCAAGGTAAGTGTTTAGAACTTAAGATCAAAACCTGTAAAGCATTTTGAGAATGCAAGAAATCAAATCCAAGAAATTTCATCAGTTTAAAACATGAAGTCTTTCCTATGATACCACAACAAGACTTCCAGATTAAAATTCAAAACACAAACTGTTAAAGTACCTTTAACCTTAACTCCCATTAAAAAAATGTAAATCTGTTAATTATAAATTCACCCTCTTTTGGCATTATACAAAAAAATTATTTTAACAATTCCCAAGAACTAATTCAAAAACCCAAAAATGTATAAGAATGTTTTACATGCGAAGAGATAATTAAATCTGACTTGAAACATGTTAATACTCGTGGAAGGAGCTTAGAAAATCCATCAACAAATACATTCTTACTATGTTATATTCTGAAATAAATCAAACTTAAAGTGTTAAGAAACCTGTGAAATAGAAGGTATTAAGAACCCTTTACAAATGTAATCCTCGAGTCTATTTAGTCTTTCCTCTAGTAGACCCTTTTATTTTATTAATGCAAACCTTAATACAACCTTAAAGACAACTGGAAATTAAGAAATAAAATTAACTGATTAAAATTCTTTCAGAAACCCTCTTACGCAATATTAACAATTCTGCACTTGTGAATAAAATAGTTAAACAAATAGTTAAACAACCTGTAAAATGCAAAAAATTATTAATAAATGTTCAGTCCTTATATTTGTATTCTGTTCTCCTTTCTTCACTCTCATTATAGCCCCCTCAATGGCACCTGGCAGCTGGAGAGCGATGTACAGAGCTGATCAGTGTGGACGGCTCCTATTTTTTAGTGTTCCAGTTTTACTCCCATATATGCAGATAACCACTCTCTGAAATGCCAATTACTTCATTAATTGAGCATTTCCCCCAATAAACACATATCCACAGACAGGCCCCGCTTCCCATAGCTTACCCCACCGATGTGGGGTGGTCAAAACCTGCTGTGAAGCTGATTGGTGAGTTGTGATCTTCTTCTGTAGATCCCTCTTTGAGATGGCAATTTTCAATTTGCCCATCTCATTCATTGGCACATAGATCACACTGGATGAGTAATATCACCACCCAAACAACCTTCTGGGTGAGCTAGGCCCCGCCGTCTGTGGCCCCAGCTTCCGATTCAGCCCGGCCAAAACCTTCTTGACCCTCTTTAGGTAGATTCCTGCTGATCCTCGACCAGGTTCGTCGTGGGCGTGGAGCTGCACTTTGTGTGTATTCCCAGCTGTCATCTGGAACTGGCTGAACCACTGGACTCCTCACGCCTTCGACCTGGAGCTGTACCTTGGACCCCTTCAGCAGCTGTAGTCAGCTGTGACCAGAGGAGACTGTGTGCTCCTCACGTGCTGCTGAATCCTGGGGGCATAAGCTTGTAAACATCTAAAAAATGACAGTTTTTGATCCGGTCTTGTGATCACTCCTTTTCAATCTAATCCAACTGTATTGTGCTGAGAAATTATTTCACCCATCTAATTTAAAAGTAATCCTTGGGGAAAGAGCAAATCCATATTATTTTGGTACATCACCGTTGTTATTCCTGTAAACTAAACCAAAACACCTCCCTCATTAATGGATTTAAAAGCAAGAGCAGGCTCAAGAGTTTACTTTTTGTCTACAGTTCAACTGATTACTATCCATTTGCTTGTTCACCCAAATTGATTCTTACATTTACTTATTTTATTTATCAAGTTTAAGACACTTATGTCTGTTCCATTACAATATATCCTTTCTTAAATTCAGTACATCCCTGTGGATGAAAACGTAAAAATAAGAAAAAAAATTTTTTCTCTCTCACCAGCCAGCAACCCCCTGCTATCGGCCCAATTTTTCCTTCCAAATTTTGTTCCCGGTAAATGGTGGTATTTTACCTGGAGATAATCCTGGGGAAGACAAGGGGGTATCAAAGTTCGAGGAACCTCGGCCACCTTCGATCAGACAAACAGAAACTCTTGTGGTTAATTCAGCAACAGTGACATTGAATCAACAGTCTTTGATCATCACTTCTTCAGCAGAAACAGTCCATCTCACGCCAGCCAAGTGGATTCACACATATTGTCCTTGAAAGTTCAGCTCAGCAAGAGGAAACGTGCTCCCCCCTAGGGTGTCCTCCGGTTCACCCCTGAAAATATACAGTCACTGGTGCCCCCCGGTGTTTTGGGAGCAGAGCACAAGAGAGTCGTAATTCTGCGCTGGTCGTATAGATGTTTCTTTCTTTGGCAGTTATGGCGGGCGCCTGGCACTATCCGTCATCAGCCCACGCACCCCCACCCATCTTATCTCCCCAGGAACATAAATTACATCTCAAGAATGTTATATGAGGGGTCTCTGTTGCGGGATGGGAAAAAGAGAAAAAAATATATAATTAGAGGAAGCAAAGGACAGACAGAGAGTCGATCCTCTCAGTCTATTCAAATCAAGTTTTATTTAAACTTTTTATTTTCATATTCATTAGTCTCCTTCCTTGAATGCTGAATTTAAATATCTTCCACACTCAGACTGCCTATGTGGGCTCTATTTTAATTTTACTTTAATCAGTTATACTAGTAATAATTTCTTCAGTATTAATTCTGGTAAAAATATACTAATTAATAGGTTTGCTCTCTCCACCAGGAATGATAATTAATCCTTATACGTCTAATTAAACTGTTGTTCTAATTCTTCCCCTGCTTATTTTAATTAATGATTCCTTCATTTTTCATCCAATTTATATTCTATACTTTATCAATGCAATGCCTTTCTCTATTTTTGTCAATTTGATAAATGTCTCTTCCATCTCATGTGTAAATTAAACATTTATAAAGATTGACCATCGCAATTTTTATCAACACACTTAGTTCTTAGAAAAATAAAATAAAATTAAAAAAGAAACAAACAAAAAGGCTGGATTTTTCTGTTAGATATTGCTAAAGCACCACTAAAACATTGCAATAACAAAAATAAAGTCAATAACCATCTGCAAAGATCCAGTCTCCAACTCCCCATCACTTAAGTGTACTGGATCTCTATCAAGCTGGCTCAGACAAAAAATATCAAAATTAAAAACATCAAATGTTTAAAACAAAATCAGAGAACAGTACTGACTGATAAACACAACATAGTTTACAAAAACAGTCTTCAGTTTGCTATACTTCAAATTCTATCCATATTTCTAAAGAAAAATCCAAGATTTAAATCACTGACAAAACAGCTTCCCTATAAATATTGCCAAACCTAAAGTACTTTTTTTTTTTTTAACACAATCCAATATAAATTCAAAGTACTTTTGCTTATATGATTCCTCTTTAAACAAACCCAAATGTGCTCACTTGCCCAAATATTCTGATTGTAAATAATGAAAACATTTCATACTTCAAAAACATCTGTCCGATTCTGTGAAGTGAATCGAACATAGTCAAACTGATTTTTGCAACTAAAACTCCTCTTAAATTTTTGTAGGATACATAGTAGTCTAATTCCCCTTAGCAGTAAAACAAAACAAAAAAATTCAATAAAGGAGGTTCAAGAGATGAGATTTCTCTAAACAAAAACTAGTCGCATTAAAATAAAAAAATAAAAACCAGCATTTTTTCAGTATCCCTCTTTTCCTCTCAGGCTTCTTTTTTTTTTTCTTTTCTCCAATGATAAACACCAAATTAAATTGAAGCTTCTAGAGATGTCAAATACATTACCACTGAATCATGTTTTCTTTAATCCAGCTTCTCAAATTAACATGTTTTCAAAGTTCTAATTAATAAGCAGACCGCAGATCAGAAATCTGGGTCAGAATCCAAGTCGAACCAAATATATAAAGGTTGAGAGAGAAAAAATAAAAAAAAATAAAAATAAAAATAAGTAAAAATAAAGAAAATAAAATCTAAAAATCTAAATAAATTGTCAGTTACAGAGTCCCCACTAATCAAATGATATATTATGCCATTATTCTATGATCAGAACTGTTCCAAAATGTTTTAGGACCTGTAAATTTACTCTCAGCATCAAGTAGACTAGCTAACAATCAATGAATAACATCTGAAAAATTAATCTTAAACTTTTAAAACTAAAACCAATTCTTATTTTTTAAAACAAAATGTGCATTCAAATATATGGTAAAAATTATTTCAATGTAGCTGGTCCAATCACATTTTGCCTCTACACGATCAGAATAAATGAATTTAGAATTTACTTCTTACTTCCAAATTAAACCATCATTTTGGTCACCGCGATATTCAATACTTTCAATCCTTATACCAATTCAAATTTATCCCCAGCCTGTTTAAAAACAAACTGATTACTTACAGATGACTCTGTGTTTTAATGTTTTCTTTTTTTCAAACTCAAACATTCAAATCCCACTAGTTTAGAAAATATCACTATGATAAGTGTTGTTTTGCATGTTAAAAACGTTCAATTTGTAACGGAATTGAAATGTACTGGGTTACTTCTTGAGCCCCAGTTGAATTTTGATAACTCCAATAAGCCTCGATTGTCCACAAAAATCCTTAAGAATGTTTAATCGTTTAAATCATTTAACATCAGTCTCCTTTAGATCATTTATTCAGAGACTAAGCTATATTTCTAAAATCTATAGAGCCATCAGAAATAAGCCAAACATAATTTTAGCATAAATTATACTATTTAAATCACAGAAAGAATTCATTCTCTGTATCATTCAACACGGTGCTTAAAAAAATAATTTAGACCAGTTTGTTGCTTTCCAATTAACACCGTTTGCTTTTCGTTAAATTCTTATAATTACTACTTATAACTTTATCTTTATTTAGGCCAACTTAATCAAATCCTGCTTAGATCAATCAAAAAAGCAAAAAATCTACCTACTTAAAGATTCAAAAAATGCAACTTTTATTTTGACTATACACTCCCCTCTTTTTAATTTTAAAGATGAAATCAAAAATTAAAACTTCACCAAGTCAGAATCGACTCATGAGTAACTGTTCTTAGCCATTTGCGTTTAATTATAACATGCATATTTACTCTCCTCATCTAATCAATTGAGCCTTCTCAGGCAAAAACAGTTAACCAAATTCAGCATGTACTTCTTAATCTTTAATCTCCGTACCGTAACAGTTCAGTTAAACATGAAACACCTTAAATTGCCCTTCGTAGAAAATGTGCTAAAACATTGCCGAAAAAGAGTTGCAATCAAAATTTATCTGACCAGTTATCTTAAGGCCGTTTTACATCCTACTCAACCAGAAAAAGTTAACAAAAATCCAAATAAGTTTAAGTCTTAACAAGGCAATCGTCTGCAAGAGTCTGTAATCACTTTCTATCCAAAATCAACTTTTAGCTTGCTACACATAGAACATGCAGTTAGTTTCAACCACAAAACACATTGACACACAAAAGGAAAACCGCTAGCTTAGCACAACAGCCTACAGCCGTTAGCTTTCATTTTCCAAAGAAACCTAAAACAGTACAAAACGTACGGCGAAAACACTCCAGAACATCGCAACACACACTTTAGAAGATTACATACCGCAATACCAGGACTTTATCCGCACTATTTATACCACTTCGCCAAACTGTAATTCGGCACGAACAAACATTCTCCTGTTCGTCCATGCGGACTGAAACATATGTCTCAGTTTGGTTTGGCATGTTCGGATCGGGCCACTTGCGTACTATTTAACAGTAGAAGTATCAGAGACCAGTCATTTGACTGGATCCCCTCCTGTTGTTATCTAGGACTGTTAATCACTTGTGAATAGGTGCCTTTGTTCTGTAAATGTGGCAATTAGGGGAGATTGGGGACAGTTGCAACACGTTTTGCATTTGGCTCCATTACTCAAAAACCTTGTGGATGGGACAAACTAGGGCTACGTCCACACTTAGCCGATAAGGATATATTGGGAGTTAGATGCCTAATGTTATCCACTCAACACGAGCATTTACCGACCTGTGCAAATACTGGGCATGCGAGAAAAGACCCACGAAACACGCGTATAATCTACGTGACGCCAGCGCCTACATAATATACAAGAAGCTCTACAGCACAGTACAGATCTGCTTGTCCCGTTAACCGAAGAGAACAATAGCTGCTCAGAAGAAGAGAGAGTTTTTGGTGTGGACACACGACGAGATCGATTTATTACTCTTCACTGTTGTCTTGTCTGTAGTGTTGTATTGTTATTGACGCAGCATTCATTGACACCACTTCCTTTCATTATCTGGGGAAGCTGTCCACACTAGGTCGTTTAGCCGTTAAATTAAGATTTACACGGCTCTCTTACCCGGCTAATAGTTATCCGGCCACAGACCTTAAACAATGCCGGGTTAGTGTGGACGATAGGGGGGTGTAGACTAAATAATTATACGTTTAAGGCATTATCCGGCTTAGTGTGGACGTGGCCTAGATTTTTATACAATATACTTTCATCCCTCTGTTAACAGTTAAAACTATTTAAAGATGACTATAGGGAACATATTATTCTAAATTTGCATTAAAAGGAAAGCTCTCTAGTGTTGCAATTTTCCCTGGGTCCGGGTGCAGTTGCAACATATTACAAATACAATATATTTAAATTTTGATAAAAATAATATTAAATATACAAATATAATAATATTAAAATAACACAATCAACAATTTTTGCAACTGTCCCCAGTCTCCCCTACTTGTGAATCAGCAGTGTAGTGACTATTCATTCAACGAATCAAATATTTCATGATCCAAAAATGTTTATTTTCATATTAAGGTAAAAAGATCAAACATAAAGTATACAAACAATATTAAAATCTACAAATATCCATTGTGTGTGTGTGTATGTGTGTGTGTGTGTGTGTGTGTGTGACTGAGGATCCCATGTTTCACTGTTTCAGTTCTCTTTGGCACATCTCTGCCACTCCCACTCGAAGTCCTTTATGCATTTTCCACACGTATACTTATAGCAGTGTACACAGCGTGAAGTTGTCAGGTATAACAGTTCTGCCCTTTTCCATAAACAGTTACATCAGCTTCACCACTTCAGTTGTTGATGACTCATCGCAATCTGATGGGATTCCTTACATAGAAAACTTTTAACTGATTGGAATATTTGTATAATTGTATTGAAAATGCAATCCTTTGTTGTAAAGTGCCTTGAGATGACATTTGTTGTGAATTGGCGCTATATAAATAAAAGTGAATTGATTTGAACCACTACATTCTTAGAAAGTCTCTCCCCTGAGGGACGTCTGAGGTCCTTGCCAAGGTAAGGGATAGCATTACACATGTTTTTGGAGTTCAAATCACTTGCAACCCAGATCTTAATTCCAAACTTGTCAGATTCTGCAGTGATGTACTGTATGAATGGATAGCAAGACTTTGCGGGATGTAACAGCCTGGGTTGTAGGACTTCATGCAGTTGGAAACAAACCTCTGCCAAACATTGGAAAATGCCGCAAACTTGTCCGTTTCTAATCGCTGAGGCTACCTTCTCTGTATCTTGTTCACAAGAATCATTCAGAAGTAGAATTGTAAAATTATCACCTGTGTTTTGGAGAAATAACTTCCTGAAAACAACATAAAATTAGACAAATACGTTTCTCAAGTCACTATACTATTTTAACCTATTTTTCATCAACAAATCTAGCAAAGAATTATGAGATTTATTCTGGCTGTGCTATAGTTGCCCCTCTACTAGAATTTGAAAAGATTTTGGCATCACCTCTAGCATTTTGGAGATAAAGAATTCTAAAAGTGACACAAACACGGATTTTGGAAAGACTGTGCACTGTATTTTGACTTATTTCCCCAAGAATCCACAGTAAAATTATTAAATATTTGTTAGGGTGTAGTATGGATAGCCCTGTACTAGAATCTGAAAGACTTTTAGAAAACTAATGAGAAGTAAAAAGTGAAAATAACATGGGATATGGCTGGGAATTTCCCTCTGGGATCAATAAACTTTTTTTTTTATTGAATTGAATGGCCAGACTGGCACTGTAACAAGGGTGTGAGCATGAAAGCTGAAAGATAATAAATATACAGACAGGAAACACAAACCCATTTGCTTGGACAAGTTCAGGTGACCAGATTCAAGACAGAGCAACAGAGGAGGATTAGAGGCCAACCCCCAACACTCAAGCACATTCCACTGGTTAGCTACATTTACAAATGAAAGGTAGCTAATTGTCAGTGATTCAGTCATTGTTTTCAAACCAAGCAGTCATTTGACTGGGCTCTGGTAGAGTAGCTGGGGATCAGAAAACGCTGGGAGTTCTAGTGTTAAATGTATTGTATTGTAGTTTATTTTTGTCATTAAATAATGTACATTTTTTATTATGATATTAAGCGCAGTGGAACCATGATTTCGCATGGACGCTGTATTGATTGAGGCACAGTGGAGCTGCACGAGCACATTGAAGTAATTACACGAGCAGCATCATGGCAACAGTGAAAGAGAAGCTAGAGCTTGAAGACCCTCCCACCTTACTAAGGTCTCCTATTTTGAAACCTTTGACTTCCCTGTGAAAATTCATAACTGCCATAGACAAGTGGATCAATTCAAAATTGTATGCTGACATAGTTCCACAGAGATCAGGTAGGCAGCAGGCAACACATAAAACATATTAACACACTTTAAACAGCATTTTAACCATGCAAATGTTAATATTACTTCTACTAAGAAGAAAAAGCAGCCTTGTTGCTAAACACCAGCACTCTGAGAATTTGCATCAGGAGATCTAAGAGAACGACTTGGCATCTGTGTTTAAAAGTTTTAGGAACATTAACAATTACAAGCCTAAATCCACCACCGTAGGTTCGATTCCAGCTTCCTCCAGTCACATGTCGTTGTGCCCCTGGGTAAGGCACTTAACCCCAAATTGCCTATCGATAATTGTATCGATGTATGAATATGTGTGCGTTTGTGAGTGCGAATGGGTGAATGTGGCTCCAGTGTAAAGCGCTTTGAGTGGTGAACATGACTAGAAAAGTGCTATATAAATTCAGTCCATTTAATTTCAATTCAATTCAGTTTATTTATATTTTATTTATATTAGCGCCATTTCACAACAGATGTCATCTCAAGGCACTTTACAAAAAGAGTTATTACAATACAATGTTTAGTGTACAAATTACCATTTACTCTGGCCGTATCTAATACAATAGACTCCACACGGAAGTGACGACCCCGCCGACTGAAGTTACCGAATTGCCATGCGACCATAAAGAGATCAAAACAACATGATTCAAGCATTCCACAGCAACACACCAGGTTACAAAGCAGCGGGTTTACTACAACACTCACCCTGTAGATGGCTTCAGATAGCAGTTGAGCGCTAGACCAATTTGTTGTCATTCTGGGCTGTTGCTCGTTTTATGACTTCCTATTGTTAAAATCCTAAGGTTATCTAGATCATGACAAGTCTATTCCTGTATGCAAAGAAACATTTGTGTTTATACTAGGGGTGTCCCCGACCAAGGATTTACACATTCGAATCAGGACGGCTGAATCTTTCTATAGTCAACTGATGGTCGAATGATCTATGTGTGCAGGCTGTACAAAGGACGGTTGTACGCTGCAGACTTATGGGTAATGTTTTCATGGTAATTAAAAAAGTTCTCTGTTTTACGTTATAGTTTGTGTTCCAAATGTAGTCACGTTCTTTAGTTATCTTTTGACTTATGTTTTTGTCAGTGTTTGGTGGTCTTTGTCTGCACTGCACAGGAATGACCTGTCTGCCCTGACAGTTATGTTCTTGTTCACGTCTGCCTGCTCACACATGAGTTGTTGAGACACTACCTCCTAGTGGTTCAGTGGCACTAATGAAGAGAGTATAGAAAATATAATTCTCTTTTTAATTACTTGTTACATGGCATAGGCACAATGGTGGTGATACTCTGAGCTAAGTGTGTCATGTTAGCAGCCTTTATATAGCTAATAATTATGTGTGCAATTAGGCATTGAGCATCCCATTATGTCAAAATGGAATGATGCTTATTTCATCTGCGAAGATTTGAGATTGGTGGTCCACTTACGTTCCACCTATTGATGCAATTAATCTTCTACTATTCGGGGCCACCCGTAGTTTATACTATTCTACTTTCTAAGGTTATAAACACAATATTTTCTATATTACAATTTGCTTGTGACGCTTGTATTATTTTGATGGTTATATTGTTTCTAACTCCATTGAAATATGTCTATGTTCATTTGTGCATAAAATAAAGGTTCTTAAGACTATTTAAGATTATTAACTATCCCTGCCCAAACCCAATTATTCCATTGTGTAAAAGACAAGGCAAGGCAATATTATTTATATAGCACACTTTCAAAACAAGGCAGTTCAAGGTGCTTTACAATATTCAGTGGTAATGCAACCAAATAAATGATAAAATTATGAAAATTAAAACAGATCGAAGCATAACAAATAAAATGTATGTGATAGTATGAAATTTAAAAACAAATAAAACATAAGAATCCATCAATAAAAAGAGAAGGTGTAAAGACAATTAATTGGACAGCATACATCTTTTTGAACTCAGATTCTAACCTTTTGTTGTGCAAAATTAAATGAGCATTGTTGTTGAATTAAATAATTATCATAAGTAATTCAATGCATGTTCAAGCAAGGACGAAAATGACCAATTTCAGTATTAAAACATTTATTTTGATCATATTAACAAATTGATGCAGTTACAGAAAAGTTTCCCTAGTTTCTCTGTGGTCCAGACATTAACAGAAATCTGAACAATTAACTGATCTTCATTTCACAACATTATAGAAACCGGGCCCTCGGCCAGACTTTAGGATACGTTTCTAACTCCGTCCAATCAGAACATTCCCAAACAGTGTCTTAGGCCATGATGTTGCTGTCAGGGAACCTGGAGTCCGAAGATGGGTGTCGTTCTGTGTCAAAGGTCTCATTTATAAAAATTTTATGGTTTAACTGGCTATCTTGCTTCTCAAAAACTTTTCAACGCCAGTTTTCTTATCTAAACGTCCTCTTTTACACAGCTTTGCAATTTAAACTCACCCCAGAGTTTATGACGTAAAAGCTTTCCTGGCATAAAACAATGCTCGACAAAAACATTTCCTTTACTATCATCAAGCTAATTAAAACAGACTTTTACTTTCTGAATGAATAAAAGTTTACAGAATTACCACAAATCCCTCTTTCCAATCCATTTTTAAAAATGGATTGATTAAAGATCAAAACCTGTATAGCTTTTTTGAGAATGCAAAAAATCAAATCCAAGAAATTTCATCAGTTTAAAAACATAATATTCCAGACTAAAATTCAAAGATCAACTATTCAAAGTACCTTTTTTACAACCTTAAACTCCCATTAAAAATTGTACATCTGTTATCATAGATTCACCCTCTTTTGGCAATAAACCAAAAATTTATTTAACAAAATTCGCCACAAAACTAATCAAAACCCACAATTGTATACGAATGTCTTAACATGTGAAGAAATTAATTAAATCTGACCATTGATACATGTTAATTAGTGTGGAAGAAGCTCAAGAAATCCATGAATCCTAGATCATTATACTACTAAATTATATTCTGAAAGAAATCAACTTTAAGTGTTTTAGAAACGCTGGTGAAAAAGAAGGTATTAAGAACCCTTGTTAAGGCAGTGTTATCACTCTTCAACCTATGTGAATAAAATAGTAATCATATAGTTAAACAACCTGTAAAATGCATAAAAATTATTAATAAATGTTCAGTTCCTTTATTAGTATCTGATCCTCTTTCTTAACTCATTTTATCCCCCCTCAATGAGCTCCCTGGCAGCTGGAGAGCGATTACAGAGCTGATCAGTGTGGAGGGCTCCTTTTTTTTAGTGTTTTCCATTTGTTACATCACCCAAATTTGCAAATAACCACTCTCTTAAATGCCAATTACTTCATTAATTGAGCATTTGCCCCAATATACCAAATGCACAATACAGGCCCCGCTTCACTATAGCTTAGCCCACCGTATGTGGCTGGTCAAAACTGCTGTGGCAGCTGATTGCTGAGTTGTGATCTTTCTTCTGTAGATCCCTCTTTGAGATGGCAATTTCACAAATTGTGCCCATCTCATTCATTGGCACATAGATCACACTTGATGAGTAATATCACCACCCAAACAAGCCTTCATGGGTGAGCTAGGCCCCGCCGCCTGTGGCCCCAGCTTCCCGAATCTGCATGTCAAAAACCTTCACGACCCTCCTTAGGCAAGAATCCGACCAGTTCTTCGTTGGCGTGCGCTGCTACTTTGTGTGTGGATCCCCAGTCTGTCATCTGGAACTTTGGCTGAACCACTGGACTCCCACGCCTTCGAACCTGAGCTGTACCTTGGACGCCTCAGCAGCTGTAGACAGCTGTGACCAGAGGAGACTGTGTGCTCCTCACGTGCTGGCTGAATCCCTGGGCGATAATCCCTTGGGGGGCATAAGCTTGTTAAACATCTAAAAAAAGAACAGTTTTTTTTTTTTTTTTTTTTTTTTTTCCCGGGCTATGTGACACTCCTTTTCAAATCTAATTCAACTGCATTGTGCCAAGAAATTATGTTCACGCACCTAAATAAAAAAATAATCCAGTGGAAAGAGCAAAATCCACAATATTTTGACACACCGTTGTTTTTCCACTAAGAAACTAAAACCAAAAAACACCTCCCTCATTAATGGATATAAAAACAAAGAGCAGGCTCAAGAATTTACTTTTTGTGTAACAGTTCAAACTGATTTTACATCCATTTGCTTGTTCACCCAAATTGATTCTTAAATTTACTTATTTTATTTAACCAGTTTAAGACCCTTATGTCTGTTTCTTTAAAATATATCCTTTCTTAATTCAGTAACATCCCTGTGGATGAAAACGTAAAAAAAGAAAAAAAAAAATGTTTTTTTCTCTCTCACCAGCCAGCAACCCCACTGCTAATCGGCCCAATTTTTTTCATAGCCAAATTTTGGGTTCCCGGTAAAATGGTGGTATTTTACCCCGCAGATAATCCTGGGGAAGACAAGGGTTTATCAAAATACGTAAACCCCCGCGGCCACCTTCGATCTAGACAAACAGAAACTCATTTGTTAATTCAGCACAGTGACATTGAAATCAACAGTCTTTGATCATCACTTCATCATCCAGAAACTGTCCCATCTCACGCAGCCAAGTTAATTCACACATTGTCCTTGAAAGTTCAGCTCAGCATGAAAAACGAGTGCTCCCCCCCTAGGTGGCACCTCATCCCCAGTTCACCTGTGCCTCCCAGTGTGGGAGCCAGAGCCACAAGAGAGTGTGTATTCTGCTGGTCAGTAAAGAAAGTTTCTCTCTGTGGCCGTTTACTGCGGGCGCTTGGCACTATCGCTGCATCAGCCCCAACTCACCCCCACCCATCTCATCACCCCAGGATCATAAAATTCCACTCAAAGAATGTATATCTGAGGGTGTTTATCAGCTGCAGGATGAGAAAAAAGAGAAAAAATATATAATTAGAGTAAGAAAAAAAAACAGACAGTCCCTCCTTCAGCTCATCATTCAACATCAAGTTACATTTCAAACATTTACTTTCATATTCATTAGCTCCTTCCTTGAATGCTGAATTAAATATCTTCCACACTCAGGACTTGCCTATGAGGGCTCTACTTAATTTTTACTTCAATCATTTATACCAAGTAATAATTTCTTCTTCAATTTTCAATCTGGTAAAAATATACCAAGCAACAGGTTTGCACTCTCCACCTGGAATAATAATCAATCCTTATACGTCTAATTAAACTGTTGGTTCTAATACTTCCCCTGCTATTTTCTAATTATAGATTCCTTCATTTTTCATCCAATCTTAATATTCTAAATTTCATCAATGCAAGTGCCCTTCCTCAATTTTTTCAATTTGATAAATGTCTCTTTCATCTCATGTGTAAATTAAACTTTTATAAAAGATGAGCATCGGTCAATATCTCATCAACACACTTAGTTCTTAGAAAAACAAAATTAAATACAAAAAGAAACAAACAAAAGGCAGTGGATTTTCCTCTGTAGATATTGCTAATACACCATTAAAACATTTGCAATAACAACAACTAAAAGGCAAATAACCATCTGCAAAGGTTTCTATCCCTTTTTTTTTCACTTTTTAAAAGTCGCTATGGAAAAGTGGCGCTCCTGGTTCCGCTTCACTGATGTTGAGACGAGAAGCTCATATTGAACGTAAACCCCTATTGTAATCAGACTTAACACCCCCTTTTCCCCGACTCTGTCCCTTTAATATCAATTAATAATTTCTGCCTAATATAATATGCTACTTACATTGAGATAGACTTTGTTGATGTTGAAAAAGGATAAAAACATCAAATGTTTTAAAACAAAACCGAAGAAGAGTTACTCACAGATAACACAACATCCCCTATAAATATTTTGCAAACCTAAAGTATATATGTTTTTTTTTTTTTTTTTTTAACACATATCCAATATCCATTCAAAGTACTTTGCTTATATGATTCCTCTTTAATTAAACAAACCCAATATGTGTCTCAGTTGCTCAAATACTCTTGATTGTAAACAATGAAACTTTTCATACTTCAAAAACATCTGTCCGATTCTGTGAAAGAACTGAACAAAGTCAAAATGATTTTTGCAACTAAAACTCCTCTCAATTTCGTAGGATGCACAATAGTCTAATTCCCTCAGCAGTCAAACAAGACAAAACAAAAAATTCAATAAAAAAAGTCGAAGAGAGATGAGATCTCTCTAAACTAAAACTAGTCCGCCAATCGAAAATAAAATAAATTACAAAAAAGAACCAGCATTTTTTTCTTTTCAGTAATCCCTCCTTTTTCCTCTCAAGTGCATCTTATTATTTATTTTCTCCAATGGATACACAGCCAAATTAATATTGAAATCCCCCGCTTCTAGAGACGTCAAATACATTAACCACTGAAAAAAAAATTCAAAAGAAAAAAAATGTTTATCTTTAATCCATACTTCCCAAATTAACATTTTCCAAAGTTTCTAATTAATAACCAGACCGCAGTTCAAAATTTGGGTCATAATCCAAACGAGACCAAATATATAAATATATGAGAGAGAAAAGTTTGAAAAAACAAAAAATAAAAATAAGAAAAAATAAAGTCAATAAAATCTAAAAATCTAAATAAATTGTCAGGTTACAGAGTCCCCACTAATCAATGATATATATTGTCATTATTCTAGGATCAGATCTATTCCATAAATGTTTAGGACCTGTAAAAATTTTACTACTCAGCATCAAAATACAACTAGATTAAGAACATCTGAAAGTTAATCTTAAATTTTTCAAAACCAAAACCGATTATTATTTGTCAAAACAAAATGTGCATTCAAATATAATTGAAAAAATTTACATCATGTAGCTGGTCCAATCACATTTTTGCCTCTACAACGACCAGAATAAATGGAATTTAGAATTTACTTCTTACTGTTCAAATTAAACCATCATTTCGGTCACAATTCATTATTTGTTCTTAAATAAATCTACCTAAGACTTTAATTGTTACTTTCAATCTTAGACCAATTCCAAATTTATCCCCAGTCAGTTAAAAAACAAACTGATTACTTAAAAGGATGACTCTGTGTTTTTAATGTTTTCTTTTATAACCCAAACATTCAAATCCATGGTTTTATAAAACTATCACTATGATAAGTGTTGTTGTGCATGGTAAAGGACATTTAATTTATAACGAATTGAAGTGTACTGGGTTACTTCTTTGAGCCCCAGTTGAATTATGTGATAACTCAATAAGCATTTTTTGTCCATAACATCCTTAAGTACGTTCAATTGTGTAAATAATTTAACCACCAGTCTCCTTTAGGTCATTCATTCAGAGACCAAAGCGTATATTCCTAATTCTTATAGAGCCATCAGAAATAAGCACACATAATTTTAGCATAAATGATACTTATTTAAATCACAGACTCATTTTTCTGAAATAGCTGTGCGATTCAACACGGTGCTATTAAAATAATTTAAACCAGTTTGTTGCTTTCCATATTAATACCGTTTGCTTTTCGTTAAATCCCTATAATTACTACTTTTAAAGCTTATCTTTATTTAGCACGAACTAACAACTCCTGCTTAAATCAATCAAAAAAGCAAAAAATCCACCTATTTAAAGTATGATTCAAAAAATGCATCTTTTATTTTGACTAAAAACTCCGTCTTATTTATTTTAAAGATGAAATCAAAATTAAAACTACACCAAGGTCAGAACACTCATGAGTAACTGATCTTAATCATTTTCGTTTAAATTGTAACATGCATAATTAGCCCAATAATTTACATGACCTCCTCCTCGTAAAACCAGTTAACCAATTCAGCATTGTATTTGTTTAATCTGTAATCCCCGTACCGAACGTTCAGTTAAACAATGAAACACCTTAAAAAATTTGCCCTTCTGTAGAAATGTGCTAAACCATTGGCCCGAAAGGGAGTAGCAACCAAAGTTACTGAGCAGTTTACCCGAGCCGTTTTACACCTAATAACCAGAAAAATTTAACAAAATCAAAATTCGTTTAAGAGTCTTTAACAAGACAATCGTCTGCAGGATCCTGTAATCACTTTGCAATCCAAAATCTACTTTCAGCTTGCAAACAAATATAACATGCAGTTTAGCCACCACCGGGCTAGCTTAGCACAACAGCCCTATAGCAACGTGCTACCACGTTATCGTTCGCTGTGAAACGAAAGCAAAACAGTACAGAAAACGAACGGCGAAAAACTCCAAAAAATCCACAACAAAACAATAACTTTAGAATATGTGACTACCGCAATACCAGTTCTTAATCCGCTACAATTTATACCACTGTACCAACTTAATTCGCACGAACAAAAAACAATCTCCTGTTCGTCCACCGGCGGACTGAAACTTTTTTTTTCCAATTCTAAGCCGTCCCGCACAGCAAACACCCGATTCAAACTACGTCCGATACAGCCCAAAACCATTAAACAAAAAAACACAACCTTATAAGCTGTGGCTTTTAGACCCAATTAATATATTTTATCGTGGGAGGTTTCAGACCGTCTGTTACAAGGTTTCCGTAGTCCGCTTTGAGAAATTTCCTGGCGCCCGGCTTCCAGAAAACCCCTCAAAAGACTCGAACCAGATGGCAGAAAACCCCTATAACCACTAATTATATTTATCAAAACATATAGGCACAGCCGTATCGTATGTTAGCCGTGCTATCAAGTCAAACCACACTACAGAATTAGCACCTAGCTTAGGGCGGCGGGTCCGCTCTGATGGCCCTGTCGTAAATGTTTCACAACTAATTCTCCATAGATATTTAATTTCAGTATCCATCATATGCAGTTTTATATGTTATATATCTATGTTAATTTATTTATTATACTCGAAGTTCCATTATTTATACTATAAACATTTTAACCCATAACGCAACATCACCAGCACTTCTCGCCAAGAATCGACGCGTAAAAAACATCTCACACACACACAATACAGACACACACTTGAACAAGCAGAATTTATAACACTAACCTCATCGGACCTCACCAAAATGCCGGATCATTGTCCCATTTCAATTTGCGGTCTGAAGCGCACGTTTGAAAGAAACCAAGCAGTTCCAATAGTAATCCGTTCAGATTAACAGAGGGCAAACCCAGCGCACCAGTAATCTATTTTTCCGTTTGCCACCTCGAATCAACCTTACAAAGCGTCCTCCGTAATTGAGAATCGCCAACTTCTCCAGCCCTCGATCCCACTTGTTCCGCTATTGAGTCGTTGAAGGGACCGCAACATCCGTCCATCAGCTCCATTGGTCCTGCAGAGTAACATACTCCTTCTCCCCAGCATGGCAGCCGGAGTCTCTCTGCGGAGTGCAAAGCAGGTCGCAGTCCCTGCTCAGTAAGAGAGACACATACAATGGATCCTGCTTCAACCACGGGCTGCAACAGTCCACTCCTGCTCAAAACACAAACAAAAAACATAATGACTAACTTCGGATGAGCCCCATAGGCCCCATATGGTTAGATGTAACCAATCAATAGAATTAAAAATCTACGCAACTCTGCGCAAATTGGTCAATAGAGCAATACATGTCGCGTAATTAACTTAAAAAAAATAACTGGAGTTCGGGTCCATAAACCCTGCAACACGTCGAGTCACCAAATTGTTGTTGAATTTAAATAATTATCAAAAGTAATTCAATGGCATGTTCAAGCAAGACTAAATGGAGCCAATTTCCAGTTTAACATTTTTTTTGAACAGATTATACAAATTGCAGTTAACAGAGAAGTTTCCCTAAGTTTTCTCTGTGTCCTGACTATAAAGAAATCTGAACAATTAACTGATTCTTCATTTCACTAACTTTATAGAAACCGTCCCACGCCTATGGGGTATGTGTGGTGGGGTGGTGGGGCAGGACTTTAGGCGTTTCTAACTCCGTCCAATCAAGAACATTTCCAAACAGTGTAATAGCCATGCGTTTGCTGTCAGGGAATCTGGAGTCCGAAGGATGGTGTCTGTGTCTGGTCAAAGGTTCATTATAAAATTTATGGTTAAATGGCTATCTGCTTCTCTAAAAAAACTTTTCCACCAGTTTCTTATCTAAACATCCTGCTTTTACAGCTTTGCAATTTAAACTCACCCCAGAGTTTTTATGACTTAAAAGCTCTTTCCTGCAGTAAACCATGCTCGACAAAACATTTCTTTACGTACATGCAAGGCTAATTAAAACAAGACCTTATTTACTTACGAATGATAAAAGTTTACAGAATTACCACAGCATGCAAATTGCAAATAATCTCATAAACCCTAATATAAATAGAACTATAATGCCAAGGAATAAAAAATAGCAGCAGTTTTGCTTACCTCCAAACAAATTTCGAGGACAAAAGACTATTACTTTCTCCTTATACAGAACATTATTTCATTGTTCTATTGTGCAAGTGAGCTGAACTTCATTTAGCTTCTGTAACCCTTACCAAACTGTCTGTGGCACAGTATTTGAAACATGAACAGTTCTTAACAAAGGGCAAATACAAAGGGTATCCTTTGTATTTAAATTAGAAGATTACTTTCTGTCCATGTGGCAGAATACATTTTGTAGCCAACTGTGTATTGCTATGTTTGTATTCATGTTACACATGACTGCAACAGAGTGGAGAGAATGCAGGCAAAGGGAGAGAGGGGAAGGAGCGGTGACAGGATTAGAGGCAGAGGGAAATAATTCTGAAACGTGCATGGGAAACACCTCTATTTTTAGCACATGTCCTCAGAGAGCGAAGTAACGACACAAGCTGAAGGATTCCGAGTGAGGAGAGTGGGTGGAGTGTTCGGGGAAGTGAATAAATAAACAAAACCTTGCATTATTTTTAGCCTTTCTGCATTCATACATTCATGAATCTATTTAAATGTTGTCATTTCTTGCCTTTAGCAAATCCTATCCTTGCTTTTGTAGCTGCTTGTCATAATTGGGTATGTCACAGAAAACATTGTGGTGCGGTAAGCCTCTATCAGTTGTGGCAGGTTAAGGATTCACGTGTTGGAGCAAAAAAAAAAAGAAAAAAAGAGGAAGAAAGTGTGTTTGGGCTTAGGCGGTGTGTATCTCTGTGTGAGCAGAACACGTCTATAAGAGTGACAGAGTTGGTGGGTTGCTTCGTTGTGAAACATCCTGAAACGGCTTGCCTTGAGGGGTTTGTCAAAGTATGAAGCAAAACGTGACGGTGTAGTCAGTGTTTCACAAATGAATGGAAAGAAGAGCAAGATAGCAACAGATTTTGAATGAAAGAATAGGTGAAAGAAGAATGAGGGCTAAAGTGAATGATTGATTATGTGAACGAAGAAAAATAAAATCCTCAATCCCCAATTAGATAGTCTGGGGAAGATGAAAGTTGCATGCAATAGGTGGAAGCAATGAACTGTGGAGGCTAACTCTCACGTGCACAGCCTTTTGATTCGTCTGCTTCTGTGGCACCACTGAAGCTAAAAATAGAGTGAATATAAATAGAAACTGATGTTTTCCTTTTTTCTGTTCAAGACAAAATGATCCTAGTATCTAGAATTACATATATATAAGTGTGTTTCCTTCAGATTCAGTTTTTCTAAGATTCTACATATTTGTAGGTGTTTATTGCTAATTAAGAATGAATAAAATAACTATTATTAAACTGTAATACTTTTTGAAGCATATTTGGGATTCATCATAACAAACTGATGTCAACTGCATTTGAATTATTTTAAACATACTGTTTCAGTGGTAATCTTAATAAGACCCATCACCGGATTGAATGTTATATTGATATTGAGCTTTTAGTGATAGGATAGAAAAATTATTCATCAGGGAGGAATGATTAAACAGCCTACAGGTTCACCGATTTGAAAAGTTAAAGTCACCTGTGCCTGATAAGCTCCCTGTCTGGGTGGATCCCAGTCCCATCACAAATTAAAAGACTTTTCACCCAACTCTCATCGCTCAGTCATCCGTGCATTCATACATCGAGCCTGCTCTCTGATCATCCCAGAGACCTGCAGCAGAGAACCAGGTGTTCTGAGCAAGCTCTACACTGGTGGCACTCCGATCCCGCAGTTGAATCCCCTTTAGGAGACGATCTTGGCGCTTGCTGGACTTTCTTGGAATCCCTGAAGCCTTCTTAACAAGAATTGAACCTCTTTTCTTGAAGTTCTTGATAATCCTATAAATTTTTGATTTAGGTGCAATCTTAGTAGCCACAATATCCTTGCCTGTGAAGCCATGTTTATGCAACGCAATGATAGCTGCATGCATTTCTTTGCGGGTCACCATGATTAACGATGGAAGAACAATGATTTCAATCATCACCCTCCTTTTAACATGGCAAGTCTGCCATTCTAACCCAATCAGTCTGACATAATGATATCCAGCCTTGTGCTAGTCAACATTCTCAAGCAGGTCCTTTAATGACAGCAATGAATTGCAGTGGAATTTTTATGGCAAAGAAGGAATATGCAATTCATCTGATTACTGTTCATAACATTCTGGAGAATATGCAAATTGCTATTATAAAAACTTTAGCAGCAACTTTTCCCATTTCTGATGTTTATGTAATTTTCAAAATTTTTGGCCACGACTGTACACAGCCTGTGTTGATTTGTGGAGTCATATCATCTGCCGGGGGCGATTCTAGACCTAGCGCTTTGCTGGGGCACAGGCCCCCAACTCCCAATACATAAAAAAAATAAATAAATATGCTCGCAATATGAAATAAATGGCTAGCCTACAGGTACAAGCTTCAAAATCCTTATTGTCA
Source organism: Apricaphanius iberus (assembly GCA_028564705.1). NCBI lineage: Eukaryota > Metazoa > Chordata > Actinopteri > Cyprinodontiformes > Aphaniidae > Apricaphanius > Apricaphanius iberus. The sequence goes on along the minus strand of JAPXFQ010000664.1, from coordinate 157,433 downwards.
CTGTCATACTGTAGGCTATATTAAACCACTGGTAAAGATACCTCAGTCCAAATTCAAAACAAGTGGTTTAGGAAAGCAAGTAACTAACAAACAAAAAGTATCTTTCTATCTTAGGCTACATTAAAGGGAAATTATCACCTATAGGCAACTCTGACTCTGTGTGGATTATTATAGGCTACATTATAGGCACATTATAACCTATAGGCTACTCTGACTCTGTGTATATTATTATAGGCTAAATTATAGGCAAATGCTCACCTATAGGCTACACTGACTGCGTAGATAGGCTACATTATAGGCAAATAATCACCTATTGGCTACTCTGACTCTGTGTATTTTATAATAGGCTACATTATAGGCAAATTTATTTAAATTACCCATTAAACCATTGATCAAATCACAGCACTGGCTATTACCACCATAAATGTTTATGTTACTGTTAATATGGAAAATTATCATATCTCCCTTGTCCTCCTCATCTCTCATTTCTGTTCCCCTCCCTCTGCTTCTGTTCAGGAAGAATTTTCTGATGTCCATTTCTGAATAGTTTATCAGAGGGCTATGTTTTGTTTTACAGTAGGACAGCTTCACAAACAGTATAAGCTACTTTTAATGAACTCTCTCTACAGTATATGTATAAATCATTATTAATTGTCTGCATATGTGCATGCAGATGATGTGAGTGTGTGTGAGGGAGACAGCACAGGCTGGTAAACTTAAATACACTTAAATTTGGGCCACAATGACGCTAAGCAATGAAAAACAGATGCTAATTATGTGGGCAACATTCTCTAACAGCGATCAGCTTTTCATTTTGGTGAATTTATTGTAACATTAAAACAGGGGACGACTTACTCTGTGCTCAAAGTGATGTGACAAGCTCCAACGGGGTTTCCACAGTGTACTGTGTGGGTAAAACGAAAATTTCGCAAGAATCATCAGAATTATTTTGATTGGTTGTTGCGTTCAATCTTACCCAGCTTTAAAACGATGCTAAAAAAGCCAGCATAAACATTTTTATGTTTAGTGAATCACACTGCAGCTGGAATACCAACTTATTTTGCCTATTGTCCTCCCAATATTTTCTGTCTTCTTACAGAAACACCCAGATTCCATATTCATCAAGGGCAAAAGCACTAAATGGATTTGGTGCGTCTTGCAGGCACAATGCTCTCTGCACCGTTTTGATAGATCAGCCTCAGCCTAATTTTGTGACGCTGTGTGCAAACCTTTGATAAATCTTTTTGAGGGGTCAGTTTCTTCTGCCGATGGAAATGACAGACACAGTAAAGCAGTAAGCTTCAGATAACACTAGAATGATGGCAAAGTATTTTAGACCTTCATTGATTGCCTCTAAGCCATTGTTTTGATAGCATTAGCATCGGACCTTCTACTTATGTTAGCACTATGCACTTGGTATTTTTGCTCGCCGATTAAATATGTCTTTTAAGAGTACTATCACAGAAACAATATTGCTCACATGCTATGGCAAGGCAAGGCAATTTTATTTATATGGCACACTTTGAACACAAGACAATTCAAGGTGCTTTACATGATTCAGTGATAATGATACCCAATACATGATTAAAAAAGCATGATTAGCAAAACAAAAACATATAGGTTTAACAGATAGACACAATCAATCAATAAGAAAAGATGATGTAAGGAACAAATTTATGCAATTAATATAGATTAAAAACAGATGAAACACAATCAGTTATAAAGGAAATAAAAAATAAGAATAAAAGTTAAACCACCAGAATCAGAGAGTGATAACAACGCGCAATTTACGGCTCAAAGGCAGCTCTGAATAGTAGAGTTTTAATCTTTGATTAAGAACTGGGATGATGTGTTTTACTTTCCTAGTTCTAGGTAGGACACAGGCAGCAGCATTCTGGATAAGCTGCAGTTGTCTGATTGCTTTTTTAGGCACACCTGTGAGGACGCTGTTGCAGTAATCTATTCTACTAAAGATAAACGAATGGATCAGTTTTTCAAGGTCCTTCTGTAACATCAGTCATTTAATCCTAGAAATGTTCTTCAGGTGATAGAAGGCTGACCTTGTTATTGCCTTTATGTGACCGTGGATGTTCAGGTCTGAGTCCATTATTACACCTAGATTACGGACCTGATGAGTCGTTTTGAGTTGTATTAGCTGAAGCTGTGTGCTGACTCTGGATCGTTCCTTCTTACGTCCAAAAATAATTACTTCTGTTTTGTTTCTGTTTAGCTGGAGAAAGTTACGGGACATCCAGTCGTTGATTTGTTCAATGCGTTCATTTAAGGTCTGGATAGAATCAAAGTCACCTGGTAACAATGTATTGTATAGCTTGGTGTCGTCTGCATAGTTATGGTAATTTATCTGATTGGCTGCTATAATCTTGGTTAGTGGGAGCAAATAAATATTGAACAGGAGGGGTCCCAGGATGGATCCCTGGGGGATCCACATGTTTCTGTATATTCAGATGAGAAATTTCCGATGGACACAAAGAACTTCCTATTTTTGAGGTAAGATTCAAACCATTGAAGAGCTGTACCAGTGAGTCCAATCCAGTTCTCCAATCGTTCCAGTAATATTTTATGATCAACAGTGTCAAACGCTGCACTGACGTCAAACAGGACCAGCACTGTGGTTTTGCCGCTGTCTTTATTTATGCGGATGTCATTGAAAACTTTGACGAGGGCAGTCTCAGTGCTGTGATGAGCACGGAAACCAGATTGAAAATTATATAAGGAGTCATTCATTGTCAGGAATGTATTCAACTGTTGAGATAAAGCTTTTTCAATAATCTTACTGATGAATGGGAAATTAGAGATTGGCTTATAATTCTGCATCAATGTATTATCTAGGTTGTTTTCCTTTAATAGGGGTTTGATAACTGCTGTTTTGAGGGCCTCGGGGAAGACACCTGACTGGAGGGATGCGTTAACTATTTGCATCAGATCGAACTTAATGACAGGGAGAACTTTCTTTAAAAAAGGTGTGGGTAAGATATCGAGGCAGCAAGATGAGTTCAAACGTTTAATAATTTCATCAAGATATGATTGATTTATTTTTGTGAAATCTGAGATTTTATCTACATTATTTTTTACATGGGAATGATAATGTTGGTGGGTTGGTTGCTGCTTTACAGATTGATCTTCTAATTTCTGGAATCTTTTCAGTGAAGAAGTTGGCAAATTCAGTACAGGCCCTAGTGGAGTGTAGCTCAGGAGCTGCTGTCACTGGAGGATTGGGTAGTCTTTACACTGTTGCAAATAAGGTCCGAGCGTTATTAATGTTTTTGTTAATGATTTCAGAGAAGAATGATTCCCTTTCAGTTTTCAAGGTTAAGTTATATTTGTTAAACCTGTTTTTGTAGATCTCATAGTGATCCTGAAGTTGAGTTTTCCTCCATTTTCTTTCGGCCTGACGGCACTCCCTTTTTCCGCTGGGTACTAGAGGATTTCTGGTCCATGGAGACTTGTTTCTACCTGAGACTACTTTTACTTTAATTGGAGCAATGACATTAATGATGTCTCAGACTTTAGATAAAAAGTTATCTACCAGGTTGTTAACAGAGTGTGTGTTGGGTAGTGGGGTTGGTGGGTCTGAGGGGTGTGGGGGGGGGGGGGGGGGGGGGGGGGAGAGCAGTAAATTGTTTTAAAGTTTTCAGCAGAGCTGTCAACAAGGGGTTGTTTTCTTACTATGGTGTCATTTTGATTGGATAGTTTAGCCGGAATAATGCTTTCAAAGAAGATGCAGAAGTGGTCAGATAATGCAACATCCACTACGGAGATGTTAGAGATTTTTAGTCCTTTACTAATGAGTAAGTCTAAAGTGTGACCTTGTTTGTGTGTCGGCTGTTTGACATGTTGAGATAGACCAAAGTTATGGAGAGTATCACTTAGTATTTTAGTCTGTCTATCCTAGGGGTTGTCAGCATGAATGTTCAGATCCCCCAAAATAATTAGTTTGTCATATTCAATACATATTAAAGAAAGAAGGTAATTGATGCGTACCATTACTGACCTGGGCCTTTTTAAATCAAAACTTAAAACGCATCTTTTTAAAATGGCTTTTAGTTCCCAGTAGAGCGGTGACACTTTTAATTTTAATTTTAATTTAATTTATTTTAATTTACTTTTATTCTATTTTTTATTAATTTTCTGTCATTTATTACTGTATTTATGTTGCTGTACTAGTGTGTTGCTTACTCTGTTGTAAAGCATCTTGGTTCACCTATCGGTCGATGGAAGGTGCTATATAAATAAAACACATTTACATTTACATTTACATTGAGATCATTAAGAAAGTTTGAGCTCGCTTTGGGTGGTTTGTACATATTTATGACTAAGACTTTGTTTGGTTCTTTTATCTCTGTAGCAAGGTATTCGAAGGAGTGAAATGTAACCAGAAGTATCTTTTTAAAGGTCAGTGTATTTTTAAAAATAGTTCCCAGACTGCCCCCCCTTCTTTGTTGCCTGTTTTCATTTAGAAAGCTGTAGTTAGGTGGTGTGGCTTCTAGCATTAAGGTTCTTTCATTATTTGAATCCAACCAAGTTTCAGACAAAAACATAGCCTTTACATTGTGATTGGTAATAAGGTCATTAATTAAAAAAGATTTATTTGATAGGGAACGGACATTGAGTAATGCCAATTTAAGAGATTCATTGGTAGTTTTTAAGTTATTCTGACTCTGAATATTTATGAGATTTGACATGATGCGTGGGGGGGGGGGGTTGCCTTTGTAATTTCTATTACTAATAATCACCGGAACGCTATTTTCTCTGTAACCAGACTGGTGCTGGTTGACAAGTTTTCTTGAAGAAAAGTCTGGCAGCCTGAAACATCACACATCAGTCATCCACAATGGTGGGAGGGCAGAATTGTCGTGTCCAGTCGATCTGAGTGAGAACCTTGGGGTCAGCTGTGTTCCTTTAATAATCTGATCCTGTCGTTTTTTGCAGAATTCAAATCGGTGAGCCTAGTTTTGCTGAGTCATCATTATCGTTGTCAGAGGTCTGTGTTAGGCTGAATGCCCCGTCTAATGGTCTATTATTATCAGCACGCTGAGCTGAGGCGCTGACCTTCGGGGAACTGTGAGAGATTGTAGGAGTCTGTGTGAAGCTGGAGGCGCTGGCGTCGGGCAGCTTATCTGTTGGAGTTGAGGTCCTGACCTTGGGTGAGTTTTGAGCATTGCTGTTCAAATATGCAAATATATTAGCAGCCAGCAGTTTAATTCCAGCCTTATTGAGATAGCATTGATTGTCTTTGAATAAGTGATTCGCCGACCTAAAGATCTTCCAGTTGTTTACATATCCGACAGAAGTTTCCAAAGATTTAGTTTTCATCCATTTGTGAAGAGACCTGATTCTAGAGAAACGTTTGTCCTTACCTTCTGGAACTGGGCCAGAAATCCAGGTGTTTGAGATATTGACTTGGCTCAACATTACCAGCAGTTGTGACACATCAGCTCTTAATAATTCACTCTGACGTAGCGTGATGTCATAAGATCCAGCATGTATGATCAGTGAGTGAATTGCAGGGTGAAGAGCAAGAATTGAGGGGATTTTTTTCCATAATCTGTCTTATAGTGTTCTTTGGAAAGCAGTGAATGCTGATGTGACTACTAAGGAAGTGTTGAATCCCACTTATGGAGCCATCATGAATAATCAGAACCTTAGCTCGGGGGATTACTTTAAAGTGTGTACGCTCTTGTTCTTTGTTTCTTTTTTCCTTTTTTCCATCCATAGCGGTGTTCCTCAATTTCTCCTGCTGGCCTTGACCGGTCGGAGGGCTCGTGTCATGCAGACAGTCTAAGGCTGTAAATCTGTTCTTTAAGGGAATTCCAGGGGGAGAGAGTGATGCCTGGAGCTTCCTCCTCTGCCTGTTGCGTCTCCTGGGGAGTGGGGTCGAGGTATTTCCAGAGTTTCGTTTTAGAGGCGGCCCGTTCTCCTCGAAATTTGAGTTTGGCGTTCTGCCCATTCCCCGTCTCGGTGAGGGAACAGTACTTGTCGGTACTCCCTGATTGAGGCTGGACCAAAACACTGGGCTGTAGAACTTCTGTTGTTGTTGCTCCTTCGTCTGTATCGTCGTCTCATTGTTATATCCAGCATTGATATCATAGTTTATCTCCAAACGGCATAGTTTTTCTACCATAATCCGGAGCTTTTCCTCCAGGGCATTCTGTCTTTGGAGTAGCTTATCAAAGTTCTCGGCTGAGCAGTATTCCATGTTGTCTCAGTGCTGTGCTGAGCACGGAAACCAGTTTGAAAATGATCTAAGGAGTTGTTTGTTGTCAGGAATGTGTTCAACTGTTGAGATACAGCTTTTTCAATAATCTTACTGATGAATGGGAGATTAGAGATTGGCCTATAATTCTGCATCAAGGTATTGTCTAGGTTGTTTTTCTTTAATAGGGGTTTGATAACTGCTGTTTTGAGGGCCAGGGGGAAGACACCTGACTGGAGGGATGCGTTAACTATTTGCATCAGATCAGACTTAATGACAGGGAGAACTTTCTTTAAAAAAGGTGTGGGTAAGATATTGAGGCAGCAAGAGGAGGAGTTCAGTTGTTTAATAATTTCATCAAGATGTGATTGATTCAGTTTTTTGAAATCAGACATCTTATCTGCATTATTTTTAAGTGGGAATGATAATGTTGGTGGGTTAATTGCTGCTTTACAGATTGATCTTCTAATTTCTAGAATCTTTTCAGTGAAGAAGTTGGCAAATTCAGTACACGCCCTAGTGGAGTGTAGCTCAGGAGCTGCTGTCATTGGAGGATTGGTTAGTCTTTCAATTGTTGCGAATAGTCTGAGTGTTATTAATGTCTCAGTTAATGATTTCAGAGAAGAATTTTTCTCTTGCAGTTTTTAAGTTAAGTTATAGTTAGTCAGCTTGTTTTTAAGATTTCATAGTGAACCTGAAGTTGAGTATTCCTCCATTTTCTTTCGGCCTGACGACACTCCCTTTTTTCAGTATGTACTATAGAATTGTTGGTCCATGGAGACTTGTTTCTTCCTGAGACTACTTTAACTTTAGTTGGAGCAATGGTATTGATGAGGTCTGAGACTTTAGAGAAAAAGGTATCTACCAGGTTGTTACAGAGTGTTTGTTGGACCACAGAGGGGCGAACGCATCACCATCCACCTCCACATCTCAACACAGCACAGGTGAATTCAACCGCTGTGAGAGACTGAACTTTTCCACAATATTCACATTTTCAAAGAATTTGAAAACAGGGAGAATAGATGAGCTGCTGAGTTCTCACGAGAGCTGTGCGTAAGTAAACATGGCGGTATGCTGGTAAAATAAACAAACAATGTCAGGTAAAACAAGGCAATAATTATGAACCAAACACAGCAAATGTTTCTGTCCCTTTAACCTAACCATCAAATTATATCTTTCTTCTAAACAACCTGGATGAGGAAATATTGGATTCGCTGGAGTGCTACCTAGACAAGTGCTTTGATAACATCGTTATAGGTAAGTCACGGAAACCTGCTTCGGACGCACCAACAAGCACTCCTTCCCAGAAACGTACTCGTTCTGAGGCCAGCACTTCCACCAACTCGCCACATAGAAGCTACGGCGACTTTCTGGACTCAATAGATATGAAGTTAACCAGCTTGGACGCCTGTCTTGCGCTGGTTGAGGTTCTACACAAAGAATTTCAGGCTCTGAGGGAATCTCTGGAATTCAGCCAACAACAGGTAGCTTTGCTCGTTACTGAAAATCAAACATTGAAAGAAGACGTTAAAAGACTCCCTGAGGGGATGACGTAGCTGTCTGGAGAAAATAAAAGGTTCAAAGAGTCGATCTTAGACATCCAGGCCCGATCCATGAGAGACAATTTTGTTTTTTGTGGGATCCCAGAGCAGGCAGAGGAAGACGCTGAAACAACCGTCCGACAGTTCATCCAACATCAGCTGAAACTGCCAAGCAACATGGTTAAAAACATAACCTTCCATCGGGTTCACCGGCTCGGAGGTAAGAAACCCAACAACACCCGCCCGCGACCAATTGTTGCCAAATTTGAACACTTTAAACAGAAAAAACACGTCAAAGGACTTGGGAGAGAGCTGCGGAGGACGAATTATTGCGTTAATGATCAATTTACAAAATAAATCCTGGACAGAAGACGCGTGTTATTTCCAATTAGAAAGAAACATATTAATGAGGGCTGTAAGGCTACAGTTCCTGTAGATAAACTGAATGTTAACGGTCAGCTGTTCAGGGACGCTCAGGTTACTCCTTGGCTTTATTAGTCATATTTAACAGTCTAGATAGAGTTGTTTTATCAGACAACTATAGTTTAAAGAAGCACAGCTCAGCAGGTTGTTTATGTTTGTAAATGTGGGCAGGGGTAGGGCTGTGCACTAGGTTCACTGCTTTCTTTTTTTCACATTCGTGTCACCTAATCTCTATCACTTTTTTTCCTTTTTCTTTCACACACACAGACTTTTGTCATGGCATATTTATGTTTTTACATCATACTGTCATTCTTTACACACCTGTAATGGTACGTTATTTCCCTCTCTTTATCTCTTTAGGCTTCTGGAATTCAATCAGGCAACTCCATAGACATACCAAGACTACACCTACATTCATCCTTGGCGATAGAAAATTTCTAATGTTTATCTAAGCTCTATGAATCCTGTCAAATTTCTAACATGAAATATTCACCGATCTGGCTCCAGAGATAAGAGGATAAAGATTTTCAACCATCTTAAAAGATTGAAGGCAGATGTCATCTTACTACAGGAGACTCATAAATCAAGCTCAACTGCTAATGATTTAAAAACACCGGAGTATCCTAATATATTTTCTTCATGCTATAACTCCAGACAACGATGAGTAGCAATATTAATAAATAAAAATACTAATTTTAAAGTAATCGACACAGATACAGATTCAGACCCAGAGGGTAGTTTTATAATATTAAAACTATTTATACATAATCAAAAGTTATGTATAGTAAGTGTATATGGTCCAAATGTTGACGACCCCTCATTCTTTCATTCCTTTTTCTCGGTTTTGGCTAATCACATGGATTGCTCACTTGTTCTTGGGGGCGATTTCAACTTTGGGTTAAATGAAGAAATAGACAGGCTCAGTACAGAAGGGACTCAGTGCAGCTACCAATCCATAGATATAGTTAAACAGTACATGAGCGATGCATGGCGATCTCTTCATCCCAACGACAGAAAATACACTTTTTACTCAAATGTCCACCATTCTTATTCTAGATTGCACTATTTCATAGTCAGCAGCTCACTGTTGAATGACATTTCAGACATTGAGATAAATCTTATAGTTATCAGCGATCACGCTCCTATTTCTTTAAATTTAGCAAATAGAATACCAACCCTTCACTACAAAATTTGGAGATTTAATACATCATTCCTTAAGGATAGAGAATTTATTAAATATATTGAAAAATACTGTTGCCACCCGACCATCGGGCGGTAGTAGCAAGGCTGGAGGATGTCGGCCTGGGGATTGGCCGCCCGGGACTTCGGTCTGCTCACGGGCCTGGCGCGGCATGTCTGGGGTACCCGAGTCGGTGAGGCGCCGGGTTCCGGCCTCGGCGCGGGGGCCCACGGATGCTGGCGGTGCCTCTTATTGGCGGGGAGGCTTTTTACCATCTAGCACAGGCGCTCTTTTTAACGGGGTGCGCTTGGGACGGGAGGGGGGAGGGCGTTGAGGGGGAGGGGGGGCTAAACTCAGCCTTGGGACGTGGGCACGTCACTGGGGTGCGGGATGGAGCTTCCGTCTTCGCTACCCGGTGGCGGCCTGGGTCCCGATTTTATTGAGCAACATAGACACTTACACTTGCAACATTTACATGGAACGCACATGTAGGGACCTGGCGGTGTGGAGCATTGGCGCTGGGGGCGGGACCCCTCATGGGGGGCCCCCTATAGGGGCCCATTGTGGGGGCCTCGCCTGTGGTGCCGGCACCCACTGGTTAAACGCATCTAGACACTGAGGGCCCGGGGGGGGAGATGGGGGACCCGGCAGTATTCCCATGTCCCCCCCCTCTGTTTTAAGTGCACATTAAAACAACACGCAACAACACCACATTGAGCTGGGGGAGAGAGGCTGGGGGGTCTTTCCACAGCCCTGTTCGTTGGACCATCAGGGGTCGGAGCCTGGATAGAACGCCGTTTGATCGGGGTCCTGGGCTGGTGGACTGCTCTTGCCGGTGTGGGGGCCTTGGCGGTCTGCTTGTCCCCGTCCTGGTGGGCAAAGGGGTCTGTCTCCTGGGTGCAGGGGCAGGGCTCTCTAATGGGGCGTCTGTCCATGGGCCTGGGAGTATGGAGTATAATGTACGTATGGGGGGTATGAATGAGTGTATAGCGTCCTTTTTTCGTATGTCCTGTATTTGTAAGAATGTGTACGCATGAGAGGGAGGGTACGTATGAGTGTCTCTGTCTGTCTTTGTCTACCTGTCAGGTTGGGTGTTTGGCTGCTCTCTGGCCTGATGCATCTTCTTCCCTCCCCGTCACTCCCCGTCGGTGATGGTTGCTCCTGCCCGCTGGTTGATGATGGCTCTCGATGCCTGGGGCCGGGGGTCCCGGTTGCGGCCCGGCTCGGTCCTGGTGCATGTCGGGCGGGTCCTGGGTGGTCCGGTGTGTCGGGCGGCCGCTGTTTCGGGCCGACGTCCTCCTTGGATTGACTGGGGCACCTCTTCTGGGGGTGCCGAGGTTGTAGAACAGGTTGGTGCCGTCCGGTGGATCGGTGGGGACCGTGCCTGGCGCCCAGTCCTCCTGCCGGTTCCAGGACTTCTGCTGGCTGGTCTGTTCGCCTGGTGGGGCTGTCCGGCATTGGCTGGGCCCCTGATCTTGGCGCCCTACGTGGGGCGGGATCTGGACCCGGGAGCTGGAAGATCTGGATGTCCAGGTGCCGGCTGGGCGCGGCCTGGGGAGGGCGTACACCCGCTGTGGCTCTTGCTGTGGCTCCCTGGCGTGTGGGTGTGTGGAGGCGGGCCGGGTTGTTGGCGGTGGGTATTGGTCCGGGGTGGCGGCGGCGTGTGTTGTCCGTCGGTTGGCTGCGGGTCCTCCTTGCCTGCGGCGGCGGCGGGGGGCCCTTGTCGGCTGGTCCCTGGTTGGGGCCCCGCTGGGGGGCGGGGTGCCCCTGGTCCCCGTGGCCTCCGGTTCCTGATCCGGGCCCGCCCTGGCGTAGCCGGTTACCGGCGGAGCCCGTGGGCTCGTCACTGCGATCTCTCGGGCCCCAGCATTGCGGCTGGTGGGTGTTCCCCTGGGGCTTCCATCTGTTCCCCTCTTGGCGGGTGATCGACCTTGCGCTGATCCGCCTGTGGCCTCTGTACTCTATGGGACCCTGGATGCATACATCTCTTGCCTCCTCCATGTCTGTGCCGATTCCTGTAGGACGGATTGACGGTTCCTTACACCAGCTATCAATCACTTGCGTGGGGAAACCTTATTCCGACCTGCATGCTCGCGCACACATGGGTGTGGGGACATTGGTGAGGACGGACATATCTTAAGCTGAGGTTATCATCATTAGTTAGTTGTTCACAGGAGCTTACCAGAAACATTTGTATTATGTTCATTAATCAATGCTTGTGTGTAGTGAATGTGTAATTCTTAGTTTATTCTACTAGATCCGAACTATTGGTTTGGTTCTGTACAGTTTGTCGTTTTTGTTTTGTATTACTGTTTCTCTGCCGTCCGGCAGAGGTGGAGGACTGGGATGTTTTCTTGTGTTCTTTGTTTGCCTCCCTGTCTTGTGTCGTCGGTTCGCACCTCTGCTGGTCCGGTTTCTTTTCTTCACCTTCTTCCTTTCTTCCTTCTTGTCTCAGTTTAATGTCCATGACGTCAGGAAATTGAACCCACAGTAATCACTAATAAAGATTTTTCATACATATACATCAAGTGGCGTACTACAGCGAAGCTGTAATACTCTGCTTGGGAAAGTAAAACTGATGGGCTTGTACTTGGTACTCAGACACCAATTCTGAGTAGCATACTGCTGGACAGGACACGTTATAAAAGAAAAAAAAAAATAATAATAATAATAATAAAGGTAAAATAATTTAATTCTCATCAAATAAAAAGAGAGCAGAAAATAAACATGTTCAGCAATTAGAAGAAACTATCAAATCATTAGAAGCTTCCCTGGATAAAGAGAGCTTAAGCATAATACGGAAAGCAAAATTGGAATTAAATGAAATTATTAATAAACGGACGCAGTTCTTAATCCAAAGACTTCGAATAGAAAACTTTGAACATAGTAATAAATCAGGTAGCTTCTTAGCTAATCAGTTAAAAATAACTTTAAACGGGACCGTGCCTGGTGCCCAGGCCTCCTGCCGGTTCGGTTGGTTCTGCTGCCTGGTCGGTTCATTTCAGGGGGCTGTCCGGCATTGGCTGGACCCCTGATCACAGCGCCTCTGTGTAGGGCGGTATTTGGACCCGGGGGCTGGTAGATCTGGATGTCCAGGTGCTGGCTGGGCGCGGCCTGGGGAGCGTGTACATCCGCTGCGGCTTTTACTGTGGCTCCCTGGCGTGTGTGTGGGGGGGGGGGGGGGGGGGGGGGGGGATGGGTCCGGGGTGGCGGCAGCATGTCTCATCCATCGGCCGGCTGCGGGTCCCTCCTGCCTTGCGGTGGTGGGGGACCCCTGTCGGCTGGTCCCTGGTAGGGGGCCTGCTGGCGGGCGGGGTGCCCCTGATCCCTGTAGCCACTTAGTGTTTTAGTCCATCTATCCTGGGGGTTCTCAGTATGAATGTTCAGATCTCCCACAATAATTAGTTGGTCATATTCAATACGTATTACAGAAAGAAGGTCATTGAGGTCATTAATGAAGTTTGAGCTAGCTTTGGGGGGTTTGTACATATTTATGACCTTGTTCGGCTCTTTTATGGCATATGACATGTTGAAGAGGCGTTCTCTTCATGGATGAATCCTGGTTTACAGATGGGGCAGATGGCAGACAGCTTGTGTGGCGTCGTGTGAGTCTGCAGTTTTCTGATGTCAGTGTTGTGGATCCAGTGGCCTATGGTCGTGATGGGGTTATGATATAGGCAGTGGTATGTTATGAACAAAGAACACAGGTGCATTTTATTAATGGCATTTTTTAAAAGTTTTTTTAGGCCCGAGTGGCCTTTATTTGACAGGGTACGGATATTTGAAGGGGGAGAGAGGTGGAGGAAGACCTTTGGCAAGGGTCGCCTCGGACGGGGCTCGAACCTGGGGGCCATTGTTGTGTCATACATCCAACATCACCTCATGTTGCAGCATGATAATGCTGCAACATTCCAGTTCTCGCATGGACAGCATAGTCAACAGACATGTCTCCCATTGAGCATGTTTGGATTCTCTGGATCGGCGTTTACAACATTGTGTTTCAGTTCCTGTGGACATCCAGCAACTTTGCACAGTTGCTGGATGTGAAGCAGAGTAGACCAACATTCCAAAGGCCGACCACCAACAACCTGATCAACTCTATGTGACAAAGATGTGTTGCAGTGCATGAGGCAAATGGTGGGTTTCTGAGTCCCCAGACCCCCCAAAAAACAAAACTGAACATTTCAGCGTGGCTTTTTATTGTAGCCAGTCTAAGGAACACCTGTGCAATAACCATGCTGTCTAATTAGCATCTTGATATGGCACACCTAAACTAGGATGGATTTTCTCAGCAAATGAGAAGTGCTCACTTTCACTGATTGAACATTTGACAGATTTGTTAACAATATTTGAGAGAAATGGTTATTTTATGCATGTAGAAAATGTTTCATATCGTTTAAATTAGTCTCATAAAAAATTGGAGCAAAAACAAAAGTCTTGAATTTATATTTTTGTTCAGAGTTTATACCGTAAATCCCCTAATACAGGTCTGGGCCTTTATTTTACTGCAGCGCATCGCGGTCCAGGCCATTATTGGAAGGAGACCAGAATAAGAGACAGGCCTTAATTTCTATTTGAGCAAAGCGAACTACCAGTAGAATAAAAAACACAAGATTTTGTGTCTATTTGAACCTATAAAATACTAGGTTCATTTATTGAAAACGTACAGTTACCATAACATGGTATGCATAAAGAACATTAAAAACAAATACCGGTATTTCGAGCTAATTTCCAGTATAGAAATATGGTAACAAAAACCTAGCAAACATACCATTAGTGCATTATAAACACTTGGTGATAATTAGGTTACCGGTTTTGATTCCTAACAAACGGCAACAAACACCTTACCGCTCCAAAGTTTAACCATTCGTGTCTTGTTTGGTTTGACGTTAAAAAAATAAGTCCTCCAATTCTGTTTGATCCTCGTCCTCATCAGTTTCCTCCTCCTCTTCATCTCTCCCTGTAATCTCCTTATCACTTGCGCCAGCCTCTACAAAAAGTTCATTATTGTACAGTTCTTCTTCATCCTCCTCATGTTCTGCTGCACGTCTGTTCTCATCCTCACGCAGGCGGGCAGCAGTCAGGGTCTATCGTCCAGCCGCGCAGGGCTGTAAACAACGATACATTTTAGTTTAGCCGTTATTGCAAGTCACAGTGGACACTTTCAGTCATGAATGGAATTCATCTAATGGTAGATAGAGAGAAAAAGAGACTGATAGTGAAACGTGAGTGCTTATTTCAACATACCTGTCCCTCTCGGAAGCACAGTATGAGGTTGTCCTCACTCCCATCGGGTTTCACAGACTGCCCACACACTTTGAAAGACTTGATGATCAGGTCCTTGTCTAGCTTGTCCCAAGCAGCGAGAACCCAGTCCACAAGCAGACGGCGAGATGGTGCTTTTAGGTTCCTTCCACTTGTGTATTGCTTGTCTGCGTCCCCAGACATCCACTCTTCATAAGAAGCGTGTAGGCTCGCTTTGAACGGCTGGTTCCACATGAAATCTTGGGCTTGTACATACTTAGTGCAACCTCCTGGGATCACCACGAATGTGATGTTGTAAGGCCTCAACCACTGCTTGGTAGAGGTGCTGATGTGACAACTGTAGCCATCCCACACAAGCAGGCGCGGGCGAAAACTGAATTTGCCTACCACCGATCTGAGCCATGATGTGGTCAAGTCGTCATTCATCCAGCCATTGGCAGATGTGGCGATGACTGCTCTTGAGATATCTTGCTGCATTGCCTTCACTTCACGAATGGCCCCCCGGAAGACGATAAAAGGCTTGAGTTTAGTGCCATCAGCCTTGGCAGCAAGGACAACAGTGAGATGGCTTTTCTCATGGCCTGTTGTTTTGAGCGCAACACTCTTCATCCCTCTTACGTCAATGGTACTGGGAGAAACCATATCGAACCAAACGGCACTCTTGTCCATTGCAATTACACTCAACAAAAATATAAACGCAACACCTTTGTTTCTGCTCCCATTTTTCATGAGATGGACTTAAAGATCTAAAATTCATTCCAGATACACAATATTACCATTTCTCTCAAACATTGTTCACAAATCAGTCTAAATGTGTGATAGTCAGCACTTCTGCTTTGCTGAGATAATACATCCCTCCTCACAGGTGTGCCACATTAAGATGCTGATCTGACATCATGATTAGTGCACAGGTGTACCTTATACTGCCCACAATAAAAGGCCACCCTGGTATGTGCAGTTTCTTGCCTTATTGGAGGTCTGGGGACTCAGAACCGGTCAGTATCTGGTGTGACCACTATTTGCCTCATGCAGTGCAACACATCTTCTTCGCATAGAGTTTATCAGATTGTCAATTGTGGCCTGTGGAATGTTGGTCCACTCCTCTTCAATGGCTGTGCGAAGTTGTTGGATATTAGTGGGAACTGGTAGACGCTGTCGTATACGCCGGTCAAGCACATTCCAAACATGCTCAATGGGTGACATGTCCGGTGAGTATGCTGGCCATGCAAGAACTGGGACATTTTCAGCTTCCAAGAATTGTTTACTGATCCTTGCAACATGGGGCCGTGCATTATCTTGCTGAAACATGAGTTGATGTTCATGGATGTATGGCAGAACAATGGGCCTCAGAATCTCATCACGGTATCTCTGTGCATTCAAAATGCCATCAATAAAATGCACCTGTGTTCTTCGTCCATAACAGATGCCTGCCCATACCATAACCCCACTACCACCATGGGCCACTCGATCCACAACATTGACATCAGCAAAGCGCTCACCCACACGACGCCACACACGCTGTCTGCAATCTGCCCTGAACAATGTAAACTGAGATTCATCCGCAAAGAGAACACCTCTCCAACGTGCCAGACGCCATTGAATGTGAGCATTTGCCCACTCAAGTCTGTTACGGCGACGAGCTGGAGTCAGGACAAGACCCCAAGCATGCAGTTGAGCTTCCCTGAAACGGTTTCTGACAGTTTGTTCAGAAATTGTTTGGTTATGCAAACCAATTGTTTCAGCAGCTGTCTGAGTGGCTGGTCTCAGAAGATCTTGCAGGTGAACCTGCTGGATGTGGAGGTCCTGGGCTGGTGTGGTTACACGTGTTCTGCGGTTGTGAGGCCGGTTAGATGTACTGCCATATTCTCTGAAACGCCTTTGGAGACTGCTTATGGTGGAGAAATGAACATTCAATGCACAAGCCACATATCTGGTTGACATTCCTGCTGTCAGCATGCCAATTGCACACTCCCTCAATGCTTGTGGCATCTGTGGCATTTTGCTGCGAGACAAAACTTCAGATTCCAGTGTGGCCTTTTATTGTGGGCAGTATAAGGTACATGTAATCGAATTTAAGACTCTTAATAAAAATGAGAGGGATTCCTTCAAGCATTTGGAGGTTTTAATAAAAGTTGAATCAATCCTACAGAAGAACAGTACAGATCACAGTGAATGCTGAATGCTGCCCCTCCCCTGCTCAAATGAAAATAAGTATTTATAACATTCAGCAACCTTGCCTCTATAACTTCTGAAGACAAAACTATTCTCTCAGGGTGGGGATTTCTCAGAATGAAGGCACCTGGCTCTTTAGCTGGGACTAAGTGAATCTTGACATATACAAAACAATGGCAATAGCTTGGGTTAAATTGTAACACAATAAGAGAAACTCTCAAAACTAAGTATATAAGCAGAATCAATATTTTCTCAGGCAGTGAGGTTTTCTCTAACCTCGATTCCCATGTGAACTCAACACCTGTTTTCTGGCCCATCTGCTCTCAGTGTTAATAATACTAACAGATGAATCATAATAATAAATTTTTCCATCACAGTTTACTCCCCATTTATCTAATCTCAAAGATAAATCAAAAATACTAAGGGAAATCAACAATAACAATTACTAACCTAAGAGACGGGCAGCATTCAAAAAGAAAGACAATAAAAGTGGTTCAAATAATTTCAATTATTATATGTCACATTGGATCATATCTAACAAAATTATCTAATCTAAGCATCCATCTTAATGACATTATCTGAAATTCATAACAACATCCCATTCAAAAATCCCGCTAGGGCGTAAGATAAGCAACCTCCCAACTATGGTCGTGTTGTCCTCGCGCACGACAGGTGGGCAAAAGTATGAGATGGCCCCTAGTCCCAAGGTGGCACTCCTGTTTCGTTCCTCATTAGTCAGGATGCATAAACGTAACTGCAAAACAAAGAAAAGGGGCACAATGTTAGGCAGTATCAATCCAGTACACAACGAAAATCAAATCAATTCTAAATATAAATTGAAACATTTACTCTTCCCTTAAATGAGTCACCCATCCACAGCGTGAACCTCAAAATCAAGATCAGTCACTCTTTGCTCAGCACCACAGTGACCCTTTAAGAGGTTATACAAAAGAACAAATCAGTAGTAATCAACCATAATATAAAACAAACAGGGAAAAATATTATATTCAATAATGATTCTAATGATTAGACATGTTCATAAATCAAGACAATAAAAAAAAAACTAGAAATCTAAAAATCTGTCATCCCCCTTTTTCATTCTTAACTAACAACTAAGTATGAAAAACTAAAGAACAAAACAAATATCAAAACTTAACTGAATAAAGGACTAAAACAAAAAAAATACTGTAAATTAAATTGATTTGAATAAATGAAATGGAATAATAAATGAATAATACACATTGAATATGTAACTGAAAAATGTAAAAAACAAACAAACAAAAAAATAAATTTAATAGAAAATGATTAAATGAAGAATGATAAAAAAAGAAAATTAAGGAAGGGAATGAAAAATCAAATCAAACCACTCTTTTCTCTGTCATCTCCGGGATGAGACTGCTAAACCTCCTTAGAAAAATACAATACATCAATTACAGGGAAAAACATCAGACAACCTTATTCACAAAGTGATTTAAAGGAAGTCGTCATACACCTGTAAACTAATTAATTATATAGCTCGCGGTCATTAAGCAAGTCCATACCTATTTCATCTCCAAACAGTTCTTCTTTTCCATCTCCATCTCGCCGGATCGAGTCTGCATCAGGTCCCAGGGCGCCTATCTGATCAGTCAAAGATTTTGCCATCAGTTGATGTGTAAAAGCTTTTTCAAACACTCTAACTGCAAGACCTCTGACACAAGGAATGATACAACACCCACACACTGCAAAAACTGCCAAGGCAGTAACCAAAGTCCCAAAAATAGAAATAGCTAGATATTTCCATTTACCAAAAATAGAATCTAACCAACCAGTCAGATCACTGTTAACTCCAGCAAGGTTCTCTTTCATAACTCTCAGGCCTTCCAAGGCTCTGGTAATACTACCATTAGTCTATGTTCCCTGGGATGTAAGTACAACATTTTCCTCCCAACTCAGCACAAACTCCTCCATGCGCTGCAGCCAACATGTCAATAGCCATCCGGTTCTCCCATTGCTACAAGGGAAGTGGTGTGTAGCTGCTCAGCCATGCCTTGGAGAGCATCGTGTGTGTAGTTGACAAATCTCTGCTGGTTGTAAAACAGATAGTTAATCCAATCCACATTTTTATTGATAGTAGGCCACAAAAAAATTGACTCAAATCCTGCTGCAATCTGATTTCTAGCTTTAAACTGATCTGGAACCCCACGCGGCCCTCCAATTGCATCGATGTAAACATGCTCATCAAAACTACCTGGAACTGTCACCGTTCTCCGGGACATGTGATGCTGGAAAGCTCCATTCTTTCTGAATGAATAAACTGCAATAGAGACATCATAAGCTAACATCACATGAGCACACATACCTTTCCAGTTCCGGGGCAGTTTGGATCACAGCTTTCTGTCACCACACACCCAGTAAACATCTGGGCCTGCCTGTTTAAAATCCACCTACGCAGGTGAATTCTAGAAGAGCAAGTCCAGTAATTAAGCTTTGTATCATCCCCAAGCTTGTCAGACTTCCAACACTCAGAAAAAGAATCCCCTTTGTCATTAAGATGAAATATTTTTGAACACTCCTGAAAACTCACCCATGTCAACCTGCTGCCCTGATCTTGTCACCTTAAAACAAACATAAGATGCATCTGGTGCTGGTTGTAAGAGGTCAATTAACCCAGGAGCCTCAACTGATTTTTCCAAACTACAATGTGCAGCCCAGGTCTTATCCAAACCTGCCACAGTTACAGCTAAAATAAAATGAGAGGCACAAATACTGCACTTTCTACCTTTCAGGGTGAAATTAATTCTGGGAACTTGTACGGTATCCCACTGATCAGGAAAACTACCTGGGGTCTCACAGTAACTTGCACATTGATCTAACAGCTCCTCGAATGGTATAGGAACATAATACTTTTGGACTGCTGTACCCATGCAAACAACACAAGGCTTATTAGTAACTGATCTGGCAGAATAATTAGCAAACTGGTACCACAAATTTCCTCGAACCCAGTTCTCTTGTAAGACATTACGTATGACTGATCTCAGATTAAGTCCAGCCAAGACGGTCTCCTGGTCCTGATGCAGAGTCCAAACGACACCCCCTAACAAGAAACAAAACACCCACAATATGAATGTCTCAGTCTTTTTTGCTCCGGATCCCCAGAGCTTCGAAGAATGTGTCATTTTCTCCATTTCGACACTTGTGATGATTAGATGTATGTTAAAAAGCACAGTTATAAAAGTCACGTCTTTGTTACAGTGTCTACTTCTCTCAGTTTTTCTGCTTCAACAGACAGAATCGGTCCTGTCACTCTCTTGCAATGACTGGCGTGCATCCAAGTTACCCTCTCAGCAATTTTCACAGCAGTGTAGGTAACAATCAACACTTCAAACGGCCCTTGCCATTCGTCTTTGCTTCCAGTCTCGTCTGCTCAGCTCTTTAATCAGAACCCAGTCTCCAGGTCTGATTGGATGAAGTGGTCCAGCAACTGCTTTTGGCAAGGCGTCCTTCACCTTCTGGTGCACCTGTGCAAGAGTCTAAGAGAGATTTTGACAGTAAGAAATCATAGCATCCTCACAGAGGTCTGTAGAGAGATGCGGCTTTACAGATGGGTTTACCCCACTGCAGGATGTCTACCAAAAAGAACCTCAAAAGGACTCAGGTTGTTTTTGGCTCTTTTTCTCATCCTCATGTAAAACAAAGCCAAAGGCAAAGCTTTGACCCAAGACAGTCCTGTTTCCTCACAACACTTTGCAAGCTTAGCTTTCAAAGTGCCATTTTCTCGTTCTACCGCCCCGCCCGACTGCGGGTGATATGATCAATGTGTGGATAATTTCACACCCAAAAACTCACCAATCTCTTCAAGAGCCCTGCCCACAAAATGTCTGTCATTGTCACTGGTAATCCTGTCAGGAATTCCCCATCTTGGAAAAACGTCTCCCAGCAAAGCTTTCACCACCTCAGCAGTATCAGTATGTTTTGTGGGGAACGCTTCTGTCCATTTGGAAAACATGTCAACAATCACCAAACAATATTTTTTACCTTCAGCAGGTTCAAGTTCGATGAAGTCCATCATATGTTCAAAAGGTCTCCGTGGAGCCGGATGACCAGCAGATTGAGTGGACACTGCTTGCCCTGCATTGTGCGTAGCAAAAACCATGCAAGAATGACAATATTTTTCGGCAAAAGATGTGAAACCTTTTGTGAACCAATGTGTAGCAACAAGATTAAACATTACAGTTTTGGAACAGTGATCCCGCCCATGACTGAGTTTTGCAAAAACTGGGAAAAAATGGTTAGGCAGACACGGCTTCTTTTCAAAAGAAACCCACACACCATCATCAATCAATGGCAGCACAGGTAGTCGTCATTGGTTGAACCGTGAATGCCAGAGCATATGCACTGGCATTCCCAAGAGAAACAGTATCCCTGGACGCCTTGTGTGTAGCATATTTCACTACTGCAATTTTGGATGGCAACTAAATCGCATCAAGGAGGTCAGCAACCTGTGATGCATTTAAAATTGGCTTACCATCAGACTTAAAGAACCGTCTGTGTCTCCACAGAGCTCCAAAATGGTGGACCACGGCCACTGCATAGCTGCTGTCACTGTATATGGTAACTGCTTTATCTTTAGCCAGCTGACAGGCCTTCGTCAATGCAACCAGTTCGGCTGTCAGTGCAGAAAAATGAGACAGAAGGCTTCCTGCAGACAAGGTACAATGATCAGAACAAGCAGAATAGCCCACTCTGTTTTTCCCCCATGCATCTCTAAAAGATGATCCATCACCATACAACACCATGTCTGGATTCTGCAAGGGTGTGTCAGTAAAATCTGGACGGGGTGTACACAGTACCTCTAGTTCTGTTTGACAGTCATGGGGTATCCCGTCGTCCTCAGTAGGCAGCAAACCGGCAGGATTATGAACATTGCACCCCTTAACAGTTATGTTAGGCAAGTCCAACAAAACGGATGTGTATCTGAGCCATCTGGCAGCTGACAAGTGAGAGGTGCTCTGCTCCAACAAAATGATAGCTACATTGTGGGGTACAAACACAGTTAGTGGGCAATACATCACAATGTCCAGAATGTTATCTGTAGGAGCCTCTTGCCGTGCCATAATTTGCTGCCAGGAAATCTGCATCTAACAAGCAGTAACTTGACGAAAGACTGGTTCTGGATTTGATGGCGAGCTAAGGAGCAGGTCTAGAGCCTACAGCGGGACAAGACCACGACTGAACGCCCCCCCCTTCTGCCAGGCCGGTAGGGGGCTCCTACAGATAACATTTCATTTAACAATCTGCTATTGTAGCAATGACAAAACAGTGGTAAAATATAGTTTGACCAAACCTGTAGCTCTTCTCAACTGCAACTTCCCTGGAGCTCTTACAGAGACTGAACACTGTGGTCCCATATTTGAACGTGATTGGTCGCTCCACCCCACGTGACCACGTGACGTCACCGACTAGCGTCACTGCGATTGGCCCAGAGAAATCACGTGAGAACAGAGCCTAACACCGCGAGATTACGAACAGGAACAGGAAGTCACCTGGGTTACACACTCCCCCCCTAGAACCATGCAGCCCGGGCATGCTAAACCACATGGACCCGTGGAACTACAGCGCTAGATGCAGGACTGGTACAAGCCTTACCGTACGCATCAGCTAGACTATGGAAAAGTGTTTGTATGACAGAGATCAATGGATTGCCTAACCTAGGGTACTGCAGGCGTTTAGGTGATTGTCGTTGCCGTGAAGACCGCCGAATAGCCTGGACTGGCTCAGCTACACCCGAACAATCTCCATCCCCATAACCGGCAACTACAACCGCCGGTTCAGAAACATGCTGTGATGCATTAGACGATGTGGGGAATGTCTCTACTGGGTCTCGGTGCTCCACCACCTGCTCCGGTGGTGGCGTCTCAGGAGGGAAACTGGCTTCTTCATCATCCGGTAAGTACTCCTCATTGTCCTCCTCCTGAAGCACGGGGGAATCCCCAGCAGTGGTTACCCGAGAGGGCTCCTCATCAACCTACTGGCGCCTTGCAGGTGAGGACACTGGTGTAGACACAATGGGATTGGCGGGCGAAACCTGGGCAGGAAAACTCCCCTCTACCCTCAACGTTGCAGTAGCCGGAATTGAAACCTGAAGAATTCTTCCTTCCTCCTCCTCCTCACTCAGGCACTCCTCCAGGTCCTTGATAGCTTTCCTCCAGTCGAGAGCGAAGAGCCTGCACATATTTTGAGTGTGATGGGGCAGCTTTGTCCCCCGCTGGTAAGCCAAAAGCGAGGTCCACAGGTAATCTCGGAGAGCGACCAAACATGAGTTCATATGGGGTGTAACCTGTGACCTCGTTTCTGGTGCAGTTATAAGCATGTACCAGGGGTTTCACATACTCTTTCCATCTCTGCTTCTGCTCCGGCCCCAACGTACCCAACATACTCAGCAGCGTCCAATTAAATCTCTCGACCGGGTTGCCACGAGGATGATATGGCGTGGTACGGGTCTTCTGAATACCAGCGATGTCACAGAGCTCTTTAATTAAATGGGACTCAAAGTCGGGCCCTTGATCTGTGTGCAGACGCTCTGGGATGCCATAATGAACGATGAAATTCTCCCAGAGACATTTGGCAACAGTCTTTGCTTTTTGATTAGCAGTTGGAAAGCAAGGGCATATTTGTAACAATGATCTGTGAGGACAACAATGAATGTATTTGTTGTTATCTTATCTGCTCGTAGCGTCCAGATAGACCTGCACAGCGTTAAGCTGGCCCTGCTCCTGATGTTCAATAGAGGTGCAGCTCGCTCGGACGGCTTTCATTCTAATGCAGCGGTCCAAGTCTTAATTTTCTTTTCCACATCTACACAGCCATACGTGGCAGATGAACGAGATTCAATAGGTCGAGCGTCTCTCGATCCCCCATATGACCCATATCGTCATGGAGGCTGGTAAAAACTCCTTGACGCAATCCCTCTGGCAACACAAGCTGAAACAATATGTGTTCTCCATCTTGCCTCCTCCTGTACAGAACACCGTCTTGGAGTTCAAGGCGATTCCTCTCTCTCAACAGCAGGCCCAGATCTGGAAGCTGTTGTCGTGCAGTGGGAGGCACACTTTCACCAGTTTCAATGTGAGAGATCACTTCCTTAAGACTGGGGTCCGCTCTCTGCTCCTCCTGAAGGCCAGACGGGGACAGTGAAGGCACAACTGGCAACCCTTGAGGAGACTCGCTGGCGTAACAGTCAGGGATGACAGAGACTGACATGCTCTACGACTCCACCAAGGAAGTGCTGCTCTCGGAGGGACGTGAAACTCTCACCAGACAGCTGTGACAAATGGCGGCCACAACATCTGGATCAAGCTCAACCGCCTTCTCATCCACATGGTCACGGGTGAACTGCTGGACCATGTCCCATTCTTTTTGACAGCGGTCTTCATCCGGCAGGTCATGGGACCTTCGAGAAAGGGCGTCAGCGTCTCTGTTCTGGCTGCCAGCTCTATACTGGAGTTTAAAATCAAAGGTGGAAAGTGCGGCAAGCCACCTATGACCAGCAGCATCAAGCTTAGCACATGACAGAATGTACGTCAGGGGATTATTGTCCGTTACGACCACAAAACTCGTGCCATACAGATAATCGTGGAATTTTTCTGTGACACTCCACTTCAGGGCCAGAAATTCCAGCTTATGTGCTGGATATCGGAACTCACTGGCAGACAATCCTCGACTGGCGTACGCGATGACACGTAAGTGTCCCTCCTGTTCCTGAAGAGTGCTGCTACAGTCCACTATAGATCGCTGGCGAGTCAGTATGCAAAATGTAGGGCCTGTTTTTGGATTTGCAAACTCAAGCACGGGATGCTGTTGTCAGTCTGTATCGATCAGGTATTCAAACGCTAACAGGGGGGGGGGGGCTGTATTCAGTTTGTTGTCCATCTCTGATTTGAAACGCTGGTTAGCTATCGTAATACTGGTGGTAGATTCCTTGCGGCCTTTGGGACGGATGGGGAATACCCCCTGGTCAGGTCATTCAATGGTTTTGGCGGATATTCAGCATATCCTGATGAAACGGCGATAGTACCCTGCAAATCCTAAAAAGACATATGGATCTTAAACTCTATTTTTCAGTTTTTGGGGGACCGGCCAGGATTTAGAGCACTGATTTTCTCAGAACGTTCGACACTACCCTGTCCCGAAACTATATGTCCAAGGTACCAGCACCGATGCTTTGAAAAGAACTTGCACTTTTCAGGGGATAATTTGAGGCCAAAGTCTTTGAGCCGGTGAAGCACTCTCAACAGTCGACTCTCATGTTCTTCAAGGGTGTTCGCAAAGATGATCAAATCATCCAGGAAGACCAAAACCTCTTTGAGGTGCAAGTCCCCCATGCATCGCTCCATAAGCCGCTGGAATGTACTGGGGGCATTGGTTACGCCTTGCGGCATTCGATTGAACTCCCAAAAGCCCAGTGGAGTTACAAACGCAGTCTTGGGTTTGTCAGCTTCTGCCATTTCAATTTGGTAATACCCGGATTTGAGGTCAAGAACACTGAACCAACGTGAACCGGTCAGTGCCGCAAATGACTCCTCCAAATTTGGGAGTGCGTAGTTGTCCTTCACAGTGTGGAGATTAAGTTTGCGGTAGTCAATGCACAGCCTTACATCTCCATTCTTCTTGCGTACAACCACGATGGGAGAAGAGAAAGGAGATTCAGATGCTCTTATCACTCCTGTTTCCAACAGGTCCCGCAGATGGTCACGAACCGCCTCAATATCACGAGGATGAATGGGTCGAGCTCGATGCTTGAATGGGGTTCCATCGTGGAGATGAATGTGATGCTTCACATGATCTGTGCGACCAAAGTCAAGCTCGTGGTGAGAGAACACCTCTGGCATCTGCTTGAGTTTGGCTACGACTCGTTCCCTCCAATCCGGGGGAATAGGAGAATCTCCAAAATCGAACTCCAAGTTGCCTTCTCCCGGGCTCTGCGCTGGGGTGGTGGAGACACCTTGATTCAGGATTTGGGGTGATCGTGAGAGTTCAGCAATGATGCCCAATGGCTGGAGTGTAATGTTCTGGTCGGACTCATTGGTGATCACCAACAGGGACTCCGGTGTGGTGCTGGTTGGATAGCGAAACAAGTGACAGTTTCCTTACACTCAACGAAAGGCAGTGGGGTGGATGGCATGCTCTACTAAGAACACACCTGCCGGTGATGGTGACTGCCGAAACAGAGCCCTTGATGACATGGTGCAGCTGCTGGGACCTCAAGTGGAGATGCACCCGCCAATCTCACTATGTCAGTACGTCCTCCATTTGCTGCAACTGAGACATCAACAGACCCAAGGGGGGCTTGGGTCTGTTGATGTCTCAGTTGCAGCAAATGGAGGACAGCTTTATAGCCATGCCGAGATGGTTTGTGGCTGGCACACTCACTTTCCAGATGCTGCTCATAAAGCGGGTCCAATGTGTTCATTCCAATCAAGACTTGTGCATGGAATCCTGGCTTAACATCTGGGACCACCAGTGCTAGGGTACAAACATCTATATCAGCACCAATGAACTCCTTCGGGAAGGTAATGGTCACCTCGATGTAGCCCAGATACGGTACTTCTTGCCCAGCAGCACCCTCCACTTGTAGCAAATCACACAATGGCTTGACAGGTTGATG
This sequence comes from Apricaphanius iberus, assembly GCA_028564705.1. NCBI lineage: Eukaryota > Metazoa > Chordata > Actinopteri > Cyprinodontiformes > Aphaniidae > Apricaphanius > Apricaphanius iberus. Next base: position 130,992 of record JAPXFQ010000664.1, on the reverse strand, counting down.
TGAGAAGTATCGATTGTAAATTGAGATGGGCATTGTTGTCACTTGTGATCCGGTATCCAGCAAGCATGCAAATTCTTGACCAGCTATGTTCACCTGGCCAGTGCATCTGGACCCGATCAAGCCTTGTGGCAGAGGAATAGCTTCAGGGGACGTGAAATGTGCATAATCCTTACACCTCACTGGCTTCTGCATGATGGGACATTGTTGGTCCTCCTCAGTTCCTGTTTGCCCCTCAACAGGAACCTGGTCTAGTTTAAAGATGAGGCACCATGAGGGTTGGAACGTGACCACTTCTTCTGCCTCTCAGCAAACTCTTTTTTCTTCATTGCCAAAAGTGCCGGGTTTGGATCATTATCACAATTAGGTCTTATGTGTCCATCCTCGCCGCAATTGTAGCAATAACCTGGTTTTGGCCATGGGGGTGGGGTCTTGTGAGAGGAACGGGGTGGAGCCTTGCTGGATCTCATACTCTCACTGGGCCGGCTGACACGAGTGGAACTGGAGGAGGTGGGCTGCTTTCGATTGGACTGAGCAGTGAGGGCCGCCAGCTGCTTTTGAATGTCGGCAAGCTGCTGGGTGAGCTGCTGGGTGATAGCAGTTAGCGCATTCATTTTGTCCTCTTCTGGGGCTGCAGAGGCGTATTGGGCATGTGCTCCGGCTCTGGTTTTTGTGCCAAGGTGCTGCTTCATACGCTGAACCTTTGCTGCCCCACGGTCCTCTTCCGTCCTCAGCAGCAGCAGCAGCTCCGCAAACGATGGAGGACGTGATTTGCGCTGCTTGAGCTGGAGCTCCGATATGAGCGTGTTGTCCCAGCAGCCACGGCAAAATTGGTTCAATAGATGCCGATCCAGTTCAGCAGCTGGGACTCCTCCCCTCTTCGCCGTCAAACTTAATGCAACCTGCAACCGTTGCAAGTATGCCGATGGGTTTTCCCCAGCATCCTGAAACAGCTCCAGGAATTTGGCATACAACTCGTCTCCATCCTGGACTGTTCCATATGCTGAATCAAGAATCTGGAGGAAAACCATGGGTGGCGTGTCCGGCATGAGATGCCTTACCATATCCGCTGCTGGTAAAAGTAAGCTCTCAAGTATTCTCCTGGAGCGTTGCAGGTCGGAGACGGCAGAATCTTTTAACAGAAACTCCACCCCCGATCGCCAGGCTTCGTAGTCGGATTCATTCTGTGGTCTTGGAACACGGCCTGAGAATGACCGGAGTCTCGGAGTGGACAGGTGGGCTGCACTGTCATCGCTTTTAACAATGTGTTCAACTACGTAACACTGTATTCCCGGTGGATTAAGGTCAGGGAGAGACATTGTGGGGAATGACGGCCTTGCAGCTCCCTGGGAACTGGAGGTTGAAGGAATGTGTGGCAACTCATCACTGAACTTGTGTATCTTAGCCATAGTACCATGAAGCGGACTGGAGATAGCAGTGTTGGGCAACGGTACAGCGTTACTGGGGGCACCTTGCATCACCTCCTCCCTCGAATCTGGGTGAGTCTCCACTTTTGGGTCAAGTCTTTCCTCGGTGATGGACTTACCCAGTAGAGACATTAACCCCTTCAGGACTTCAGCATAGTCCCGTCCAGTGAGCGTAGCCAATTCTTTTAATTCACCCAGGTATTTCCTTGTTTTTAACTCCCCGAAAGAATCTGTGCAAATGGGGGCGAGTTCTAAAATTTCATAAGTAACCCCTTGGGTCTCACACGTATACGTGTATGGCAAAAGCTTCCGCAGTTCAACTAAAGCATCTCCAGACTCAAACTCAATAACAATTGTGTCCTGGAAAACCCCAGGCTCAGTTATAACCGCAATATTAGAGGCTTTGCCATACTGCATCACGAATGCAACCACCTCATCGTCTATGACGTCTTGGGTTGCATATTTAATTAAAACGGCGTTTGGAATCTTCATGCCTTTATTCTCCAAAATGTCCATATTTGAAATGTTTACTGTTATATACTCAGCTCTGTACTCCCTCCTGGCTAGCTCGCCACTTTTTATGTAGCACACATAACATTTATTTTAGGCTAGAACTTAGGACCATACGCTGACCCATGATCAGAAGACCAAGCTACGAAATGGGAGGGAGTAAACAAGAGACTGAGGTTTGTTTAGAAAAATATGTATTAACCACAAAACACCAAACAAACAAACAAATAAACAAACAAACAAAAGTAAAGTACAAAATATATACAATGAAATCTATTTCGGATGGCCAGTCCGAATGAATCATGTAGCTACTCTTTTAAACATTTCAGTACAGACATCAGACCCCAGATGGTTAGCTCAAACAATTCACAACCCAGCTGCCCACCCACAATTCAAGCAGAACCCACGTCTGGGTTAAAGTTAAGTCCAGGGGAAGATACGTATAAGCGAACGTGTAGGGGAAGGGTGTGTGTGTGTGTGTGGTGGGCAATGGACAGCAAATGGGGTGAAAGTTTGTTGTGGGCTACAGGGAACCCCCTACCGGCCTGGCAGAAGGGGGGGGGGGGCGTTCAGTCGTGGTCTTGTCCCGCTGTAGGCTCTAGACCTGCTCCTTAGCTCACCATCAAATCCAGAACCTGGCCAGGAGAACCGGACCATAGGTCCATGAATCACTATGTATCAAATACTAGTCCAGTGCACACATATTTTACTCATAGTACTAATAGCACTCGAGCAACATCTTTCTAGTATTTATGATTCAATAGATATGAATATTCATGATTCAACAGTAAGAAAATTAATAAAGCTTATTTGTTAATCAAAAACAACATGTACAATGTCATTTAGCAACTCTGATTCAACTTCTTAATAATCAATATAAATCCAAATATCATGGGTCAAAACATTTAAAAAGAAATACATCTTTAGTACCATTTATATTTTGGAGAATCCAAGCATGTTTAGCAACCAAGCGCTAACCATATCCATTAAAATTAATGGTGCTGCTAGGCTAATGCTAATGCTACAAACATTTCAACTCACCAGTCTTTCGGCAAGTTACTGCTCGTTAGATGCAGATTTCCTGGCAGCAAATTATGGCACGGCAAGAGGCTCCTACAGATAACATTTCATTTAACAATCTGCAATTGTAGCAATGACAAAACAGTGGTAAAATATAGTTTGACCAAACCTGTAGCTCTTCTCAACTGCAACTTCCCTGGAGCTCTTACAGAGACTGAACACTGTGGTCCTATATTTGAACGTGATTGGTCGCTCCACCCCACGTGACCACGTGACGTCACCGACTAGCGTCACTGCGATTGGCCCAGAGAAATCACGTGAGAACAGAGCCTAACACCGCGAGATTACGAACAGGAACAGGAAGTCACCTGGGTTACACACTCCCCCCCTAGAACCATGCACCCCGGGCATGCTAAACCACATGGACCCGTGGAACTACAGCGCTAGATGCAGGACTGGTACAAGCCTCACCGTACGCATCAGCTAGACTATGGAAAAGTGTTTGTATGACAGAGATCAATGGATTGCCTAGGGTACTGCAGGCGTTTAGGTGATTGTCGTTGCCGTGAAGACCGCCGAATAGCCTGGACTGGCTCAGCTACACCCGAACAATCTCCATCCCCATAACCGGCAACTACAACCGCCGGTTCAGAAACATGCTGTGATGCATTAGACGATGTGGGGAATGTCTCTACTGGGTCTCGGTGCTCCACCACCTGCTCCGGTGGTGGCGTCTCAGGAGGGAAACTGGCTTCTTCATCATCCGGTAAGTACTCCTCATTGTCCTCCTCCTGAAGCACGGGGGAATCCCCAGCAGTGGTTACCCGAGAGGGCTCCTCATCAACCTGCTGGCGCCTTGCAGGTGAGGACACTGGTGTAGACACAATGGGATTGGCGGGCGAAACCTGGGCAGGAAAACTCCCCTCTACCCTCAACATTGCAGTCGCCGGAATTGAAACCTGAAGAATTCTTCCTTCCTCCTCCTCCTCACTCAGGCACTCCTCCAGGTCCTCCACCGGCATATTCAGACTCCGAGTTTGAGGTCTGCGACCAGGTGCAATGGATGGAAGTTCTGGCTCTGGACTCCCAGGTAGGAAACCACACGGGAGCAGGAGGTCTCTGTGCAATGTTCGCGTTTTCCCAGATGAATCTTTCTCAGGTCTTACAGTGTAGACAGGGAGATCACCAGCACGTTTAACAACAACATAAATGTCCCGCTCCCACTTGTCTTCCAGTTTATGTTTGCCCCGGAGCCTCACATTCCGGACCAGCACTCGGTCTCCTTCCTCCAAGGCGGAGGGTCTTATCCTCTGATCAAAACGAGACTTGTTCCGATCCGCTGACTTGGCTGCATTCTTGGAGGCAACTTGATAGCTTTCCTCCAGTCGAGAGCGAAGAGCCTGCACATATTTTGAGTGTGATGGGGCAGCTTTGTCCCCCGCTGGTAAGCCAAAAGCGAGGTCCACAGGTAATCTCGGAGAGCGACCAAACATGAGTTCATATGGGGTGTAACCTGTGACCTCGTTTCTGGTGCAGTTATAAGCATGTACCAGGGGTTTCACATACTCTTTCCATCTCTGCTTCTGCTCCGGCCCCAACGTACCCAACATACTCAGCAGCGTCCAATTAAATCTCTCGACCGGGTTGCCACGAGGATGATATGGCGTGGTACGGGTCTTCTGAATACCAGCGATGTCACAGAGCTCTTTAATTAAATGGGACTCAAAGTCGGGCCCTTGATCTGTGTGCAGACGCTCTGGGATGCCATAATGAACGATGAAATTCTCCCAGAGACATTTGGCAACAGTCTTTGCTTTTTGATTAGCAGTTGGAAAAGCAAGGGCATATTTGGTAAAATGATCTGTGAGGACCAAGATGTATTTGGTGTTACTCTTATCTGCCTCGAGCGTCAGATAGTCCCTGCACAGCAGTTCAAGCGGCCGGCTGCTCCTGATGTTCAATAGAGGTGCAGCTCGCTCTGGAAGGGCTTTCCTTCTAATGCAGCGGTCACAAGTCTTAATTTTCTTTTCCACATCTACAGCCATACGTGGCCAGAAGAACCGAGATCTCACTAGGTCGAGCGTCCTCTCGACCCCCATATGCCCCATATCGTCATGGAGGCTGGTAAAAACTCCTTGACGCAATCCCTCTGGCAACACAAGCTGAAACAATATGTGTTCTCCATCTTGCCTCCTCCTGTACAGAACACCGTCTTGGAGTTCAAGGCGATTCCTCTCTCTCAACAGCAGGCCCAGATCTGGAAGTTGTTGTCGTGCAGTGGGAGGCACACTTTCACCAGTTTCAATGTGAGAGATCACTTCCTTAAGACTGGGGTCCGCTCTCTGCTCCTCCTGAAGGCCAGACGGGGACAGTGAAGGCACAACTGGCAGCCCTTGAGGAGACTCGCTGGCATAACAGTCAGGGATGACAGAGACTGACATGCTCAACGACTCCACCAAGGAAGTGCTACTCTCGGAGGGACGTGAAACTCTCACCAGACAGCTGTGACAAATGGCGGCCACAACATCTGGATCAAGCTCAACCGCCTTCTCATCCACATGGTCACGGGTGAACTGCTGGACCATGTCCCATTCTTTTTGACAGCGGTCTTCATCCGGCAGGTCATGGGACCTTCGAGAAAGGGCGTCAGCGTCTCTGTTCTGGCTGCCAGCTCTATACTGGAGTTTAAAATCAAAGGTGGAAAGTGCGGCAAGCCACCTATGACCAGCAGCATCAAGCTTAGCACATGACAGAATGTACGTCAGGGGATTATTGTCCGTTACGACCACAAAACTCGTGCCATACAGATAATCGTGGAATTTTTCTGTGACACTCCACTTCAGGGCCAGAAATTCCAGCTTATGTGCTGGATATCGGAACTCACTGGCAGACAATCCTCGACTGGCGTACGCGATGACACGTAAGTGTCCCTCCTGTTCCTGATAGAGTGCTGCTCCCAGTCCTATAGTGCTGGCGTCAGTATGCAAAATGTAGGGCTGTTTTGGATTTGCAAAGCCAAGCACGGGAGCTGTTGTCAGTCTATCGATCAGCGTTTCAAACGCAAGCTGGCAGTTTGATGTCCATCTCTGATTGAAACGCTGGTTAGCATCGTAATACTGGCTGGTTGATTCCTTGCGGCCTTTGGGCCGGATGGGAGAATACCCCCTCGTCAGGTCATTCAATGGTTTGGCGATTTCAGCATATCCCTTGATGAAACGGCGATAGTATCCTGCAAATCCTAAAAAGGATCTCAACTCTTTCAGTTTTTGGGGGACCGGCCAGGATTTTAGAGCACTGATTTTCTCAGGATCCGTCGACACACCCTGCTCCGAAACAATATGTCCAAGGTACCGCACCGATGCTTGAAAGAACTTGCACTTTTCAGGGGATAATTTGAGGCCAAAGTCTTTGAGCCGGTGAAGCACTCTCAACAGTCGACTCTCATGTTCTTCAAGGGTGTTCGCAAAGATGATCAAATCATCCAGGAAGACTGTGAATATTCTCATTCATCCAGGTCATGGTTATCTCAAGGAAATTTCAATCAAACGCAACTGGACTTGGTAATTTGTCTTGGAAGACGTTTCACCTCTTATCCAAGAGGCTTCATCAGTTCATGCTCGCCGCTGACCAGGCTGGGACTGGTCCAACTAACTGGTGTGGAGACTCAGCTATTTAACCTCTTGAACAACAATCATTATGTCATTGAAACCTTTGTGCTCCATGTCTTAACGATGGTCGTTGGCGTGCCGCCTATTGGTGGAGGTTGGGTTTCGGCTTCGTTAGTGGCCTATTGTGTTATAACGACAGTCATTGGAGTCACAGTTGTTTCTGTTATTAGAGGCTAATTTGTTTGAGTCTTCTAGGGAGGGATGAAAGGGCAGCATTGTAAATTGGAGATAGGTGATATCTCAGGCCTCCTCCTCTGTTTAGCGATGGTTTCTCTACTTTTACATAGATGGCTTCTTTTACTCCTCTTTCAAACCATCTGTCCTCTCTGTCTAATATCTGGACATTGCTGTCCTCAAAGGAGTGGGCTTTCTCCTTGAGATGTAAATGAACAGCAGAGTCCATGCCTGAGGAGTTAGCTCTCCTGTGTTGGGCCATGCGTTTGTACAGTGGCTGTTTGGTTTCACCAATGTAGAGGTCCTTGCATTCTTCATTGCATTGGATTGCATACACCAGGTTGCTTTTGTGTGTGTGTGGTGTTCTGTCCTTGGGATGTACTAGTCTCTGTCTGAGTGTGTTGCTGGGTTTGAAATACACAGGGATACTGTGTTTGTTAAAAATCCTCCTGAGTTTTTCAGAAATCCCAGACACATATGGAATGACTACATTGTTTCGTTTGTTTTCTTTTTCTTTTTCCACCACTTTGTTGGCTTTCCTTCTGGAATTAGCTGCAGTTTTCACAAAAGTCCATCTGGGGTAACCACAAGTTGTGAGGGTGTCTCTCACGTGCTTGCGTTCTTCCCCTTGGGCCTGTGAGCTGGTGGGTATGTTATCAGCTCTGTGTTGCAGGGTCCTGATAACACTAAGCTTGTGTTCCAGTGGGTGGTGTGAGTCAAAAAGTAGGTATTGGTCTGTGTGTGTGGGTTTTCTGTATACCCCAATGTGGAGCCTTCTGTCCTTTCTCCTCTGGACGACACAATCTAAAAAGGGCAAACTATTGTCCTTGACATCTTCTCTGGTGAATTTGATGTTTCTGTCCACTGAGTTTATGTGTTCAGTAAAGGCTTGCACCTCTTTGGTTTTGATTTTAACCCATGTGTCATCTACGTATCTGAAGAGGTTTGGTCCAGGAAGACCAAAACCTCTTTGAGGTGCAAGTCCCCCATGCATCGCTCCATAAGCCGCTGGAATGTACTGTGGGCATTGGTTACGCCTTGCGGCATTCGATTGAACTCCCAAAAGCCCAGTGGAGTTACAAACGCAGTCTTGGGTTTGTCAGCTTCTGCCATTTCAATTTGGTAATACCCGGATTTGAGGTCAAGAACACTGAACCAACGTGAACCGGTCAGTGCCGCAAATGACTCCTCCAAATTTGGGAGTGCGTAGTTGTCCTTCACAGTGTGGAGATTAAGTTTGCGGTAGTCAATGCACAGCCTTACATATCCATTCTTCTTGCGTACAACCACGATGGGAGAAGAGAAAGGAGATTCAGATGCTCTTATCACTCCTGTTTCCAACAGGTCCCGCAGATGGTCACGAACCGCCTCAATATCACGAGGATGAATGGGTCGAGCTCGATGCTTGAATGGGGTTCCATCGTGGAGATGAATGTGATGCTTCACATGATCTGTGCGACCAAAGTCAAGCTCGTGGTGAGAGAACACCTCTGGCATCTGCTTGAGTTTGGCTACGACTCGTTCCCTCCAATCCGGGGGAATAGGAGAATCTCCAAAATCGAACTCCAAGTTGCCTTCTCCCGGGCTCTGCGCTGGGGTGGTGGAGACACCTTGATTCAGGATTTGGGGTGATCGTGAGAGTTCAGCAATGATGCCCAATGGCTGGAGTGTAATGTTCTGGTCGGACTCATTGGTGATCACAACAGGGATCCGGTGAGGTGCATGGCTGGATAGCGAAACAAGACAGTTCCTTACACACAACCCTCCAGGCAGTGGGGTGGATGGCTGCTCTACAAGAACACACCTGCCGGCTGATGGTAGACCTGCACGAACAGAGCCCTTGATGACCATGGTGCAGCCTGCTGGGACCTCAAGTGGAGATGCACCCGCCAATCTCACTATGTCAGTGCTCCCCCCTTGGGTCTGTTGATGTCTCAGTTGCAGCAAATGGAGGACAGCTTTATAGCCATGCCGAGATGGTTTGTGGCTGGCACACTCACTTTCCAGATGCTGCTCATAAAGCGGGTCCAATGTGTTCATTCCAATCAAGACTTTTGCATGGAATCCTGGCTTAACATCTGGGACCACCAGTGCTAGGGTACAAACATCTATATCAGCACCAATGAACTCCTTCGGGAAGGTAATGGTCACCTCGATGTAGCCCAGATACGGTACTTCTTGCCCAGCTGCCCACCCACAATTCAAGCAGAACCCACGTCTGGGTTAAAGTTAAGTCCAGGGGAAGATACGTATAAGCGAACGTGTAGGGGAAGGGTGTGTGTGTGTGTGTGGTGGGCAATGGACAGCAAATGGGGTGAAAGTTTATTGTGGGCTACAGGGAGCCCCCTACCGGCCTGGCAGAAGGGGGGGGGCGTTCAGTCGTGGTCTTGTCCCGCTGTAGGCTCTAGACCTGCTCCTTAGCTCGCCATCAAATCCAGAACCAGTCTTTCGGCAAGTTACTGCTCGTTAGATGCAGATTTCCTGGCAGCAAATTATGGCACGGCAAGAGGCTCCTACAGATAACATTTCATTTAACAATCTGCTATTGTAGCAATGACAAAACAGTGGTAAAATATAGTTTGACCAAACCTGTAGCTCTTCTCAACTGCAACTTCCCTGGAGCTCTTACAGAGACTGAACACTGTGGTCCTATATTTGAACGTGATTGGTCGCTCCACCCCACGTGACCACGTGACGTCACCGACTAGCGTCACTGCGATTGGCCCAGAGAAATCACGTGAGAACAGAGCCTAACACCGCGAGATTACGAACAGGAACAGGAAGTCACCTGGGTTACAAACGCATAAATATATAATTTGTACAGTACAGTGTTACAGTAGTAGGCGCAATATTGTCACATTCTTGGGGTTTACATTATATACAATACACGAGTAGGCACATGGTTGGGTGTCACATTCATGGAGTTTACAGTAAAATAAAATAAAACACAAAAATAAAAACAGTACAGTGGTAGGCACATTGGTGAGGATAGCTTGCACCAAGAGACCATCCATTTTTTGGTGACTATTTTTCACGCCACCCCACTATCCTGGGGCTCCCAAGATTTCAATTACCCAACTGAGATGCAAACTTTTGGTCTCATCAGAAAAGAGGATTTTGGACCACTGAGCAACAGACCAGCAGCAGCTTGACAAAAGGAATGCAACATTTGAGGCCCAGGTTCAATATTGATCTGTGAGTGGTGGCTCTTGATACACTAACTGCAGCCTCAGTCCACTTTTGAATTAATCATGTGGTTGGAGACACTGTGGGCCTAAAATTGTGAACCTTTTCATATTATTCTAATTTTCACATTGAATTTGTGATTTTCATAAAATGCAATACTGTATGTGTAATAATTTTGAGCTCCTGAAGATGTTGGTGTTGATGCTGCTTATAAAGTTGCCCTTCCAAGTACTTTGCAGGGACAATTTACCATATGCTCTTGAGAAGGAAACCATCTGGCATGTCAAGTCAAGTTTTCTCTCCTAAATTTCAAGTGACTTTATTGTCATTGCTTACCAAAAACTTTGATCGCTTTATTCAAATTAGTGACATACTGGAAGGTTTGTTTATTTTTACGTTTTTTGTGGCCACTGTGGCCTTTATTTGGCAGTGAATAGTACATTAGAAAGGGAAGAGAACTGGGGGAAGACATGCGGCACCAGGGCGTGATTCGAACCAGGGACAACCCTGTTGAATAAGTATTTGATTTTTTGCTATAAACTATCAGAGTTTCCAGGTTTTGTCACTATTATCAAATTACTGCTCCTGAATGGAACTTAATTTGATCAATAATTCTTTGTTGATATGGAAGATTTCAATACATCTCTCTGGGTGTCACGCCCTTTAATATAAAACTTGAATCACCTGTATCTTGAGACTCATATTTGGACCTTGTATATATTAAAATACTTCCTTACCCCTGCTTTCCACCGGTTTTATACACAGACACGTATTGGCTGTGAAAGTATTCCATGAAGCTGGTCTCAGGAGATCACGAAATCACAGAAGGTAGAATTCAAGGCAAAAAAAATATTTTATGTTAATAAGTAAAATAAACTCACCATCTACTCCAAAAACTGGAGATATTTTTATCAATGCCTTCTCATTTTTTATGTTTTCTTTCTAAAAATAATCAATGGTATATAATTTGGGTGATTCTCCACTTCAAGGATTAACACCTCATTGTCTGTGATGAAAACCACCAGTTAGAGTCACAGAACGGCTGACCTCAACCCTGGTGTAACCCAGGTAACAAGATTTAAAAAAATTTTCCATAGTAAAGTAATTGGAAAACTGCATGCGCCTTTATGGTGAAATTTTCAAATGTTTTACCCTGCTCCTGTGTCTGATTTCCCATCTGGCCCAATCTAAACTGAATTGGTCTTAATGCATTTTAGAAGTATAGTGCATAAAACTCCAGGAGGTAACATCTGATACGACTGAGTCTAAAAACTAAGTGATCGGGGCCCTACTGCAAACATTTAATTTTTTGTGCTTCTGGTCTCAATTAGGCAACCACAAGCGCTACCTATAACTGCACCTGTCTATCTGTTTCTATAGTGACGTGCGCTGGGTAGCTTTAGTCACTCAGGTATGGTTACACTAAGATTTGTCACATGAAATGTTCATGAAAAAAAAAGTAAAAGTTGACTTATTATCTTGGTCCAACTTATATCAAACATTTGAAATGCATCTACACACCTTAGTCCGACTTGAATTGAACCGAACTGGAATTTAAAGAAACTTGCTATCCCATCCACGATTGGGAATTGCATTTTTACGCAACCAACCCCCCAGCCCTGCCTCTACTTCCTCGGAAGTAAGGAGTTGTGAATCCACAAAAACATAGTAGTAGTATAAGAAGAATATGGTGGCTAGGACAAATGTAAGCGGCCCATCAATGCATGTTTGGAATGAAGAAGAGACGGTACATTGTGATTGTGCATATCCTGCTTATACTCCGTCTGCTTCACTCCTGCCAGCCTCTGTTCGCTGCCCTTGTGCCGCTCCAGGCTAAGCAGAAGAATGCTAACACAAAGGGGCACATGTTGCCATTTATCGTTGCGGAGTCAAACGTACTTCATTTATTAATCACATTTTCTGAGTGACATGTAAACTGGGACTCAGTTCTCAACAAGGGGCAATTCTATAGTCCAATTACTCCAAAACCCTAGATTTAGATGTGCATGTAAATATACTGACTGTGTCCCCTATGGCGGCAGACAGTTTGACATAACTTGCAACTGCAAACATCATAATGACTCCCACTTGCGTGTTTCTAAATTGCACAAAATGACCTAGTGGACTAAGAAAGTCATACAGCACAGAAGAAATGCATAAAAAAATCTTTAAAAATTATTATACTTTTTAAAGGGTAGGTGGCACGTTATTCTCAGGCACAGAGAGCAATTTTGTGGTACAGTACAGCTATAATATTACCCTAAATCGATCTGTAAGTCCAATAAATGATATATACTACTTATTTGAAATATTGCACTAATAACATGTCTGAACTTAATGCCCTTTCAGTGTTCAAAATGGCGGCCCCTATGGAAGCATATGTGTAACATAAATAAAATTAAAATGCATTTGAAGAAATGCTTTGTCATTTTCAAAATCTGGCTGCTATTTTTGACTCATAAATAAAATTAAAAAGAAATCATCCAAATTGCTTTTTCATTTTACAATTCAACATTGCTCATTGTGTAACTTAATTAAAATGAAATAGAAAAGGACATTTAAGATTTAATTTTCAAATTGCAACCCAGGAAAACAGTAACAAAATTCAATTTGAAATGTCAAAGTTGAAAATTAAAATGCATTAGCAGAAATGCATTTTCATTTTCTAAATACAAATGCCCTTTTTGACTCATAAATAAAATTAAAAAGAAATCATCCAAACTGCTTTTTCATTTTACAATTCAACATTGCTCATTTTGTAACTTAATTAAAATGAAATAGAAAAGGACATTTAAGATTTCATTTTCAAATTACACCCTAGCGAAATAGTAACAAAATTCAATTTGAAATGTCAAAGTTGAAAAGTAAAATGCAATAGCAGAAATGCATTTTCATTTTCGAAATACAAATGCCCCTTTTGACTCATAAATAAAATTAAAAAGAAATAACCCAAACTGCTTTTTCATTTTACAATTCAACATGGCTCATTCTGTAACTTAATTAAAACGATAAAGAAAATTATATTGCTTTTTCGTTTTCATGCTCCCCGCCGCAAAAAGTGTAACATATTTCAAAGTGGATTCGCAATCCCACACGGCGCAGGTTATTGACGTCAGCGCAGGCGCTTCTTCTTCTGCTGCTGAGTTGGCTGTCCGAACAGGTGTTGTGCCATAAATGGATCGTCTGCCAGAAATGGATCGGCCGCGCGGGAGCGCGCACAGCCTGCCGGAGGCGTGTCTCTCTGTTTCTTTCCCCGCTGGTGGCGTCTCTCTCTGTTTCTTTCAGTGTCTACCGTCTGTGCATGTTCCCCCCAACCAGAGTGCTCCAATTGAAGGCTCTGCCTCCAACATCTAACATAACTAGTTAATAAACGGGGCATTTTGCCCATATATTAATAAGAGAAGTGTTGTGAAACAGTAGCGCTTTGACGGACTTATTTATTTATTTATTATAATGCTTTTGACTACCTACTTGAAGCATTTGCATGTTTTTCCCCCTTTCTATATCGTTATATATATCAGTAAGGGCCCATAAAGTGTGAAAATAAGTGTTTTTTTGCTGCCATAAATGGATCACTCAGCGCCATTCAGCGTACCTAAACTTGTGGAATCTGTCTTGTAATGAACCCATTTATTCACCACAGTCATGTTCTAAAGATTGCATCTCAACCGAGTCCATTCTATACCATAGGTACGCTGAATGGCGCTGAGTGATCCATTTATGGCAGCAAAAAAACACTTATTTTCACACTTTATGGGCCCTTACTGATATATATAACGATATAGAAAGGGGGAAAAACATGCAAATGCTTCAAGTAGGTAGTCAAAAGCATTAATAAATAAATAAATAAGTCCGTCAAAGCGCTACTGTTTCACAACACTTCTCTTATTAATATATGGGCAAAATGCCCCGTTTATTAACTAGTTATGTTAGATGTTGCCTTCAATTGGAGCACTCTGGTTGGGGGGAACATGTTACACTTTTTGCGGCGGGGAGCATGAAAACGAAAAAGCAATATAATTTTCTTTATCGTTTTAATTAAGTTACAGAATGAGCCATGTTGAATTGTAAAATGAAAAAGCAGTTTGGGTTATTTCTTTTTAATTTTATTTATGAGTCAAAAGGGGCATTTGTATTTCGAAAATGAAAATGCATTTCTGCTATTGCATTTTACTTTTCAACTTTGACATTTCAAATTGAATTTTGTTACTATTTCGCTAGGGTGTAATTTGAAAATGAAATCTTAAATGTCCTTTTCTATTTCATTTTAATTAAGTTACAGAATGAGCCATGTTGAATTGTAAAATGAAAAAGCAGTTTGGTTATTTCTTTTTAATTTTATTTATGAGTCAAAAGGGGCATTTGTATTTAGAAAATGAAAATGCATTTCTGCTAATGCATTTTAATTTTCAACTTTGACATTTCAAATTGAATTTTGTTACTGTTTTCCTGGGTTGCAATTTGAAAATTAAATCTTAAATGTCCTTTTCTATTTCATTTTAATTAAGTTACACAATGAGCAATGTTGAATTGTAAAATGAAAAAGCAATTTGGATGATTTCTTTTTAATTTTATTTATGAGTCAAAAATAGCAGCCAGATTTTGAAAATGACAAAGCATTTCTTCAAATGCATTTTAATTTTATTTATGTTACACATATGCTTCCATAGGCCCCTAGAGTTTTAACCTAAGAAACACTTTAAGCAAGTTTTTAATGAGGGAATTACATAAGAATGTGATGAAAAGCTTTAAAAAGTGGATTGTACATGGCAACCCCCCCTTTAACAAATGTATTGACTTGGGGCAGATGAACAACCATATATATCAGGGAAGTATAACATATATAAATACACTCTAAAAAATAAAAAAATTGGGGCAACAAAAAAAACTATGTTAATGTTTTCCACTACAATTTTTAAGTTAAGCCAACTGCTGTCAGAATTACGTTAATTCAAAGCAATGTTTTGAGTATGTTGAAGTATCTTTTTGGTCATAATAATGCACATTTCTAAGTACCATCTTAACTTAAGAATTGTCAACATGAACGCAAGTATTTAAGTTGATCGAACATGGAATTTTAAGTATGATGAATTATTTCTTTGGCCACAAAAACACATTTCTAAGTAACATGAACTTAATAATGGTCAAAATGAATGCAAGTAATTAAGTTGATCCAGAATGATTATTCAAATATGGAAAAATTGTTTTTGTAACTGAGAGGTTGAAGTAAAAAATAAATAACAAATAGTGGTAGAGCCAAAACCCATTCTAAAAATAAATAGTGATATTTGGGTAATTGGGAGCATTACAAATTTGTTATGTGACACCACCAGGAAGAAAGTTGATTAAAATTATTAAGTTACACTCCTTGCAGACACCTAACTCCCATGCACAGCCATCTCAATGATTGTGTGCGGACTATAACCAACATACACTGACAACAACATAACTCAAAGGATAACTAATAGGTATTAGCAAGTACAGCATTATCTGTATCTGTTAACCCCTATGAATCATCTGTATATGTACTTGGACTGGGTGGGGGCTAATCTGAAAGTTGGTGGGGTTAAACCTGGAAGTGGGTCTGGTTATCTTGAAATTCAAAAAAGCAAAAAATTCCACTCGCACATTATATATACATTTGGCCAAAATCCAACTTCTGCAGAAGGATGCATCTAAGGGTAGTCTCCTCAGAATGCATGCCAATCCAGAGTGGATGAAGCCTTTTATTAGAATACAGATTCTCACACACAATAATTACAGTCTGTCGGTGAGGCACTTCTATATGCCTAACAAATAATTAATGCATTTCTAAGCATGTGATCATCCTTCTGTCTCCACACTGACCTTGGTTCTCACCAAACTGCTAATACAGTTCCTTTGTTGGTCAGACACCTGCTCTGTTCTCCCCCACCATATGTCCTGCTATCAAACTCAGTTTTAATCTGGTTCCTTCCTTCTCACACTGTGGCTGATAGACTCAGCATTTTGTCCTTTATGAACACACACAAACACATGAATTATTACTGAATACAATTTATAATAATATGGGATTAAGAATACAATACCTCACAGATATGTTCTGGAAAGCCTGCAGCTGTGTTCTGTGACAATAACTGTGGGAGCTAGATATCACATACCATCTAGAAACACTGAGTTACCCCTGATCACAGGTTCACAACAATTTTATTTTACTACATGACCCTAATGACTTATATATATATATATATATATATATATATATATATATTCTTACTACTTCAATAACAAACAATATACAGAACAAGTTTTGCAACAATTAATACAACACTTATGGTTGCAATAATGAAGTAAAATGCAATGAACAAGAGTTTTCATCACAACATAGCTTTAATTTTGTAACTTTATTTTTTTATGATCTGTGTGACATTATTTTTGATTTTTGTATTTCATTTATATCCACACTAGGTATGTGTGTGTGTAGATAATTGATTTGTAATAAAGGTAGTTATGGTACAAAACTATATTTATTTTATAAAATAAATAAAATTTGATGTTACAGTCCCAGACCCACCCTGGGCCCTTTTAGCCCCTCTTTATTAACCTGCACACTTGTGCCAGAAGAGCTCCATCGCCAGAGTAACCATAGCAACTGAAAGAAAAAGAAACTACACGTGAGGTCATTTAAAACATGTTTTAATCCTTAATAATTGGGAGGATGTAAAAACTAATTGAAACTGCAGCTGCTGTCAGTCACATAAAGATTGTTCTGAAAACTTGCGATTGGCTTGCGAATCACGTAGGTGACCTATTTTGGATTCAAAACGGCGAACTTCGACAACAGGTGATGATGAAACTGTACCCCATAGCACCTTCCTTGACAAAATGCAAGTGTAACACATATTTTATTCTCCTCTCGTAAGAAACAGGGAGTGTTCATGAAAAGCGACGCCATCATATATCAGGAAAAATTCAGGGGTATGGTTGCTCCGGGACGCAGACAGAGTCAGCTAGCCAATGAGAATTTTTATTTATTCTGAGTACAGATATCGACTCGTATTACTCGCATGGTGCTCGTACTCAGCAAAACTGCTTAATCCGTACCGGATACTCGTTTGAGCCAAATATCCGGCTCATCTCTAATAACTAAGGAGCACAGCTACAATTAGAACACAAACTATAACGTACAACAGATAACTTCTAAAATTCACAGAAACACATTACCGATAAGTCTTTGTGGCATTGAACGGTGCCCAATTTCTTTCTTTTTTTAAAAGATTTTGTGGCCATAGTGGCCTTTATTTTGGTCTCTTTTCAATGACATTGCTGTTACATGTTCATTGAAAGACTAATATTGTATATCCATAATAATCAATATTCCCGTAAAAATAACGTAAATTGTTAGTGTAATATGAAAAAATTGACTTTTATGCCTATTTTGAATTTTGCTCTAACAAAAATACAAATACCAGCTGCTTTGCCCACCACTGTCGTAGGTAAATTTATTAGCAGTTTTATAACAACTGATACACAGATTAAAAAAAAAAACAGTTAAACCTTTTCAATTTCTGAAGTACAATGCACAAATTGCAGAATTTGATTTACACTTTAAAAAATGATGCAAAACACATCTACATACCTGTGTGTAAAAAAAACAACCGGTGTGTACTTTTTGTTGCTCACAGACAGACAGAAATTATCAGTGTTGGGCAAGTTACAAAGAAATTGTAATATATTTCACATTACTATTTACAATGTCAAAAATTTAATATGTTTGCATTACATATTACTGTCTTAAAAATGCAACTGAGTTACACTACTTTAAGTTACTTATGGCAAAACATCTTAAATATCTAACGCGACTTCTAACCACTGTAACTTCAATTTACAATTTACACAAGTGTCACACCACAAATACTGTATTTTAAAACACGATTTTATTCAAATTAAGACTCTAATTTCTTTGCATGCCTTCTATTTCATGGTAATGTTTGTTAAATCTAATCAAAAGAAGGAGCTGAAAGTACTCATCACAAAGATGGTTGACAAAGATTAGATGTCTGAAGTCTTACAGCAGATGGTTAGGAAAACAGTGTGAATAATGTTTAAATGTACAGTCGGATCTTTTCCTCAGCCGTCCTGATTCTCTGATGTTTTAGTTTTGAGCAACAGGAAGTGGATCTTGTTCCACCGTATCCAACTTGATTTGGTCTGTTTCATTAGTTGGCCATAATTTTATTTTTAAATGCATTTGTAACTTGAGTTACTGACATTGTAATTAGTAATATATTGCTGTATATTTTGTAAGTAATGCATTACATTACTCAGTTACTGAAAAAAGTAATATATTCCTGTAACTAATTGCTTTTGTAATGCATTACTCCCAACACTGGAAATTAGCAAATGCGGTTAGCACCATAAACAATTCACATTAGCCTCATGGCTAACAACATTAGCCATCTTTTAAACATTTTAGGCCAATACATTGTTCTGAACCTGGGTACCCCAGTAATGTTATTGTCAACTGCTCCATAAAAACAACCCTGCTCTTAGTAAATTTCCAATCGCCACAACACTGGATGAGCCTTGAACATTTTTCTGGACGTTTTTTGAGCGTAAAAGGGAAATTGTGGGCTGTTTACACATGATCAAGTTGTATTTTAAGTCAATATAACTGAAAACTAAGTTATTTTTTGATTAATTTAACATTATAAATTCAGACAAGTCATGATTATATATTGAATCAAAAGGCACATTTTTTGTGTCACCATAGCTCAATAAAGTAACAATTAAAAGTAAAAAGTCTAACAGCATTGATGAAGTTGATTTTTATTGTCATACATTTTTTATATATATTTTATATACAAATATATATATAAATAATTTATATATTTGAGACTAAAGGAGCCCTGAATTAGTTTTTAGGGTGTATATGTAATGTTTAAAAGTTCTGTACAGTAGAAAGCTCTACAATAAAGGCATGTGCTACAGTTCTGACTGAATCTGACTGCCAACACTACACCACAAAAGCCATATTGCACATTCTGATTGTAAGTAATCCCAATTTGGACTCCTGCATTTCTCCCAAGCTTTGCTTAAAGAAAACTAAAGCTTCAAAAAAAAAAATATATAGAACCTGGAAATATAAAGCTTAAAAAGTTTGGCTCCTTCCTTTTGCGGCCAGCTGTGGAACATAACCAAGCATCTTCCCAATGACAGGATGCTTGTTTGTATCAGCACCAGTTTGGATGTATGAATTAGGTAATTTTGATATGAGAACATCAATAATATTTTCTTAAGAGCTTTTGGAAGATCATGTATAATTGTGTTTGAATATTTGATCTATTCTAGAGAACCATTACAAACCTAACGTCTTCCTGGAAACTGAGTGCCTATGACCTCAAGAGCACCACTCTACAGCAAAAAGTAAAGCTTTTGCTGCAACTGCGGGAAAAGGCCTGAATAAATGTTATCTATTGCAATATAGTACCTTTTCTGAGCAATGAGCAGGGCTGTCAGTGTATCCTGGTCTATGACCTGCCCTTTAATGTGGTTTTATCTCAGGGGTATTTGATGTTGTAAACGAGGTTAAGCAATCTCACAGCCTCACTATCTTTCACTGTCACTGCGGATACTACCTTTCTGCAACCCTAAAAAGATAGCTCTGTTGTTCAGTGCTGGCCTGTCATACCTCCCTGTGCTTGCCATGAGCCTGTTTCGTATAAAATGGTATAGGTGGACTCCAACGTATGTGTGTGTCTTTTTTTGTGTTTATCACGTCAGACAGAGACATGCAATTTTCACCATCTGATAGGGTGCAGTGAGGTGTTTCAGCCTTGATTCTAGGATTTATTGATGGTAATGGTTTTGAACATGGCTGTTAGTATAATACAAACCCTTTGTCATTTTGGGATTAAGATTAAGGCCGTATGGAAGTGCATCCATTTGCTACAGACAGTCCAATATGGAGCAGAACTCTTGTGGAAAAATAGCTAGAAATTATAGGTCTACTTTGATTGTTTTCTTGGGAATGTTTAAAGAAATGTTTTATTCAAATTCAGAACTTGTGAAAAGTTCAAATCACCAGGTTTTTCAAAAGAAATATCAACATATTCATTGCTAATCTTTTCTATCTATATTTGAAAAGAAAGTGAGTACAGATAAACTCTCATTAAAGGTAGGTAGGATGCCCTATCCTTTAATAGCCAGTCTTACCATCTTTAGTAAAAACAAACAAACAAAAAATAAATAAATAAATAACAATTCAGTAAAATACAATATGGAAGCATTTATCACTCTCTAACATCAATCTGAGGAATGTCTTCTCCCACTCCTCACTGTCTACAGTTTAGGAGGTCTTTTGCAAGTACATCCAATTTCAAGTCACTACCGACAGGGTTGAGTCCAATCCTAAAACTTAATATTTCTTAATTCTCAGCCACGCCTTAGTGGATTTATTAGTCATGGACATATTTTAGGGTGTTGAAATGGGGTTTTCCTTTCTATCAGTAGAGTTATCCCTAAAACGGTTGTGTCAGGTCCTGGGGTTCGGACTCAAGCACAGAGATGGGTTTGGAGAAGTTATTTCCCATTTTATTAAACTTCCAAATATAATCCTGGGTGCACAGAATGAAGAACAACACGAGGGGAACCAAGTCCACTCGAAACCAGTGATGGGGATGCCTGAATCGAGGCGGCTGACGACGCAGATGTCGGAGACGAGGCAGCCGACCACGTGGTGCCAGAGACGAGGCGGAGGGTGCCAGAGACGAGGTGGCCGGCGACAAGGAACCTTCAGACGAGGATACCGGCGGCGTGGAACCTTGAGTCTTGGAGGCCGGCAGTGTAGAACTTTGTGTCTTTGAGGCCGGCGGCATGGAACCTTGAGTCTTGTGGTGCAGAGTCTGGCGGAGCTGAACCTTGTGACGTGGAGTCGGAACCGTTGAGTGCTGCTGAAGCAGGCTGGAGTGCTGCTGAAGCAGGCTGGAGTGCTGCTGAGGCAGGTTAGTGGACTGCTGAAACAGGTTGCTGGACTGCTGAGGCTGAAGCAGGTTGCTAGGCTGCTGAGGCTGACGGAGCTTAGGCTTGTGGCTTGGAATGTGGCAGAGCGTGACCTTGTGGCGTGGAGTCTGGCAGAGCGTGACCTTGTGGCGTCGAATGCAATGAATCTGAAACCTGAGCTTAGGTGGAGGCAGTGGCAGCGTGTTCCCCTGAAAACCCCTCGGTGGAGGCAGGAACCCGAGGTGTGTTCCCCTGAACACCCTCGGTGGAGGCAGGAACCAGAGGTCTGTTCCCCTGAACACCCTCGGTGGAGGCAGGAACCAGATGGGTGTTCTCCAGAACCCCCTCGGGGAATCTTGGGACCCAGGCGTGCTCCCCTGAACACCCTAGACTGAGTCTTGGGACCAAGGCATGTTCACCAGAACACCCTTGGCGAGTCTTGGAGTTGGGAGGTGTTCTCTAAAACTCCCCCAGAGGAGTCTTGGAGTTAGGGCGAGATCTCCTGCATGCCCCCAGAGGGGCCCTGGAACTGAGAAGCGTTTTCCACAACGCCCTCAGAGGAATCTCGGACTGTGGCCTGCTGCTGGCAGCCGCTGGAAGGAACTGCGGACTGCTGCTGGCCGTCGTTCAGAGGAGCTGCGGCCTGCTGCTGGCAGCCGCTGGGGAGGTCCAGTGCCTCGAACCCAGAGTAGAGGTCCGCTGGCTCGGAAACAGGACTAGTCTCAGGAACCTTCAGCAGAGTCGTCTCAGGGACTGTCAGCAGAATCGTCTCAGGAACCGTCAGCGGAACATGAGGAGTCACTGAAACAGTTGTAGGAGTCTCTTGAACCGTCTTAAAAGTCTCTGGAACCGTCGTAGGAAATTCTGGGGATCATAAAATCCTGATCACACTCTTGGAACTTCGGTTCTGGGACTGTTCCAGAAGAAGGCCCAGACATTATCTATACAGAGGTGTTGGGCTCTGACACAGTCTCTACAACCACTCTGGAATTCTTCCTTTTGTTCTGAACAAACTCATCATACAGTTCAAAAAACCTTTCTAGCATCCTAAAATCATTCTTGAATTCTTTAAATAATAGTTCAAAGTCCTCTTCTGTTTGCAGCCACCAGATGGCGCCCCCTCGAGCGGAGCCAGGGCGACGCTCCATGGCTGGATGCGGCGAGCAAGAAGATGCGGAAGAGGACCGCTGTTGCTGGGAGCTCGAAACAGAAGGCAGGCTGGGGTCTGCGGGACGAGAAGCCAAGGAGCTGCAACCCTGAGTCGGAAGCGAGGACCATCCAGGAGCTGATGACTAGGCGCTGGAGGAAGCTTCCGCCAAAGAATCGCCAGTAGGAGCGGCCCACTCGGAAGCGCTGAAAGAGGAAGCGGAGCTCTCCTGGAGCGAAGATGGAGTAGCTGATATGAGAACCAGTCCCACAGGAACCGGAGCTGGCAGGAAGCCCGAGGAAGGAGCAAAGGACATTGTCAGATCTGACCAGGAGGCGGAAGGCTGGAGCGGAATCCAAGCACTCTGACTGATGCCGAGGTCCAGCTCGACGTCCAAGGGAGGAATCCGGGAAGTCGTCGGCGTCCTCCTCTGAATCGGCATCCATACGGGCGAGGAAGTACGCCGGGGATCGCTAGGTCTGGTGCAGAACAGCAGAGTGCCTCCAGAGGTAAGTCTCTGTTTTTCTCCTGTTGCGTCTTTGCTGAGCCCTTGTATTGGCTGGATCCTACTGTCAGGTTTTGGGGTTCGGACTCAAGCGCAGAGACGGGTTTGGAGAAGTTATTTCCCATTTTATTAAACTTCCAAATATAATCCTGGGTGCACAGAACGAATAACAACACAAGGGGGGGGTATGGCGAGGGATCCAGCAAATACAGACAGACACAGTAAGGTATATATACTGGGGAAGAATAATCAGGGAACAGAGAACACCTGGGAGCTGGAGGGAAGACACAGGGAGGACAACAGGTGAAACCTACAAGGGATAATTAACACATACAGATGGGTAAGAGACAAACAGGGAGGAATAAATGACACAGAAAGAGACGGATCATAACAGGGCTGTATGTTATCAGAGCCCACCTATTTGCTAACGTTCACCTATCAGCAGTCCCCTTCCGGCGTGCTCGTTTATCTCTGTGAACGAGTAAGAAAAAACAACACAGACAATTATTGCAGTTTTGCCAGCAACACCCTCGGACAGACTCAGAGTTGGATAAAAATCCCCCAACTGAGCACCGCACACTTGCGGTGTACAAGCTTTGATTGAATAGCAGGTGCATGAAAACACGCCTTCCAACATCACATTTTCCAATCATATATTGATAGAACATCACACCACATCAGGTAAGATTCTTTTACTTCCTCTCTATTGGCTATCACTGTTGCTAGACCTCTTTTCCATTGATATAGGAGAACCAGAACAGGAAACACCTGAACGGCATTGACAGGATGTTAGTATTATCCGTCTTTGAGATGATAATTAATTAATTAACATCTCCCCCATTGGCACATAAATAATTTCCCCAAAAATAATCATCTGAGTGAGTCAGGCCCCGCCTCCCAGTAGCTTCGCACCAGCTTGGTCTGGGCTCAGTCAAAACCTTCCTCACCCTCTTTTGCAGGTGTGTGGTCCTGTAGATGAGCACGGGTCTCCTCTAGTGAACCTGTGGGCTCTGGAGCAGGTGCATACTATGTCCAATGGAACCATGTTGATCCCTGTAGCTGCACAGCGTGGGTAGTACTTGCAGTGACCTGGAAGGGGCCTGTTCACCTGGGTTCAGACCACTTTCTTTTCAGCACCTTCAGCCAAACCCAGGAGACCTCCGACGGCTCAGGTGGAGGACCTTGGACCACAGGAGGGGCAGTTGTGAATGATTTGACCAGCGCTTTCAGGGCCTGGTGATCACCTTTGGGGTCAGAGTGGGGAGGGGACATCTGCAGGGGGCGTCCAGGAGCTGGACCTGGGAACATGCGGCCTGTAAACATCTTATAAGGGGTAGACCCTTGGTTCTGCCGCATGGAAAATCTTATAGCAACGGGAGCGATTGGGAGGGTATCTAGCCTATTCACCCTTGTCTGCACAGTAATTTTTGCCAATTTGGACTTAAGACTAAGGTTTATCCATTCCACAGCGCCCTGAGACTGGGGGTGATACATGGTGCCAAACTTATGGGTCAATCCAAATTGTTTCCCCACCCACTACAGGTGTTCATTTTTAAAATATAAAATTGTCGGAACTGACGCACAACGGAAAACCATGAAATGGAAAGTTGTTTTTCATCAGACACTAAACCACTATTTGGGCACCTTCCCGGTAGCAGGGTAAGCTTAAGTCCACCCTGTAAGAGGGTCAGTGAACACCAGCAAATATCCTGAACCTCGAACTGGGGTTACCATGTCCGTGTAATCGATTAACACCTCTACACCTGGCCTCCAGAGGTCCTTAAAAGACCCCATCTCAGGTTTGATAGTAGGTTTGCACTTGCACTCATGTAAGTAATGTTTGATCCGGTCTTAAAATCACTGCATTGGCTCCCCGTATGTTTTAGGATGCATTTAAAGTTTATTTTTTTAATGGTTTTTAAGTGTCTTAATGGTCTTGGGCCTTCTTATCTTTCAGAAATGCTTTTACCGTATGAACCCTCGCGGTCTCTGCGCTCCTCTGGTAGCCGTCTCCTAATCACTCCCAAAGTCAGGACACAGACTCATGGTGAGGCGTCCTTCCATTATTATGGCCCTCACCTCTGGAACAGGCTGCCAGAGGTCCTCAGGCAGCCTGAGAACGTTCATGTTTTTAAGAGCAGGCTCAATACTTACCTTTTTAACTGAGCTTTTAACTAATTATTAATTATTAATACATTTTTAACTGCTCAGCATGTTTTACCCGATTTAATTTTTAGTTAAGCTTTTAACTGTTTATTTATTAATCTGCTTTGCATTTTTAAAATTGATTCTATCTTATCATTGTTGTACACTTATTGTTTTATACTTTGTACACTTATATTTTATAAAGTTTATATTTTAACTTATTTTAATCTTTCTTGCCAGTGTTTCCTCTCTGGGGGCTCCCTGCATCGGGGGCGGTGGTCGGATGTGGGTGGAGGTGGGGGTACCACCAGCCCTCCCTCCTCTTGGCGTCCTGGGTCAGTGCCTTCGCTGCTGTTGCTGATCTACTGCAGCCGATGCAGATGGCTCCCATGATGGCATTTCCTGGCTCATCTGTGCTCAGCCCGCTGTTTTTGTAGCTTTTATGTGTGTGTGTGTGTGTGTGTGTGTGCGTGTGTATGGCTGTTGAGTTAGGAGAGGGTTGTAGTTGTGCTGATGATTTTGTTTTTGAAGGGGGGGTTGTGGGATTATTTTAAATCTGTAAAGCACTAAAGCACTACAAAGCGACTAGTTTGAAGCCATTTTAAGGCTACAGCTTGCAAAGTGTATGGGCGGGACTTTCTCTTCCGGATATTTTAAACAATAGCGGATCGTGGCTGCCTGGTCAACATCAATGCAGTGAGACGTTCTGATTGGTTGATGCCCAGGGGACAGCATCGGAAGTTCAGCTAGCTCAACTTCTGTGTTGCTGGCTTTTGCCGCTTTGAAGCTTGGAGTTCAGCAAAAGTTTAAAAAAATGCCACGGCCTAAGCACACAAATCACTGCGGAGAGTCTGACGGCCCCAACCTGATGGCACGTTCACACTGGCCTGCGCAACCAGGCAGGAGGGTAGCTAGATTACATGCAAAGTCGTTGGTACCTACGCAGCATGTGGTCGTCAAGCTACTGCAAGCTGGCATGTAGCAAGTTGCGCATGTCGGTGCTGCAGGCATCAGCACTTCCACGCAGCTGATGCTCAGACTGTCCGTCAAGTCCTACATGCAGCTGCTGCGGGAAGTTGGAAAAAATCTAACTTTTGGACAGTAAAAGTTTGCCTCTCATAGGTTAGCTTTAATTCAGGCAAAGTTATCATGTTCAAAACCAATACTACAGTGGACAAAAGTCGGTTATACTTTCTGGACAGGCCTATATATATTTTTATGAGTAAAGGATTAACTACATTTAAAGTGGCTTGAGTAGCCTACAGCACCTCCTAGCTGAATTTCCAGCCTTTGGAATTGATATGTTAGCAAGCCTAAAATAACTTTATTATAGTGTATTAGCACTTCCAAAAGTATAAAACTAAATAGAGAAGAAAACACGCTTAACTTACCATCATTCCAGGGGTTGGGGCCGAGGGAGAAGCTCTCTGAAGAGCTGCCGTGAGTGATTTCTCCTGCCTGGAGAGACAAGGCTTGTGGCGGCCATCTTGCTTCAGTTGTGGCTGAGTCGCCTGGGGCGTGTTTTGTAGGGCATGGTTTGTACATTTTCGTACTTTCTTTTCTACAACTTAAAATGCACATTTATGAGAACATTTTTCTACAGGTGAAAATTTTACACACACTCAAATTTATTTTGCATGTTTTTGACCAATTTGATACAAGGGGAAATTCAGCTGTACAAGTTCAGATTTAATGTGCAACTTCTCACATTGCAATACACAGGTGTACGCATCCAAAACAAAAGCTCAGATTAAGGATACAAGTGTGCGGATTCTATTTACAGACGTGCAGATCGATTTACAGACGTGTGGATCCAAATTACAACTGCAGATGTTTTGAAACGTATCTACCTCCATAATTCTGTACCAGAGGTGGTTTGTAGATTGACGGAGTTCTGACTGTGTTTGTTGCAGGAGGAACGGGCAGATGGACAGGCAGACCAGCAGAGGCAACGGAGCAGAAGCTGACCAGGAGGGGATCCAGAGAGGACAGGTAAGTGTTTTCCAAATAACCCTTCCAAAGAAGCGAAGATCAGAAGAGGAAACCCAAAAAGACTGAGAGGTTTCAGGATCAGGACCTGCGACGAAGCCAGGGGGTAAGTACAATACTCAGATACATTTCTTCAGTGAAGAACTCGAGCTGATTAGGCCGTGTTTACCAGGCTAGAAGCGAGAAACAATCTGGCATCAGTCTGCAGCTCCCGTCCCTCATTGTTGCTGGAGATGATAGTTACTTGTGTATTCAGTGTTGCCAACTCCTCAGTAAGGAAAGTAGCTATTGGCTGTCCCAAAAGTCGCTAGAAGTCGCTAAATGACGTCATCGCCTAATTTGCATAATTGGCAATTTGCAAATAACTGTAACGGACGCTGTAGGAGAGAGGAATAACGTCGTGGGAGAGACAAAAGTGAGTAAAAAACACCCTAAATATGTTTAGAACTACAAATGTACAAAAATAATTTCAACATTAACAACATTTAATGATTTTAATGCTTTGTCTAGATCCACATTACACACATCAGTTTTGTCCTGTATTGTTAAATGTTATAACAGCAAATTTAATCAAAAGATTGTTCTGTAGGGTGAAATTGCTAGCTCTACAACCAACCCTCCTCCTTTATCCGGGCTTGGGACCGGCAAAGTGACCCAAAAGACACACTCTGGCAGAGTTACTTAGGTTTTTTTTTTTAAGTTGTTTTTTTTTAAAGTTGTTTTTTTTTTTTGCTGAGCTAGCTAGCAAGATCTTATGTCACAGAGAGGTAGGCTACACACACAGTGGACGAGGTGAATAAGTGACTGAGCTGCTGAGGTTGTGTGAGTCAAATGCAGTGATTTATTTGTGTGACAGCGTCACAGCGAAGAAACGTTTACATTTAAATCCCGCTCTGCAAGCCAGCGGCGGCTTTCTTTTGCGCAAGCGCATTTCATTTGCAGTCCGGACGCCGAGTGGTGAGGGTCTCCTCTCTCTCTCTCTCTGCTCCGCCCATAGACTGTAGATGGGACTGCTGCGCAAGGCTACTGTGAGACTGGCCGCCTGTAAGTGCTTTGGGACGGGGGAGGGGCTCACGTTGAGGACAGTAACTGCAGAACAATACGTGCTTCACGCCAGAGTCTCCAAAACACCAGATAAGTCTCCAATAACACCAGAAAAAGTCGCTAGATTTGTCGCTAGTCGCTTTTTTGAAAAAAAGTCGCTATAGGGGTCTGAAAAGTCGCTAAATCTAGCGACAAAGTCGCTAAGTTGGCAACACTGTGTGTATTTATTTATTATTGAATCAGTATCAAAGCAAATAAATCAATATCAAATTGAAACAAAATCAGATGGAAGCCTCAAGAATCGAAATCGAATTTTGAAATTCCTAACAATACCACGCCCTATAAAACACCCCTACAAACAACAACACAGCACCTGCAATACTATCCTAAATAAAAGGGGAATAGTGGTAGCGATTCATAACAAAACATTGGTGAAGTGAAGGCGTTTTGGGGCAGATAATGCCTTATTCAGATACTACACATCTGTTGCCCTATTAAATTCTCTTATATGGAAAAACACTGATTGCAAATGGATATAAACTTCTCCCAAAAGACTCCAAGTGGCTCCAAACTTGTCTACGTGAGTAAATGAATGCAAGCAACAAAATAAGGTCCAGGCTGCAAAAAAACCTGTACTTTCTTTATAACAATTGGGTATCAAAATAAAACACAGGGACCAAGGAACAGGCAGCAATGACGAGGAACTAGCATTATACTGAGAAGCTTAAATATACTTAAATATACTGAGGAGGAGTGAGAAAATCAAAGAGAACCCTAGGGACTGATTAGCAGTTGAAGTTCTGAGGAAGAGAGCAGGGGGAATCAGTAACTGGGCCTAGGAGAAATATGACAGGAAGAAGACAGGGAATGAACAAACAGGAGAGGGAACATAAAAAATATAAATAAGAAAGTAAGAAATAACTTAGAAGTAACTAAAGATATCTAAGAAAATACAAAATTGAGACTATAAATAAGAACACTAGTGCACAAAGGAGAGAAGAGAACACAAGGAAATAAATACTGGAAGGAGAAGAAAAGTAGGAAACTATCTAATTACAGAAACACATAACTAACAAAAAACAATAAACTGAGGAAAAACAAATCAAAGATACAACACAAAAACAATGAAGCAAAAGCCAAAAAAACAAAGGGCAGGTAATTAAAAACATTGGAAGCAAGGAAGTGAAAAACAAACAACAAATGACAATGTTGACTGAATAAGGAAAATAACTCAAAAACTCAAAACACAGACACCTTAACATTATGACAGGGGTTGGATGGGTGAGGTATAAAGACATTTACCTATGTCCTTCTCCCTAACAGGGAACATGTTAGGGGTAGTAGAAAAAACACCTAATTGAACTGAAGCACATATTTCAGACAATCACAACATAAGAAAATGCCGGGCAGTGGGGTTGAAGACCCAAATTGGGGGGTCGCAGGGAGCTTCTGTCATCGGGGAACCTAATTACAGATAAGAAACTGTTTTGGTTACAGGTGAGATCTCTTTTCTTCTGTCTTGAGTCTCTCCCAGCTATCTCCATACTCCAAAGCAGCAGCATTTAGGTTCAGATTCCACCAAGCATCCATCCCCCTTGAGGAGCATTCTGGTGGAGTAAGTAAGAAGGTTCCCCTACACCAGCTCTATGAATATTTGATCAGTTGCATTTAGAGATCAGCAGCCTGATTCCATTATTTCTTTGGAAGAAAAAAAGGAGAGAGGTGTTCCAAATAGACTTTGACAGGATAGAGGACTCGTTGCAGGATAAGACTCGAGAAGGAGGGAGAAGAGCAGGAAGTGATCAGGCATTAAATGGTAAATGGCCTGCATTTGTATAGCGCTTTACTCAGTCCCTACAGACCCCAAAACGCTTTACACTACATTCAGTCATCCACCTATTCACGCACACATTCATACACTGATGATTGCAAGCTACGTTGTAGCAGCTACAGCTGCCCTTGGGCGCACTGACAGAGGTGAGGCTGCCGGACAATGGCGCCACTGGGCCCTCTGACCACCACCAGTAGGCAACCGGTGAAGTGTCTTGCCCAAGGACACAATGACTGAGACCGTCAGAGCCGGGTGCTTGAACCGGCAACCTTCTGATTACAAGGCAAACACCCAACTCCTGAGCCACAGTCGCCCCAGGCATTAACTATTACTAATTAGCTAACGGTAACTAATTTTCAACCTTCATTATATTGGTTTATTGAAATTTTATTAATTTATTTCCAAAAGTCTATTAATTTTTGTTTCTATTGTTTCTGTTGGCTGCGCAGCTTCGCTACATTCAATTCAGTTCACTTTTATTTATATAGCGCCAATTGACAACAAATGTAATCTCAGGGCACTTTACAACAAAAGTCATTTCAATAAAAGTATATAAATATTCCAATCAATAAAAAAAATTCTATGTAAGGATTCCGAGCAGATTGCATGAAGTTGTTGACATGGGGTTCAATCCACATATCTGTGGATTGTCGATATTTTGTCCAATCAGAGTTCTGTATCTGTGTTGCTAGGGGCAATGTAATCTGCCCAGGGCCTTCCGAATAAGTAGAGGGAGCCTACAGCCAACAGACCATAGTACAATCACACAGTTTTTTTTAACCAATTAGCTTTTAGATTCACCTCACAACGCTAACTAGCTGGCCTATAATAATGTGAGAATTTTTCTGTGCTCCTATTTGATGGTCAGAGCAAAGTTAGCAGTGGGGGCTCTTGCTAGCTAACAATGACTGAAGGTGACACTGAAGGAACAGATTTCAGAAATACTTGCCATGCCATTTTAAAGACAGACTTTCCAAGAAGCATGTCCGGTGACCTTTAAAGCTTTCAGCATCAGCCTCCACGTCCACAGAAAAGTGCAGTATATGTGGGTTCGGATTTTCATAAGGCTGTTGCATGGACAAAAAAACATTGAGTCCAATTAGAGCATTTACAGTGGCTGCTGTGCACGAGTGGTGGGTATGCAGAGCTCAGTGAACTTTCCACATCAAGTCTATTTTTTCAGATGCCTGATGCGATTTTTAATTAAGTTAAAAAAAAAAAAAAAACATAATTAGTGGTAATAGAAAATGATCAAAGCAGATACCTAGCTCCATTGCAAAAGTGAACATGACTTGTATAAAAAAAGACAAAAACAACATGAGCTTTAATTAAATATAACATTAAACTATATAACATAATCTACTAAACAATTGTAGAACAATCCAAGTGAATAAATAGTCTTCAACAAAAGTATGCAAATGCGAGTGTGACTTTTGTTTACAATCCATTCTCTATGTATGTAGTTGTAAGCAAGCGTGGTAAATCACCGAGATCTGGGTGGAGCAAAATTGTGGAGACATTCCGCACACAAAACCGCTGTTGGTGTGAGTTACAGTCCATGCGACAGCTGTACAGAAACCGGACTGCACACGTACCACACTTTGTGTGAATGTGTGTGAAGCAGATGGAGTCAAAGCAGATCTTCTTGAGAAAGAAGTATGGATTTTATTTTCTAATGAGCAGACAATGTGGAGAAGATATATGTTGGTAAATGCCAACATTTTATTTGTATTTTTAATATATTTTTGTTATTTTATTTCATTACAAAATCAATTCACGGTGACAAACTAAAATGGCAAAAATGTTACAAATTTAAAAACCAAATTTTGATCAACTGTAATTTATAATGTGAATAACGGGATGCCTACAGCTGTGCCAACATGTTAAAGTGTTAAGTTGTTGCATTTTCTTCTAAGCAAATGTAAATATCGTTTGCTTTATTTTTTTTATTTTCATTAAAGTTGTTGATTTCGTTATTGACTTGTTGAACTCTTATATGGAATGGCAACAATGTGCATTTTATAGAACACCTTGTTTAAAATCATAACATTTGAAGTTATTTTTCATTTTGTTGTCTAATATTTTAAAATCGGCTTTAAATTATTAGATATGACAGTATCCGTGATCTTATGCCTGCAGCAGCCAGGCTCTGCCCTCGGTTTGATGGACAAGTCTTTGCTAAGCCAGGACTTCTGCTGGAAGTCTCCAGAATAGTGGAAGCAGGAAGCAGACAAACACAGACAAACATCTCAGACTCCTAACATTCATCTCAGTTTTTTTTTTTATTAAATAGAAAACTTTTAAACTGATTGGAATGTTTGTATAATTGTATTGAAATTACTTTTCTTGTAAAGTGCCTTGAGATGACATCTCTTGGGAATTGGCGCTACATAAATAAGCTAAATTGAATTGGTTTGTTTTGAGTTTCACTGAAAAATAACAAAAACATTGACTAAGATAGTGGACAGGGTGCCTCTATGCCCACATTTTTCTTTCCCAGAGAATTAATCCTGAGGTGAATCACCTGAGACTTTGAATATTCATTAGAGCTGCACAACACTGCACTCAGCTGTCATGGAACTGCATGGCACAGAGGAGATTATAATGATCTCACCAGCAGTTGAGTTACACAAACTGACATATTAGTGGTTTGTCCTGAAAGAGACATAGACCATTAGCCACCTCAGGGTTCCCTTGTTATAATGACAGAACAGACAAGTGTAACATATCAGAATAATGACGGCTATCTTTTTATATTTTACTTGACAAATTCTGGCCTTTTTTCCCCAATTTCAGCATTTTCTTAAATAAATATTGAGCTGCATGCCAATGAACCACAGGCTAGAACTTTTTCTTACCATGAATTATTAGAAGGAACAAATTCAACTCCGTTTCTGCTTTTTCCTGCCCCCATCCTCTTTTTTTTTCCTTCCCCAGCTTTCACATACCTTTTAACACATTTCCCAGAAGGACATGTCAGCTTTGGCTTCTGCTTGACCACATAAAAATTATATGGAACTCTTCAAAGCACAGACAAATGAATCAAAAGATAAAATTTGAAAGCACATGTAGTAGCTAAAATTACAAATCTTTTCAATAAGGTTGAACTATTGTCAAATAAATCAATGCAAATATCAGTTTTGTAAACCTTTTTTCAACCCACATAATTTCTTGATGTAAAGTTAAATGGCTTAATCCAAGCAATATCTACTGGGATGGAAGAAATGAATAAAGCTTTACAAAATATAGTTGAAAGCTCATTACGAGGTGTACACAGTATGACCAAGTAATCCTGTTAAATGTAGGATGGATGTACAATTTTAAGCGATTAATTGGCCTGGAATTAATTAATAAATCTGATTGAAAGATGGCTGCTAATAATTCGTTGCCCAATACTTCGAGGAATGTGAAAATAAAAGCAAGTCATTAACTAAGAAAGTCTTTGAAGAAAGAAAAATGATATCCAATAACCCATCTTTAATTGTTATGTTTTTCTGTTCAGTCAGAGTCAGTTTTATCTTTGTAATTTTTATAGTTTACTTATTTTAATCCATTTGATTTTGGCCGTGGGCAAGGCACTTTCTCATTAGGGGCAGTGTTACCAACTGATATGGGAGAATTCCATCGAGATGGCGATAAGGATAAGGATGATTAAGGCTCCGTTTGAGTTTTAACATATTTACTTCGACAGTACAGAGCCATCGGTCTCTCCCCCTAACATAGCATCTGCCTAGCTGCCTCGTATGTGTGTGTTATATAAGTGCCAGCTAGCCAAAGCAAAGCACAGGGAAGTCCTTTAGCTACAGTGTAGGCAAAAGGTCAATTCAGTCGTCAGCATTATGCCATATTTGCCGGTTGCCTTTATTGTAAATTACTAATCCTTAATCAGAATTAATCTTGAAATATTTTTTCCCATCACACCAACTTGGCAACTTTGTCCATATTTCTAAAGACTTTTCAGACCTCCTTAATTACATTTTTTTCCAAATAATGACTAGTGACAAATCTAGCAACATTTCTGACCGCCCTTAACTACTTTCTGTTAAACTTTATTGTTAATATTCCCGGCAAATTAGAAACCCATCTTGCTCTTTTCTGAACCATCTTTCAGCAAGGGAATGATCTGCACAAGCGCAGCCCACACATCATAAACCTCTCTCTGTTGATTTTATCCAGTGCCATACAGAGAGATGGTGCTGATTGCACCCAGTCACAAAATAAGTTTTATCTTCAAAATAAATTGAAAAGTAAAAAATAAATGTGCATGAGTATAATACCGAATTTTCTGTTTTTAAGCCACACAAATATCTTTCTTTACCTTCATCTTTCAAACCTCTCCTTATAAAGTGGGAAAAACGCAGAAATTGTTTGTACGCTGTATTTTCACCCAGGGTGCCTTTAAGAAATGTTCAAAATTTACAGTCAGGTCATATATTTATTATATATATATATATATTATTTTTTTTCTTCTAAAAACTAGAAATTTTGCTAAACAGTATTGGATGTCCAGTGATAAGGTATCACCTCCCTCCAGGCCGAAATAATATAACATGTTCCACAGTTTCCGGTAGTATGTTAATTATTTTTATTATTATTACATTATTTATTTATTATATCTATTTAATCCTAATCTAGATGTAATTATTCCTCCTGTCTGTTATGCCATGTTTTATTACCAGTTTTATTTTTTCTTCTCAGCACCTTTCCTTGAAAGATCCACCAGATTGAAAAAGCATTCATGTGTGACTTGATGCCTCCCTCTGCCTGGCTGGAACACAAACAGGAAAATGCAAAGGTGCAACTCTTTCTTTTCATAAATATCAGTGGAATTACCGCACTACTATGAATGCTAGAAAATACAGTTTTAACAGTCCATTTTCAGGTGGTTGATCCAACAATGCCAACAAATCTTTGCTTAGAGTTGATAACTGAGAATTTAACATCCTTTTTAACAGTTGTGCGAGAGGATCCCATCCTGGCTTCCAGGCTGGTAGAGAGGGGACAGCAGATGCATTTAGAAAACTGATGCAAAAAGAAGGTATAAATAGCCAGATTTGATAAATCTGATGGCTGTTTGCTTACTCACATTTTTGTGGCGTTTAATTTGTGAGTCAGACACTAAAGGTATTGCGCATGCGTCCTGATGCCTCCTGCGAACTCCGGCTCGTTAACACGGTTTTAACTAGTTTTCAATTCTTTTTTAACTGTTTTTTTTTTTCGTTTTTTTATTCATTTATTTTGACTAGTTTTAACCGTTTTTAACTTTTAGCGACATATCTTTTATCGGACGCGTTTTTAATCAGAGCATGGACCGCTGTTACTTACGCCCTGCCTCCACTCACCTGTAGCTCCGGGTCTGATGGTTGTGCCAGGCTAATCAAGAAAATCCAGGAACTGGAGCACAGGATCTCCAATTTACACCTGATCCAGGACCACGAGCGGGACGTGGACATCATCTTTGGCCGAACTTTCGCTGCTGCCACCAGCGCCCAGCTGGCCGACACAATCCCCTGCCAGCCCGGTGAAGCTGCGGAGGGGGAATCCATTGCTGGGTCTCCAGGCGGACTCGGACAGACAAACGCCGGCGGAGGTACAACATCTACGGCAGAGGAGGAGTTCTGGATCCAGCAGGGGGCTAAGCCAAAAGCCCCCCTCAGCTCCACTCCGGTGCCCCAGGGTGCGTGGTCGAGGGTCGGGCCTGGTCGCGGTGAGGGCGCCCGGAGCGGCTTTCACCATTCTCCTCCACTCGGTCTTCCGCTGTCGAACCGCTTCGGTGCCCTAGGGGAAGACTTCCCTCCTCTGACCGTCCCTCCAACCGCGCTGAAGACCAGCAGCTCCGCAGGACCGCCACCCATCCCCTCCCAGCAGCCAGAGCAGCAGTCGGACTCCGGTAGCCACCCACGTCGCGCCGGGACCCGCCGAGGAGTGCTTCACTACACCCCGAATCCACGGAACGAGCCCTCGGCGCCCTCTAAACACCGCTGCAGTCCTGTGGAAGCCAAGCTGCCCAACATCCAGCAGGTCCTGGATAACGAGAGGTCTTCTGCCCAGCAGCCAGCACACCATCCACCCAGCAGTCTCATCATTAGAGATTATATTATCCGGCATGTTAGGATGAGAGGAGCTGTAACCCTTTGTTTTCCTGGAGCTACAGTAAAGGATATATCTGAACAGATTCTGGACTCCATCCAACGTTACCTTACTGTGAGTAAAGTTATAATTCATGTTGGAACCGATGACATCCATAAACAGCAGTGTGAGCTTTTAAAGCAGGATTTTATTCATCTTTTTAATCTTTTAAAAGACAAGCCCCTATCTGTTTTTATTTCTGGCCCCACTCCAACCATCAGCAGAGGAATAAATCGCTTCAACAGGTTACTCTCTCTCAACACTTGGCTTTCCTCGGTTGCCGTGATGCACAACATTGGTTTTATAGACAATTTTAACATTTTCTGGGGTAGGAGTCAATTATTTGGGGCAGATGGACTACATCTTAACAGACAAGGTACCCGCATGCTGGCATTTAGCCTGGCATACCCTCGCCCACCCCTGTACCCGGCACCGGCTCCAGCTGCTCCTGTCCTCTCTGACCCATCCACAAAATCCTGATGTGCAGCTGGTCCTTGTTCCTATGAACTCAATCCTGATTTTAACAGTACCTCACATATCGGACTTGGACCTTACCCTACTTCATTCATACCTGTTATTGTCAGCAGATAGCAAAGAAATAACCATAACCTAAGAAAATGCAACCCAAATAATCTTAAACAGTTACTAAAAATCCCACCTACAGTAAATCATACAGTCACTCCATCACCAACCACTATTAATATGGCTCTTTTAAATGTTCGCTCTCTGCTGAATAAAACTTTTATAATAAATGACTTGATTTTAGATAATAAACTTCAGTGTTTATTTTTAACGGAGACATGGCTGAGTGCAGATGCCCCTGCTGTTCTTACAGAGGCCTCTCCACCTAAATATAACTTTTCTTATTCAACGAGGAGTAACCAGAGGGGAGGCGGAACTGCTTTTATTAGTTCATCAACTCTTTCCGCCAAACCTGTTTTATTTAATAATTTTACCACGTTTGAATACACTGCTTCTGTTTTTAGCACTCCTCAGATTTTATGTGTCATAGTTTATAGGCCTCCGAAAAGGAAAAATGCTTTTTATTCCAGAATTTTCAGAGTTTTTATCAATTTTACACTACTCTTATGAGAGGATAATTTTAGCTCCTGATTTTAATCTACATATAGATAACCTTTTAGATCCTTCATCAACAGATTTTTTAAATATTTTAAATTATATTGATTTGAGCCAACATGTCATGCAGCCGACTCACAACAGAGGACACACTCTGGACTTGGTCAGGTAGCGCTTGGGTGGAGATGGGGGTACCAGCCTACAGCCGGGTCCCTCCTCTGGCCGCCCTGGGTCGGAGCCTTGGCTGCTGCTGTTGATCTGCTGCTGCTGATGCAGATGGCTCCCATGATGGCATTTCCTGGCTCATCTGTACTCAGCCCGCTTTTTGTAGCTTCTAAGTGTGTGTGTTCGTGAGTATGGCTGATGGGTTGGGAGGGGGTTGTATTTGCATTGATGATTTTATTTTTGAAGGGGGGGTTGTGGGGTTATTTTAAATCTGTAAAGCACTTTGAGTAACTTTGTTTGTTTGAAAAGCGCTTTATAAATAAAGTTTGATTGATTGATTGATAAAGGTGCTTTCACAGTATTTATCTTGCCACATATTTCGAAATAAAAAAATCCATGTGATCTAAAATCTATTTTTTGTACTTTAAAAATCTATCTTGTGAAATCTGGTTATATTTTACATGTGGACGCTGTTATGTTTCCTCCTTTAAGGGGACCACAATGAATGTTTTCATTATGTTTTCTATTTGTAAACAGCTGAACTCTGGCTGTTTTGAATTTTAAAGTGTTATTTTTGCTCTCTTTTCCTTCTGCACTGGTTTTCATTAGCAACCAGCTGTAAAATTACCAGCTGTGTACCTCGGCATAAACGAACAGTACTTAGTGAACAAAATAGAGGACAGATTTTTTTCTTTCTTTGATCAGTTTTATTCACAGGTTAAATTGGTTGTTAAAATCAAGTGAATCAAGGGAAACAAGTGCTACAGAGCCAACTCTGTTCTATACAGCATAAGGATATTCTGTGAAAAATATAGAATATTTAATTCAAACTGTAAACCAACTGAAAATACATAATTTTTTAAAAGGTGGAAGCATGTCTTTAATCACTCACTGCATTATTTACAATTAAGGAGAGGCAATTTTATTTATATAGCACACTTTCAACACAAGGCAATTCAAGGTTTTACATGACTAAGTGGTAAGGAAACCAAATACAAGATAGAAATATGAAAATTAAAACAGATCACTAAAAAAATGCATTTAGTAATAGAAGCATAAAATAGAATTTATGTGAGATTATGAAATTTAAAAACAAATAAAAACACGAGAATCCATTAATAAATATAAAGAGCAAAGTGCAAGGAGCAATTTTGGTAAGGTATAAGAAACAAATTTATGCAAAAAAATGTATATTAAAACAGATAAAACACAATCAAATAAAAAAATAAAATCATGAAAATCAAAGAGTGATCAAAAAACACAGTTTAGGACTCAAAGGCGGATCTGAATAGTAGAATTGTAATCTTTGATTTAAAAGAGCCTAACGATAGTGCAATTAAATTCACTCATGTTCCATTTAATTTCATCCGCTATTTTTATATATTCAAGAGAAAAATAAGCACAAAAAGGTATCTGGGTTACCCATAAGTCTGTATGTGTGTGCGTGTGTGTATGTGTATGTGTAGTGCAAAGTTATGGACAGTTTTAATGTGTGGGTTTAAAACTGTTGATATTCAACACTTTAGAAAACATGCTTTTGTTATAAAAAATCCAAGTTCTTTTGATATAAGTGTTACAAATATAATATATAAATTGAATGTCCTCTTTCTGAGGCTCCTCAGAAGTCAAAAAATGTATATTTATCAGCAGTATATCTTATGCTGACCTCAGCGTTACATCCTCCACATAACACATGCTTCCTGCATAGCTACTTTGTATATGACTGGTGTTAAATATGAACTTTGTTAGATGGTCATCACTCAACATAAAATGTATGTCTGGAGACAGATTATATTCAGTATGAATAACTACAAGATTTTGTCGGTTCATCAATATGCTTAAAAATAAAAAACCCTGCTTTTTTTCACTGATTGTGCCAGGAGATTAGATTCAGCTGATTTCAAACAGGCCATGCTGCCTGGTTTGGTTCTGTCGGTTGTGTGCATCCAGGAGTATTTTTCTGTGCCAGTTATTTGGCACTGACATAGTCTTACCACTGTGGAAATTAGTAAATGAGTTAGTACAGTTGTGCTATATAATCAGGTCAGGTATCATCAGCTGTTAAATTGACTGACACAAAAACAAGCTAATAGGTATTCAAAAATCAGCAGGAGGGGTAATATTATTTGGTAAGTTTCAAACATTTAGGTAAAACAAGGTTCAACTTAAAAGTGTAAGCTTACGCTATTGACAAACAGTATTTTCATTTAACTTTTGATTTTCTTGGTTTCTATATTTGGATATACCAATGCAATTCGAGTGAAAGATAAATATTGGTGCAAAACCCTGTACTTGAAAAGGTTCTAAGTAAACACACGTTTTAATATTTGTTGTTTCATTTTTAGGTGCCGTTTAAATCTATAGCCTAAGTTTGTAAATATTCCTACTAATACCCTCTACCATTTCTGATTTCTGATCAGTTGGCTATGTCTAAATAGTATTCCCAACCAGACTTCTGCTGGCAGCCACTGGAAGGAGCTGCGGCCTGCTGCTGGCAGCCGCTGGGAGGAACTGCAGACTTCTGCTGGCAGCCGCTAGAAGGAGCTGCGGCCTGCTGCTGGCAGCCGCTGGAGAGGTCCGCTGGCTCGGACCCCGAATTGGTCACAGGCAGGGCCGTGCAGAGACCTTGAGAGGGGCAGGTGCTCAGACTTCAAAAAGGGGCACATTACATATACCAAGATTTTAAAACCAAACAACATGACTTACACCTGACTTGCTCTATCTTCTACACTGTCAGGCTCTTTCTCTCCTTCCACCTCGTCACCTGACCTATCTCTCTGTCCATCTGTAAACAAGGGACAATTTTGCCTGTTGTTTTTTTCTGTTATTTTATTAACCATACTCGACGACACTAAGGTTATTATAGTGAACTAAAACTAAACTAAAAAGTAAAACTAGGTGTGATAAAACATTTTACGTAACTGAAATAAAAAATAAAAACTCGAGCTTACAAAAAACTAACTGAAATTATATTGTGTCCTTATGAAACTGACTAAATTAAAATAAAGTTATACAGAAAATATCTTTAGTTTTACTTTTCAATTTGGTCAAATTTGTCAACAGAATGAGAAGACAGGGACGTCTACATCAGTGGTTCTCAACCTTTTTACAGTGATGTACCCCCTCTGAAATATTTTTTCAGCCAAGTACCCCCTGACCAGCACAAATACTTTTTGGTTGAAAAAAAAAGACCTAAAACAGAGCACTGTGCCATCAGCCATCAGTGTCTGCTTTATGAAACTTTGGAACTGATAAACTCAATTTCAATTCAATTCACTTTTATTTACATAGCGCCAGTTCACAACAAATGTCATCTCAAGGCACTTTACAACAAAATTCATCTCAAGGCACTTTACAACAAAAGTCATCTCAATACAATTATACAAACATTCCAATCACTTAATCATTGCGTTGAGTCATCGGCGGGAGGTTGTGCCCGGATCATGCAGTCTCCAAGCACAGCAATTCCTCAGCAAACCCTCATACAGAGCAAGCATGTAGCGACAGTGGAGAGGAAAAACTCCTCTTTAACAGGAAGAAACCTCTGGCAGAACCCTGGCTCAGTACAAGCGGTCATCTGCCACGACCGTCTGGGGGTCTGAGAAGACAGAGAAGAGACAGCATGGAGGATGCTCAGTGACTTTGAGCATCATCTGGACCAACGCTCCCCATCCAGCAGGGGGCATTACAGCTGAGCAGGGTACCAGACCGGGTAGAGTTTCTATGGGGAGAAAAACACAGAGAAAACTGGGTTAACAATCACATTAACATCAGAAAAAATATATCTGAGAGTAGTAGAAAAGAAAAGTAGAAGGTGTGTTAGGGTCAGTTGAGTCTGAAAAAGGATACATTGTTTTCCTAATTCTTAAGTCTATTAGCAATGTACGGTGTGAGGGAGATGGAGTTGAGGAGGGCTGCCGGACCGGGCTGCATCCTCCTCTCGCCGGATCGGGCTGAACACTCCATCTCCCTCTACTCCCTGCCTGGAAATCCAGGAGGAAAGAAGGAGGTAAGTAGGTAAGTATTGTAGTGCTTATGCATCTCTCCTTGTTCATGGGACTGCGCCCTCTCCAGAATCTATGTATTAGAGAGATAATATTATTGGTAAGTGATATAACTGGAGTAGATAAAGGCCCGCTCTTCCGAAGACTCTGGCATTATCTTTGTCCATCACTTTCTAGCCTTAAAACCTGGTGTAAATCTTTTCTGTCCTGATTCATGGTTCAACCTTTGTTCAATTCTCTAATCATTTTATTCTGGTAAATTAATACATTACTGTTAGAAATCGGAGAGGGATTATAAGGTCTAGTGTCTATATAAGTAACTAAAAGCTTTATCAAAAAGGAAGGTTTTTTAGCCTAGTCTTAAAAACAGACAGAGTATCTGCCTCACAAACTAAAACTGAGAGCTGGTTCCACAGGAGAGGAGCCTGATAACTAAACGATCTGCCTCCCATTCTACTCTTAGAAATCCTAGGAACTACCAGTAGACCTGACAGGATGTTTCTGATTTTAGCAATATTTTGAAGGTGAAAGAAAGAAATCTTAGAAACCTGTTTAATATGGGATTTAAATGTCATGTCTTGGTCAAAAATTACACTGAGGTTCTTTACATTATTACCAGAGTTCAAATTAATGCCATCCAGATGAAGTGATTTACCCAGTTTCCTTTTTAATGGTTCCGGTCAAAAGACAACAACCTCAGTCTTGTCTGAATTTAGGAGATGAAAATTCAGAGTCATCCAAGTTTTTATGTCTTCCAGACATGCTTATAATCTACCTAACTGATTGGTTTCATCAGGTTGTATGGATAAATATAATTGTGTGTCATCAGCATAACTGTGGAAATTCATAACATGTTGTCGAATTAGCCTTTCTAAGAGAATATTATCATGGACTGTGTCAAAAGCAGCACTGAGATCTAACAAGGCCAGAACAGTCACAAATCCATTATCTGAGGCCATTAGAATATCATTAGTAACTTTCACCAGTGCTGTTTAGGGGCTATGATGAGCTCTAAAACCTGACTGAAATTCCTCAGACAGGTTGTTGCTGTTTAGATGCTCACATACTTGTTTAGCAACTATTTTCTCAAGAATTTTGGTTAAGAAAGGAAGATTAAATATAGGTCTGTAGTTAGCTAAATCATCTTGATCCAGGGAGGGTTTCTTAAGTAAAGGTTTAATTACAGCAACCTTAAATTCCTGTGGCACATATCCATTTATTAAAGATAGATTCATCATGTCTAGGATAGGGCCAGTAACCAGAGGGAAAAACTTCCATAAATAATTTGGTTGGTATTGGGTCTAACATACAAGTTGAGGGTTTAGATTAAGCTAATATTTGTGATAATTCTGAAAGTTCAACAGAATCAAAATGGTACAGGCATAAACATGGTTCTACAGTTCTCTCTGATACTGTCTCAATTACTGAGAGAGAGTTAGTCATGTTTGGGAGAATGCCAATGATTTTATTCTTTATATAATTTATTTTACTTATGAAGAAGCCCATAAAGTCATCACTACTGAAAGAAGGGGGAATAGTTGGCTTAGCAGAGTTATGACTTTGTGTAAGTTTGGCAACTGCACTAAGAAGAAACCTAGGATTGTTTTTGTTTAGCTCTATTAATGATGAGAAATATGCTGTTCTAGCTTTTCGAAGAGCGTTTTTATAAAGTAGTAGACTATTTTTCCAAGTTAGAAAGAAATCATTTAAGTGTGTAGAGCACCATTTTATCTCCAGTTTCCTAGTATTGTGCTTTAAAGTACGCAACTCTGCAGTAAACCAGGGAGCCAATCTCCTATGGCTGATTACCTTCTATTTTAAGGGGGCTACACTGTCTAGTGCCAAACGCAGTGAGGAAGTAATACTTTGAACCAGACCATCAATTTCTGAATGGTTAGTGTTGGAATTACTGCCATCTACTGTGGTATTCTGAGACACATACGGAAACAAGAATCGAACCGATTATTTAAAACTTGTTACAGCATTGTCTGATAAAGTTATACTGTAATGAAATTTTCTTTCAGATTTGGGAACGTTGTGTAAAGTAAATTCAAAGTTTATCAAAAAATGGTCAGATAGGACTGGGTTATGTGGGAGGAATATTAGTTCATCACACTCAATGCCGTATGTCAGTAAACATGCACAGAATTCATATCTTTAACTAAATCCATAACTAAATGTATTGCAAATATTTATCATCAGTCAAATGTAGTGAGTCAGTCTTATTTAGTGAAAATAGTGACCATGTAACCATTTAAAACCATAAGATTAACCATTTTAAAACTCCATAAATGTGCAAAACATCATTCTCTCTTGAACTATTTGGAAATATAACTAGAAAGAGGTTTTAGCTTTAGGATAATGAAATTGAATAGCCCCTACTCAATATAAAATTCATTTTACGAGCTTATACTTATTAAATAATTATTTTAAAGGACTTTTGCATGGATGCTACTTTTTAAATATTTCTGTTTTAAAATTTCACGTACCCCCTGGAGTGCCTTCACGTATCCCCATTTGAGAACCACTGGTCTACATAACTACATGACATTGTGTTTCTATTGTAATACCTGTTCTGAACTTCTTAGATCTTGTCCACGACAAATATCCAGTATTATAATAAAAAATACTCAAACTAATAAAAACTAAACTAAACATTTTTAAACAATAAAAACTAAACTGAAACAAGAAGTGACTCATTCTGGAAACAAACTTAAACTCAACTGAATAAAAAACAAAAGTTAAAAACAACATTAAAATAATGTACAAATACAAAACTATAGTAACGCTGGACAACACTAATTAATAACATCAAGACAGAACAAATAAACTCATCTTTAAGTAAATCTAACCCTTTACAGGTAACCAGGACACTAAGAATTTTTTGGCAGGTAAAATTTACTTTTTCTTTTTGCCATTTTGGGCGTGTTTAAGAAGATGGAAAATACCTTGTATCCTATGATGAGACTAATAACATCAAGTGATCATAAGTAAAGTAATTTTGAGACATATTTACCCCTTCTTTGCTAACTTTATCACTGTAATCAGTTTCGGGCAAGGGAAATTGTCATCTTTTTGCCATTTTGGGGATGTTTAAGGGGGTGGAAGACACCCAGTATCATGTGATGAGGCTAAAAACATCAAGAGAGAATAAATAAAGCTCTTTTGAGAAACATGTTACCCTTCTTTGGGAGCCAGAACACTGTAATCACATTTTGGCAAGTGAAATTCTCAGTTTTTGCCCTCTTGGTGCTATTTATGACGGTGGAAGAGACCCAGTATGCTATGATGAGACTAATAACATCTAGAGTTAATAAATAAAGTAATGTTTAGGTCTATTTATCTCTTTACAGGTAACCAGGATGCTGAAATCAATATTTGGCAAGTAAATTAGTCAATTTTTGGCAGTTTCTGGAGGTATTTATGATGATACAGCAGACAGTATAAATACAATAACATCAAGAGATAATAAATAAAACCCTTATTTGTTCAATTTTAGCCGCCATTACAAAAACTGGATGATTCAATCACTTTTTGGCAAGTAAAATGCCATTTTTGATGTCTACATTTAAATCATCAATAAAGATTTAAATACATTTTGAGGCATTTTTATAGGTAAACAGGAGGGTATATTCACTATTTGGCAAGTGACAATCTCAATTTTAAAGTTATGTATGTGCTGAAGTGAACCATTTATGCTTTTATCTTGTTACTTTTAAACAGAACAAAGTGATTTATAGAACCAGAACCAGCTTGATCAAACTTTTTCAAGTAAAAATATGCCCCAAACTATCATAGTTAACTGTAGCTCCATGTCCAAGTGGGCTAAAGAAAGAAAGGGAAAAAATCAAATCGCTGGAGAATTGTTTATTTCAATTCATACAACCTTTCACTTTACATTCAACACTGTGCCCCATATTACATATTTTTTTGATTATTATCAAGGCTATAACATGAAGAAAGCCAGTTCTTACCACAAACCATCT
Organism: Apricaphanius iberus; assembly: GCA_028564705.1. Taxonomy (NCBI): domain Eukaryota; kingdom Metazoa; phylum Chordata; class Actinopteri; order Cyprinodontiformes; family Aphaniidae; genus Apricaphanius; species Apricaphanius iberus. The sequence goes on along the minus strand of JAPXFQ010000664.1, from coordinate 86,008 downwards.
TTCAATCGCAAATATTCAGAAAGGGATTAATGTATCCTCAGGTTTACATTGAGACCATATGAGACAAACAGCAACACAGCAAATCTCAGCAAAAAACATGTGTTTAAGTACCAGACGAGGATATTTGTGCTCCTAATGTCCATATTGCTTGAAATGCCTAGTTTTAAGCTGCAATGGCTTTGAATTTCATCTAGAAATGCAGTTACACAAACCGTGCGCGTTCCCGTGGCGGCTAATCACTTTTTGGAAGACGATCACTTTATGGCACAACACCGGCTGCATGATGTGCGCCGCTACGCAGGGGTGGGCGCTTCAGAACTCCTGACCTGATATTTAGATATACTATTCTTCAATAGTGCGCAAACAAGAATATATATTATTAAAAAAAAAAAAAAAAATTTAATAAATAAAGCACCCCAGAAAAAAGAGCACTTTCTCTCCAGGAATAAACACAGGAAATGTGGCCACCGAATCGCAGACTATTTTGCAACACAGATACTGTTCAAGATAATGGGATTACACATGGATGGGCTCATTTTACTCATAGTTTAAAATGCTTCATTTCCCAATACAATTACAAAACTGAACATTAATATAATTTGTTTTAGAAATTCAGCCCCCTGCTCCTTTGAAAAGAATGAACGCAAACGTATCAGTTACTCATAAGCAAGTCTAAATAGAAAAGTTTTAATTTTAGATTTAAAAAGAGTTCAGTGTATCTGCAGCTTTGCATTCATCCTTGAGTTTGTACCAGATATGGGAAGCATAGATACTGAAAGCTGCTTCCCCATGCTTGGTTCTGGTTCTAGGGACCATCGGTAGAGTAGCGCTGGAGGACATGAGTGTTCTGGAAGGTTTGTACAGCAATAACAGATCTGTAATATACTCTGGTGTTAATCCATTCAATGATTTATAGACTAATAAAAGACTTTTAGCCAGTGTAAGGACTTTAGAACTAGGGTGATGTGTTCTACTTTCCTAGTTCTACTGAGAACACAAGCAGCACCGTTCAGTATCAGCTGCAGCTGTCTGACTGAATTTTTTTGGTAGACCTGTGAAGATACTGTTACAGTAATCTTTTTTTTTTTTTTTTTTTTTTTTTACGTGTCCTGTCTAGCAGTATGCTACTCAGAATTGGTGTCTGAGTACCAAGTACAAGCCCAACAGTTTTACTTTCCCAAGCAGAGTATTACAGCTTCGCTGTAGTACGCCACTTGATGTATATGTATGAAAAATCTTTATTAGTGATTACTGTGGGTTCAATTTCCTGACGTCATGGACATTAAACCGAGACAACAAGGGAGAAAGGAAGAAGGTAAAGAAAAGAAACCGGAGCAGCAGAGGCGCGAACCGACGACACAAGACAGGGAGGCAAACAAAGAACACAAGAAACCATCCCAGTCCTCCACCTCTGCTGGACGGCAGAGAAACAGTAATACAAAACAAAACAAACAAACTGTACAGAACAAAACCAATAGTTTGGATCTAGTAGAATAAACTAAGAATTACACATTCACTACACACAAGCATGGATTAATGAACATAATACAAATGTTTCTGGTAAGCTCCTGTGAACAACTAACTAATGATGATGATAACCTCTGCTTAAGATATGTCCGTCCTCACCAATGTCCCCACACCCATGTGTGTGCGAGCATGCAGGTCGGAATAAGGTTTCCCCAAGCAAGTGATTGATAGCTGGTGTAAGGAACCGTCATCCGTCCTACAGGAATCGGCACAGACATGGAGGAGGCAAGAGATGTATGCATCCAGGGTCCCATAGAGTACAGAGGCCACAGGCGGATCAGCGCAGGGTCGATCACCCGCCAAGAGGGGAACAGATGGAAGCCCCAGGGGAACACCCACCAGCCGCAATGCTGGGGCCCGAGAGATCGCAGTGACGAGCCCACGGGCTCCGCCGGTAACCGGCTACGCCAGGGCGGGCCCGGATCAGGAACCGGAGGCCACGGAGACCAGGGGCAAGCCCGCCCCCCAGCGGGGCCCCAACCAGGGACCAGCCGACAAGGGCCCCCCCGCCGCCGCCGCAGGCAAGGAGGATCCGCAGCCAACCGACGGACAACACACGCCGCCGCCACCCCGGACCAATACCCACCGCCAACAACCCGGCCCGCCTCCACACACCCACACGCCAGGGAGCCACAGCAAGAGCCACAGCGGATGTACGCCCTCCCCAGGCCGTGCCCAGCCGGCACCTGGACATCCAGATCTTCCAGCTCCCGGGTCCAGATCCCGCCCCACGTAGGGCTCCAAGATCAGGGGCCCAGCCAATGCCGGACAGCCCCACCAGGTGAACAGACCAGCCAGCAGAAGTCCTGGAACCGGCAGGAGGACTGGGCGCCAGGCACGGTCCCCACCGATCCACCGGACGGCACCAACCTGTTCTACAACCTCGGCACCCCCAGAAGAGGTGCCCCAGTCAATCCAAGGAGGACGTCGGCCCGAAACAGCGGCCGCACGACACACCGGACCACCCAGGACCCGCCCGACATGCACCAGGACCGAGCTGGGCCGCAACCGGGACCCCCGGCCCCAGGCATCGAGAGCCATCATCAACCAGCGGGCAGGGGCAACCATCACCAACGGGGAGTGACGGGGAGGGAAGAAGATGCCTCAGGCCAGAGAGCAGCCAAACACCCAACCTGACAGGTAGATATAGACAGACAGAGACACTCATACGTACCCTCCCTCTCATGCGTACCCATTCTTACAAATACAGGACATACGAAAAAAGGACGCTGTACACTCATTCATCCCCCCCATACGTACACTATACTCCATACTCCCAGGCCCAGGGACAGACGCCCCAATAGAGAACCCTGCCCCTGCACCCAGGAGACAGACCCCTTTGCCCACCAGGACGGGGACAAGCAGACCGCCAAGGCCCCCACACCGGCAAGAGCAGCCCACCAGCCCAGGACCCCGAACAGACGGCCTGATGTTCTATCCGGGCTCCGACTCCTGATGGTCCAACGAACAGGGGTGTGGAAAGACCCCCCCAGCCTCTCTCCCCCCGCTCAATGTGGTGTTGTTGCGTGTTGTTCTAATGTGCACTTAAAACAGAGGGGTGGGACATGGGAATACTGCCGGGTACCCCCATCTCCCCCCCCGGGCCCTCAGTGTCTAGATGCGTTTAAACAGTGGGTGCCGGCACCACAGGCGAGGCCCCACAACGGGCCCCTATAGGGGGCCCCCCATGAGGGGTCCCGCCCCCAGCGCCAATGCGCCACACCGCCAGGTCCCTACATGTGCGTTCCATGTAAATGTTGCAAGTGTAAGTGTCTAAGTTGCTCAATAAAATCGGGACCCAGGCCGCCACCGGGTAGCGAAGACGGAAGCTCCATCCCGCACCCCAGTGACGTGCCCATGTCCCAAGGCCTTGTGAATGGTAGAATGAAGGAGCAGGTGGACAGAGGCATGGGGATGGGGAGAAAATAACTGGGGTGGCCATTGCCAACCCCAGGGAGCCAGCTCCCCTGCTGACTCCAATAGGCACCCCCGTTCGGCCGATCCACCAGGGGTGGGAGGCCCCAGCACGTCAAGTCGGGGCCCACGGCAGCGGCACCCCCGAGCCCCATGGGGGCCCCGGCAATTCACCAGCCCCCATGCCAGGGGCATACCTAAGTCCTTCCCAACATTCACACTGCTAACAAAACACATGTCACTAGACACCCTGGTTGAGTTTAGCCCCCCCTCCCCCTCAACGCCCTCCCCCCTCCTGTCCCAAGCGCACCCCGTTAAAAAGAGCGCCTGTGCTAGATGGTAAAAAGCCTCCCAGCCAATAAGAGACGCCCCAGGTACCGCCAGCGTCCGAGGGCCCCCGCGCCGAGGCCGGAACCCGGCGCACCACCGACTCGGATACCCCGGACATGCCGCGCCAGGCCCGTGAGCAGACCGAAGTCCCGGGCGGCCAATCCCCAGGCCGACATCCTCCAGCCTTGCTACTACCGCCCGATGGCCGGGTGGCAACAGAACCCAGCACCTCCACCCACCAGCCCACACCCCACCAACCGGTCAGTCACCGTGGAGGCCAACCAACACCGGCCAGAGGCCCCCACCTCAGCACCCCCGCGAGGGCTAAGACCAAGACCCAGGAGCCATGTCCAGTGTCAATATAGCAGATCGGGCCCGGAGACGCTGGCCACCCGCCGCGCACTCTCGCCGACGCCCAGACGCGGCAAGCGGCCACCGGGGAGCAAGCGACAAGAACCAGCCCGGGGAGATGGAAAGGGCAGCAGCGCCCGCCAACCATTGCCCCCCCCCCAGCCGGCACCGACAGTAATCAATTTGGCTAGAGATAAATGCATGGATCAGTTCTTCTAGGTCTCCTTGTGATATCAATCCTATAATTCTAGAACTGTTCCTCAGGTGATAGAAAGCTGACCTTATTATTGCCTTTATGTGACCTTGGAGGTTAAGGTCTGAGTCCATTACTAAACCTAGATTTCTGGCCTGGTCAGTAGTTTCAACTTGGACCAACTCGAGCTGTGGACTGATATTTACTTGATCTTTTTTGGGTCCATAGATAAGTACTTCAGTTTTGTTTTTGTTCAGTTGGAGGAAAATATATGAGATCCAGTTTCAAAATTGCTCAATGCATTTATTATGGGTTTTGATGGGTTCAGCATCACCTGGTGACATTGAGATATAAAGTTTAGTTATGTCAGCATAGTTGTGGTAGTTGATATTATTTGTTGTTATAATCTGCCTTAATGGGAGCATGTAAATACTTAATAGGAGGGGGCCCTAGGATGGAACCCTGGGGGACCCTACATAAGATTTATGTTTCTTGTGATGAAAATTGGCTAATCAACACAAAGAAGTTCCTTTTCTTGAGGTAGGATTTGAACCAGGCGAGTGCCATACCAGAGAGTCCGACCCACCTCTCTAGACGTTCCAGTATGATCATAGTGTTAAAGACTGCACTGAGTTATAATATGACAAGTACTGTGGTATTACCACAGTCCGTATTTATACGGATGTCATTGACAATTTTGACGAGAACAGTCTCAGTGCTGTGTTGCCTACGGAAACCACACTGATACATATAAAAGCGATTGTTCATTGTTAGGAAGCTGTTAAATTGTTGAAAAAGATGTATTCCATCAGTTAAACAGATAAATGGGAGATTAGAGGCTGGTCTGTAGTTTTTCATCAACGTGCTGTCTAGGTTCGTCTCTTTTAATATTCTTTTGATAACTGCTGTTTTTAAAGCTTGGAAGAAAACACCTGATATGAGGGATGAGTTAATGCTTTGGATCAGATCCGCCCTGATGGCTGGGAGGACTTTTTTTAAGAAAACCTGTTGGTAAGATATCCTTATGGTAGGTGGCGGAGCTTAGTTTCTCAATAATTTCATCAAATTTATTAAAAAATGTAAAACTTGAGAAATCACAAGTACATAAGTATTCACAGCCTTTGACGTGAAGCTCAGAATTGAGCTGAGGTTCATTCTGTGTCTACTGACCATCCTTGAGGTGTTTCAGCAGATTAATTGGAGTCCACCTGTGGTAAATTAAGTTGATTGGACATGATTTTGAAAGGCACACACCTGTCTATATAAGGCCCCTGGGTTGACAGTGCATGTCAAAACACTAACCAAGCATGAAAACAAAGGAATTGAGTGTATACCTCCGAGACAGGATTTTCTTGAAGCACAGGGCTGGGGAAGGTTACAGAAAACTTTCTGCTGCTTTGAAGGTTCCTATGAGCACAGTGGCTCCATCATCTGTAAGTGGAAGAAGTTTGGAACCACCAAGACTCTTCCTAGAGCTGGCGGGCCTTCTAAACTGATTGAACGGGGGAGAAGAGCCTTGGTCAGGGAGGTGACCAATAACCCAATGGTCACTTTGTCAGAGCTCCAGCATTCCTCTGTGGAGAGCAGAGAACCTTCCAGAAGGACAAACATCTCTAAAGCAATCCACCAATCAGGCCTGTATGGTCGAGTGGCCAGACGGAAGCCACTCCTTAGTAAAAGGCACATGGCAGCCCGCCTGGAGTTTGCTAAAAGGCACCTTATGGACTCTCAGACTATGAGAAACAAAATCCTCTGGTCTGATGAGACAAAAACTAAACTCTTTGGAGTGAATGCCAGGCGTTACGTTTGGAGAAAATCAGGCATCACCAGGCCAATACCATGCCTACAGTGAAGCATGGTGGTGGCAGCATCATGTTGTGGGGATTTTTTCAGCGGCAGGAACTGGGAGACTAATCAGCATAGAGGGAAAGATGAATGCAGAAATGTACAGAGACATCCTGGAAGAAAACCTGCTCCAAAGTGCTCTTGACTTTAGACTGGGGCAACGGTTCACCTTTCAGCAGGACAACGACCCTAAGCACACAGCCAAAATATCGTAGGAGTGGCTACAGAACAACTCGGTGAATGTCCTTGAGTGGCCCAGCCAGAGCCCAGACTGGACCCAATTGAACATCTTTGAAGAGATCTGAAAATAGCTGCTCACCATGGACTATGTCAAAGTCATAAACACGCATTGTATAATCCTACTGAGAGCAAAAAAAACGCTGCGTTGACTAGCATTTTATTACTGTATCATCGCGCACTGAACGAGTAGAGAGCCGGAAGTGACGTTAGCAAGAGAACGCATTCTGTTTGTTGATACATTTGACAGCGGCTTTTCAGCTGTGACTGGGACCGCTATTTTCTATTTTTGACAAAGAAATGTGATCATACTGCCTTCGCGTTGTGTTGGGGGATTTTGCTCAAATACACACAAAGACTGTGTCAGTTTTTTTTAGTTTCCCAAAGACCCAGAGTTACTGTCTAAGTGGAAACAGGTTAGACACACCGTGAGTAGTGGGCTCCTTCCTCCTCCTCTCTCCTGTGTTCTGAACATTTTGAGCAGAATTGTTTTGATTACTATGATAAAGGAATCCCTGGCTTGTTTAGCTCAACACAAGCGTGTGTTGCTGGCGGCAGCTGTGCCTACAGTGTTCCACAGGAGTGTGACAAAATGTAGCGGCGGTATCCATGGTGGTGCTTGTGGACTGCGCGACACTGACAGCGACAGCGTCTGTGTTGCTACTCCTACAAGCTCGACTTCCACTGACTGCCCAGTTGGATCTTTTGTTTCCAGAAGCAGAAGCTCATTTTAACCAGGGACACCAGGGACATGTCCCCACCACTTTTCTAAACCTGATGCAGAATTTCTTACCAGCGCAGATCTAACATCTACTTGTGCTCACAGCACAATTTCTACATGATCAATGTACTGAACGGACTACTATATAAATTACTCCATTGCACTTTCTTATACAGTCATGTTTTCTTTCTGCACAGATTTTGCAGCATTCTTTGCAGTGGATACATCAAGGTTTTAAAAGACTAGTCTGTATGCAAACACGTTCAGGCCAGAGTCCTGCAGTGCCGCTGGTACCCGTTTCAAGATGGAAAAATACATCAATTAAATTTCATGACTCTGGCTGTAGTTTCATTACTGCAGGTTAAAAAATCTTAATTTAATTCTTTTGTTTGTTTACGACTCCCAAAGAGAATGGTAGCCTATTGATATATTGTGTTTACGGAGGGAACATGCCAGAATGTTCCCCCAGCTTTGCGCTAACAGCAGAATGTTCCCACTATCTAGGCATCCTGCGCTGCCAGAGAGAGATTTTTCTGCAATTTAATTTGTGATTCTGGAACAGAGAGCTCAGAGAAAGCCAGGGACTGTGGACAATATTTTATTTCTGCACAGCGATCTCTGCAGTAAATTAATTTAAGATGTAAAATGTTTCAAAGAAATAAAAGGGACATGATTCATTGTAATATAATGTACAATTACTTGGGGATTGTGTTAGTTTCTATCTTTGATCATTTTTTTAAAATGTCACTTCTCCCTCTGTCACTTCTCTGACCCACTTTCTTCTATTCATCTCAGTTGTTGTGCATGGCTCGTACCTGTGCGGTTCGATGCCACCACCACCAGAAGCACCAGAACCGGCTGCATTTATCACCTCTAAAACCATCTCAAGGCTAAAACTGGAGGAAGAATCTTCAGAGCCTTCAAATATGAGCGCCTCCATCAGGCCTGACAGTGGAGTTTTCAGACTGTTCAGCCTGAGCAGTTCTGTGGCTGACGTCACATGGAGACGTAGTTTTGAAGCCGCAGGTAAGATAATATTTTTCAAACTCTAATTATCGTGTAAAATCAAGTCTGTTTGGCTCATAAATTTACACAACCACATACTTTGATAAGATGCATTATGACATAATACATTTACATGAAGTCAGCTTCGTGTCATGAGATCTTTAAAGTGAAACTAGGCAATGCTCTATTAGGGTTGGTTGTTATGAATAATAAAAAAATCCTTTTATTGATCTCAATTTTTGTTTTGATTTTATACTAAAAATTAAATGTAGTGAATTTATGGAGTTGGACAGAACTTTTATAGAATTTTCAGTTCAAATAAAAGCTTCCCTCCAGTTTGATTTAACACAAAAATCTTCCATTGTCTTCTCCAAACTCCAAAACTGTGCTGTGTCTGCCAAACAAATGGCAGTAAAACTGACTATTATGAAGTCGCATGACAACTATTGACATTGACCAAAGTAGATATTGCGATTTCAATTAAATTTCAAGTAATTGCCCAGCCCTATGCTCCAGTGTTGTAGTGGTTCATTACGTGTCTTCTTTCAGCATCAATGCATTGTGACATGAGCCTACTGGCACCTAGTAAATGTGATGTGTATACATATATATTTTTTTTCACTTTAATTAACACTTTCTCTGTTCTAATTCTACAGGGCATACTCGATAAAAATGTCACCGAATATGAATATGATGAGGACAATGAGGGAAACTCTTCTACATTTTCTGATGAGGTAAATGCATTAATTCACCATTTTTATTTTTGTATTTATTTTTACCTGTAGATCGAAGAACCATCAGAGTCTGAAAGGGACATGTTTGATGTTGACAGCACTAGAGATGAAAATGAGGAGACTAAAGGCCTGGATTGCAATGCAAAATAAATACCACCTCAATGTTCTACGGTAGGAATTAAATTACTTAACAATGGAGGAATAGTATGCTTACACAAATGGAGGAGGGAGCGGTTTGATATTTCCTAGTGTCTGCATAAATGAGATCCATACATGGTCATATCTCCCGCTCTTCTTCCTATATATCTGTAATCATGGAGATATAAATGTAATGACATATAAATGCTCAAGTCATTTTACGGTTCTCAGCCTACATCATGTGTGACATAACCTCTAGCTCTGAAGTCACTGAAATGAGTTTAAAAATAGATAATCAGACATAATAGCACATATGCAAGCTCATTAAAGAGTAACTCAACCCGAAATAATTTTTTTTGTTGAACAACTTTATAATTGAGTATATAATAACACTATCTAGATTTACAGTCATTTTTTTATGTATTTAAGTCCATTTAGTGAAAATATTAATTTTGTACCCTAACCATTAGTTTAGTGCCCCGAGTGGTTTACGATTACACTGCACTGCAATTCACTGGAATTCAAATCCTGCATTCCTAACAGTTAATCTCGGGTTATCTACATAGGCTTGGAATAGTGACGACAGCAGTCCGGCCGTGGTGGGGTGTGTACTGTAACATGAGTGGTCTTGGCCACACCTCCGTAGCAAGGTGCCATGAACTGCTCATAACCTGGGTGCTCCGTTATGCAGGAGGTTACACCTACTTACTGACATTTGCTCATTACCTATGACAAAGGGAATAACGGATATATCAGTAAATGGAAAATAAAATATGGGCTAAGAGTTTATTTTTAATGGAATAATTGTGATGAATTATGATGGTTTTTTTTTGCACATTTCTGAAAGATTTTCATGCTTGGATACATCTGTCTGCAACACACATTTTCTGTTGCGGACAATGACGTACAGTGGCCGCAGGTGCTCCTGTCCAGGCAGAGTCACAAAATTACTCGAGGTAATCTATATTTAGCATTAGATGTAGCCAAAAACAATTTACCACTCAGAGATGGCGGCCATTCTGTGCCGGAATACAGCCACAGGCTGCCGCCCCGTGCAAAGAACGAGACAACGGCCCGAAACGATATGGCGCCGCTCCGCTATCTCCCTGTACTTTCTTCCCTTTGGAGAAGGAAGTTAGTTGAGGAAAAAAAACTCAACATCCAGATTATTTCCAGGCAAAGGAGCTAGCATTCCTACAACTCCCTCCATCTTTCTGGCCGTCTGCGACTCTACGCTGCACTGCTGCCTGTCAGTCACAGCCCAGACCACGCCCAGCCGCTCATCCCACCTCTGGAGAGATCTGACAATAGCTGCTCATCAACGCTTTCCTTCCAACCTGATGGAACTCGAGAGGTACTGCAAAGAGGAATGGGCAAAACTATCCAAAGATGGGTGTGCCAAGCTTGTGTCATCATGTTCAAAACTATTTGAGGCTATAATTGCTGCCATAGGTGCATCAACAAATTCAATTCAAATTCAAATTCAAAAACACTTTATTGATCCCAGAGGGAAATTAATTGTTGTTGTAGCTCATTAATACATTTTTCAAGGAATTGTTGTAGACCATGATGGCTGTGGGGAGAAAGGATTTCCTGTTGCGGTCTGTGTTTCAGCGAAACTGAAGAAGCCTCCGACTGAAGATACTCTGTTGCTGTAGGACTGGAGAGGATGCTCAGGGTTGTCCATGATCTTTTTAATTTTATGAAGAATCTAAAATAATATAAAGTACTGAGTACTTTATATTCTAAAAGTATATAAAAAGAGCCTTCACACAGCTAGAACAGCATATTATTCATCTTTAATCGAGGAGAATAAAAATAATCCTAGGTTTCTTTTTAATACAGTTGCCAAACTCACACAGGATCATAGCTCTATCGAGCCAACCATTCCCCAAGCTCTAAGCAGTGACGACTTCATGCAATTCTTTATAAATAAAATAGACTCCATAAAGAATAAGATAGTTGGGAACCTTCCCAATATGCTTGCTTCCTCCTTAGTTAATGAGGCAGCCTCAAAAATGGTGGAACCTAATATATGCTTAAACTGCTTTAATGCAGCCGAACTTTGTGATGTACTAAAATTATTAGCTTCATCTAAACCTTCAACTTGCGTTTTAGACCCAATCCCAACTAAACTCTTAAAAGAAGTTTTCCCTCTGATCGCTGCTCCAATTTTAAATATAATGAATCTATCCTTAGTCAATGGATATGTACCACAGGAGTTTAAGATTGCTGTAATTAAACCTCTACTTAAGAAACCCTCTCTTGATCAAAACGACTTAATTAACTATAGACCGATATCTAATCTTCCCTTCTTATCTAAAATTCTTGAGAAAATAGTTGCACACCAGATATGTGAGCATTTAAACAATAATGAGCTGTTTGAGAAGTTTCAGTCAGGCTTTAGAGCTCATCACAGCACTGAAACAGCTCTGGTGAAGGTTACTAATGATATTCTCATAGCCTCAGACAATGGACTGGTGACCATTCTGGTCCTGTTAGATCTCAGTGCTGCCTTTGACACTGTTGACCACAATATTCTCATAGAAAGGCTTCAAAGTGTCGGTATAATAGGAACAGCACTAGGTTGGTTTAAATCTTATTTGTCTAACAGATTTCAGTTTGTTCAGGTAAACAATAGATCTTCCTCAACCTCAATAGTTACTTGCGGAGTACCACAGGGTTCAGTGCTTGGGCCGATTCTCTTTACTATATATATGCTTCCTATTGGTAAAATAATTAGGCAGCATGGGATAAAATTCCATAGTTACGCAGATGATACACAGCTATATCTATCCATAAATCCTGATGAATCCAATCAGTTAGGTAGACTACAGGCATGTCTGGAAGACATAAAAACTTGGATGACTCTAAACTTCTTGCTTCTAAATTCTGATAAAACAGAAGTTGTCGTCTTTGGACCAGAAGCTCTGAAAAAGAAACTACTTAGTCAGCCCCTTCACCTGGACGGCATTAAATTAGCCTCCAGTAATAAAGCAAAAAACCTCGGTGTCATTTTTGACCAAGATATGTCATTTAGAACTCACATTAAAGAAGTCTGTAGGATTTCCTTTTTTCACCTTAGGAATATTGCAAAAATTAGAACCATCCTGTCCAGGACTGATGCTGAAAAACTAGTCCATGCATTTGTTACTTCAAGGCTGGATTACTGTAACTGTCTATTATCAGGTAGTCCACAGAATACAATTAAAAGTCTACAGTTAGTTCAAAATGCTGCTGCTAGGATTCTGATGAATATTAAAAGAAGAGATCACATTTCCCCTGTTTTAGCTTCTCTTCACTGGCTCCCAGTAAAATCTAGAATAGAATTCAAGATCCTCCTTCTGACATATAAAGCCCTTAATAATCTAGCTCCATCATACATAAGAGACCTGATTGTTCCATATGTTCCTAACAGAGACCTTCGCTCTCAGACTGCAGGTTTACTGGTAGTTCCTAGGATTTCTAAAAGTAGAATGGGTGGCAGATCTTTCAGCTATCAGGCTCCCCTCCTATGGAACCGGCTCCCAGGGTTGGTTCGTGAAGCAGACAATTTGTCTATCTTTAAAACTAGGCTAAAAACTTTCCTCTTTGACAAAGCTTACAGTTAGAGATATGTTTATAGGTAGTTAGAGTCAGGTCAGACAGGTAGATAGGAAGAGACAGGTTAATGTTAGTAGTCAGGCAGAGTGTCAAAAGTTAGGAAGAGATAGGAAGAGGTAGAGTAGCTAGGTAGAGATAGATTAATGTAAGCCAGGTAAAGATCCGGAGCCGGTCGCGGCTTACCGCCGCGGAAGAAATGTGCCCCACAGGGGCCAGCCTGCGCCGGAGAGAGGTCCCTCAAGGGGATCCTCCCGCACAGTGCGGCCGCCCATTACCTGCCGGGTTGAATCCCCCGGGCAGACTGTGCGGACCCCACCCGTTTATCTCTTAAACGTTTCTCGCCCTCTTCAACTCTGTCCTCTCAGTTCTGTCTATTTTTCCTTAAGATAGTTGTCGACTATCGGTCTCGTGCCGGTATTTAGCCTTAGATGGAGTTTACCACCCACTTTGGGCTGCATTCTCAAACAACCCGACTCCGAGAAGACCCCGGCATGACGGGGGCCGTTACCGGCCCTACACCGTCCACGGGTCAGGAGGACTCAGACAGAGTGTTGGTAGCCAGGTCTCCTAGTAGCTAGGAGACAGGTTAATGTTAGTAGCTATGCTGCTTTAGGCTAGGCTGTTGGAGGACATTATTAGGGTCTGTTCCTACTTTCTCTCCTACTTCTCCCCAACTGCATGATGTGCTGTCAATTCAAGCACTAACCTGTTTTCTATTATAGTAGGTGCTCCGGATTAGCCCTGCTTGACGACCCTGACTAAGATGGCATTGCAGTGACGGAAAATTCTCCACGTCCTGCAACAAACTTCTGCATCAGTTCTATTGCTCTTTCTGTGTCTCTGTTATGTATTCTCCAAGCCACAGACGGTCGCGGCAGATAACCGCTTGTGCTGAGCCTGGTTCTGCCGGAGGTTTCTTCCTGTTAAAAGGGAGTTTTTCCTTCCCACTGTCGCTGCATGCTTGCTCAGTATGAGGGATTGCTGAGAATTCCACGACGCAATCTTCTGTGGTTCTGTAATTTCTACACTTAACATTGTATTGTAATAACTCTTTTTGTAAAGTGCCTTGAGATGACATCTGTTGTGAAATGGCGCTATATAAATAAACTGAATTGAATTGAATTGAATTGAGCAAAGGCTGTGAATACTTATCTACATGTGATTTCTCAGTTTTTTTATTTTTTAAAAATTTGCAACAATCTAAACTTTTCTTTTTGCATTGTCATTATAGGGTGTTGTGTGTTGAATTTTAAGGATAAAAAATAATTTAATCGATTTTGGTATAAGGCTGTAATTAAAAAATGTGGAAAGAGTGAAGCGCTGTGAATACTTTCCGGATGCACTGTAAGTCTTTGCTAATAAGTAGGTCGAGAGTGTGTCCCTGGTTTTCTGTTGGTTCATTAATGCACTGGGTTAGGTCGAAGTTATCAAGGGTATTATTTAATGCTTTTGTTCCTCTATTTTGGGGGTTGTCAATATGGATCTTGAAATCTCCCACATTTATCAACTGGTCATAGTCTATACAGTAAATATTACTGAGAAAAGGTAATTGAAATCATGAATAAAGTTTGCATTCAGTTTTGGTGGTCTATATATGTTTAGAAACAGGACTTTGTTCGGCTCATTAGTCTCAACAGCCAGATATTCAAAGGAATGAAATTCCTCTAGTAATACCTTTTTAAGTTTTAGAGAGTTTTGGAAGATATCAGCTAGGCCTCCGTCTCTTCTGTTTTTTCTGCTCTCACTAATATAGTAATATTCTGTGGGGCAAGTTTCTATTAGCACAGTTTGTTCTGTATCTTCTGCTTGCCAAGTTTCTGATAGAAACAGCATATGTACTGTATATTTTGTGTGATAATAAAATAATTGATTAGGAGAGACCTAATATTTAATGTAGCGATTTTAATATTTCTTTTGGTGAGGTACAGAATATTTTTGCAAAATATTTTTAGATTCTGCGCAGCTCGGTTACACAAATTTATGTATTTAGATTTTAGTTTTTTGCTACATATAAGCACTGGGACGGTACTAATTTATTCAGGGGGCCCGGGCAACGTCTGATAGAAGGTGGGAGAAGAATAACTGTCCGGTTCCCTTCGATATCAAATTTTTGTTACTACCAGTTGGGAGATTGGCAGGATATCAGGAAGTTGATTTAGTCCAACTTTTGGTGTTAGCTAGGACCCTATCATGATTTATGCCTTTATTCTTTCAGAGAAGGCCCTAAAGGGTGAGGTATTTTATGTAGAGCGAGGTGAATGGAGTGAGCCGGGTGAATGGGGCAAATGTTGTATGTCTCTTCTTGATCCTGCTGCTCTCGTTACAGCTGAGGCTGGTGTGAATACTTTTAGTCCTGGTTGAGTTTTCTCTGCTTGTATATATCTGACTGGTTGAGATTTTGTCTGACTTTTGTCCTTGAGCTGCTGGGGCAATGCTTGGAGATGTTTGTCTTTGTTTTTTTAAATTGTTCAGCTCTGTTATACATGTTTTAGAACATTGAGGGCTATTTGATTTAGATAGCTGAGCAGATTGGAGATCAGAAGTCTTTGACCACTTGTGTTCAGATAACGATGGTTTTATGTGAAGTGTTTAGCTCCACATTTTAAAATTGTTGATGACACATCAATCTACTGGGATTCCTTACATAGAAAACTTTTAACAAATTGCAATGAATGTGTAATAGTATTGGAACAAGTTTTGTTGTAAAGTGCCTTGAGATTAATTGAATTTGATCCATCAGCACAGGTGTTTTTTAAGAATCAGTGGAAAACCCATATCAGATCCTGTTGGGAGGGGCCGAGAAAGGTAGATTGGAATGTCAAGCCCCTGTAAGT
The DNA here is from genome assembly GCA_028564705.1 of Apricaphanius iberus. Lineage (NCBI taxonomy): Eukaryota > Metazoa > Chordata > Actinopteri > Cyprinodontiformes > Aphaniidae > Apricaphanius > Apricaphanius iberus. The sequence goes on along the minus strand of JAPXFQ010000664.1, from coordinate 70,576 downwards.
TATGTAATAAATCAGATATATCCTTTTTCGGTATCTCTGACTGTCTTTTGCCTGTGTCTGTAGATCCAGCATGATTGGAATGTAAAGCCCCTGTAAGTTATGTAATAAATCAGAGATATCATTTTTCAGTATCTCTGACTGTCTTTAGCCTGTGTCTGTAGATCCAGCATGTAAAATTACCTTTAGATGTTTTTGGTGTATTATAATTGTCAAAATCTTTTTATTGATTTATTTCACACAATCCTGGGTATAACTGACCACATTGGTATTGTGGATACCGAAACTTTCAATGCCATTTACTGAAACATCATGAATAATCAGAAGTTTCGCTAGGGACTCAGTGTGTCCAGACCAAACGCGATAGGATCGACTAAAGCTTCAGGTTTACATGTAAACTCAATGGAGGAGAGCGATGAAGCACGACTTGGTGTCCCGCAACACTTCAGAAGCAGATTAAAGCTTTTCTGCCTGATTTGCGCGAACAATTCGCGCTACAGACGCGATGGAAAATTTGTGGTGCATTTTATGTGGTGCATTTTGTGCATTCGCGCTCATGGCGTCTATCGCTTGAGTTGGAAAAATGTGAACTCCAGCGTCAAATCGCCCCGTGACAACCAATCAGGGGACAGTTTCAGTGATTCTGTGACTGTCATGAAGTCAAAGCCTCAGCAGGACATGGAGGAAATACTGATAAACACCGTGGCTAATCACCCCAAGCTACACAACACAAGCAGTTTGCTATACAGAGATAGTGTCATGATTCCACACTCAGCTCCTCTCACTCCCACATCATCACCCGCACCTGTCCTCAATCTTCAGCCACTCACCTCACGTCCTTATAACCGATCACCTCCCTTCCGTCAGCACCGGATCATTACAGGACTTCACTCCATATGTACCACTGTGTGTTTCTCCTGCTGTCTTCATTCTCGCCATCCAGACCACCAATAAAGAACTCTGCACCTTGCTTCTGCGTCTGGGTCCATACGTCCATGCACACAGCCTGACAGAATTATCTGGCCCAGAAAGATGGACCGATCCAGATATCCTGGAGTCGCTCTGGTGTAGGCTGGACAAGGTCTCCGGCTTCGCTAGTCCCTCTGCTCGCCTCACTGCTCTGGAGGATTACATCGTGGACCTCCTTCCTCGGTTCCGTTCCAGCCTCAACCCGCTCGATGCGGAGGAGTTGGAGGAGGCAGCCGACGACACCCTCCTTGCAGTGGAGGATGAGCTGTCTCCTGCGGGGAGGAAGACCGCTTCCACCAACGTCGTCTCAGTCTCCTGGCTTCACGCGCCTCCGATCCTCTGTCCGGCTGTCTTCATCCCTCTTCCAGCTGCTTTGCCGGAAACTGCCCCTGTCAGAACCAGCCGTCCAGCTGTGGCTGCAACATCGGCGTCTGCCACCCCATTTTCATGGAGACAGACTCGAGTACCTCTGATCCAGAGGGGATCCAGCTCCTTCCCTCAACCAGCGACACAGACGCCGCAAAGCTGAGCCGGAGTATTCTCCCTCAGACTGGCCGGACTGGGAGGAGCAGTGTTTAGAACAGCAGACCTCGCTCATCGGCTCTAAGCTCGCGTACTGCGCACCAGGAACCAGTCCATGCAGGCACGAGCGACCATCTCAGCCACGCAGCCGAAGGCAAGAGGCTCCTCCACCACCTCGCAGCAGACGGCCGCGGCAACGAGGAAGAGCGGCTCCCGGGTTGGCCCTGAAGTTGGCATCTGCTTCAGCCGGCCGCTGCGTCCACCTGAGTTGCCGGTACCTTTCCTTGACCTTGGGGTCCCCATATTAGAGCTCCCGGAGGAGGTTGAAAGGAACCTACCTCTGCCGTCAGCACAACTGCTGCCAGAGTCTGTGGCGGCTGCTGTCTTCTTGGGCATCACAGCAGCAGCCCTTCAGCACCCGCCATCTCCTCCTAGGCCGCCGGAGTCTCCTGGGATGTCCAGGAGGGACCCGACGCCGGCCACGGAGCGCCCGGTCTCAGACCCAGCTTCACTAGCCAGGTCCCTTCCTTACAGTCAGTGGGAACCGACCAGGTCCCTCGCTCCCTGCCGACGACCAGCCAAGCTTCCCCGCCGCTGCCTGGTCCCCAAGAGAGGACCGCCGGGCCGGCCGTCCGTGTCACGTCACGCAAAGCGATGTTCTTCCGTCAGCGCCGGATCATTACAGGACTTCATTACAGGGTGGGTCGCTCTTAAAAGAGCTGTTGTTGCTGTAAAAGCGCCTCTTGGCCTAGAAGTCAGTCACTTGAACTGGCCTCCTCACCTGGTTTCCTGGTAGCAGCTCCCGCACCACGTCCCACGTTGCTCAAATATTATAAACTTTTACAAACCGCAGACAGACGGACAGCTTCTCAGAAATGTAGTTGCTGTTTCGGCAGCCAAAGCTTGGACCTTCACGGCACAAACTGGACGAGGAGGTCACGTTCTCCAGGCGGCGAGGAGCCGGTGTTTATGAGAGGCTCGCTGTTGTTTATGGATCCCTCCGCCGTAGCTAGACTGTATCTGTAGGTCACTAAACCCCCGGTGCAGTGGTCCCCGGTCTACCGGAGGCCAGGCCGAACACGTAATCCACTCTGTCCTCCGTCAGCTCGGTCCATAATCCACCGCCAGCTGCACTGTAGCCCCAGCTCCGCTGAAGCCCGGGAGAACATGCAGTTCTCCGTCAGCTCGGTCCATAATCCACTGCTAGCTGCACTGTAGCCCCAGCTCCACTGAAGCCCGGGCCGAACACGGTGTCCTCCATCAGCTCAGTCCATAATCCACCGCAAGCTGTACTGTAGCCTCAGCTCCGCTGAAGCCCTGGCCGAACACGCTGTCCTCCGTCAGCTCGGTCCATAATCCACCGCCAGCTGCACTGTGGCCCTGGCTCCGCTGAAGGCCAGTTCGCAGGTGAAAATACCATATTTTAAGCGTGACCAGTTCGCGTTGTACACGCTTCAACGTGCGAATGTGCCCGTGAACAGCTAGGCATGTGTCACGCTTTATAGTCGCTTCTATCGCGTTCAGTGAGGACACAGTGCAAGAGGGCAGTCCAAATCTCACTGAATGTGGAAGTTACTGCAGAGTGGTTAACAAGGAGCATTTTTGCCAGATCCGCAACAGACTTTTGCTTTATTATCTGGTCCCTGAAAGAGGTTCTGAAAAAAGCAGCTGGCCAGGGAATCTGGGGGCGATGTCCCGACTGTAGTGTTCAGTAAGCCGCCGGGCAGCTTGGTGCAGCTCCTCGTCTCCTGCTTGCATTAGTGTGTTGGGTTGAATTGCCTCAAACAAATTCACAGTTCCATTTTGGCGGTTGAATCTTTGGGACAGTTTCTGGATGATATTATCAAGGCAGGCATTGACAACATTCACCCAAAAGTAGCTCTCTGCATCCGTGAGGTGGCTGTCTTCTGAAAGCTCATCAAAGTGAAGCTTAATTTTTCTGTCCCTGGTTGCTTCAAACTGTGTTTGAATTCCCCAATTTGGTACTAGAGCCAGAGTGCTACACTTAGCCTCATCAAATGGCTCCCTGAACTCTGTCAAAATACTGATGGCGCTTTGCAGGAGAGTAGATGCTTTCAGAATATCCGCTTCTTTAGCTTGCAGTAACTTTGAGGCAGTGTTTATACACTCAAGAATCTTGGTTTGCAATTTGACCAAAAATATGAAATAAAATGTTCTTATGGTATTCTTGAGTTCACTTGCTTCACTATGCTCCTCCTTTTTCTGACTGGTCAGGGATATTTTGACGAGGGCTTTTATAATATCTCCATATCTGTGCCTTAACGCAGAAAGCGCATCATTTCGAAATGACCAGCGAGTGGGGGAGAGACATTTTAATGTGATGGGTCTGCTCTCTGGCGTCATTAACTCACTGAGAAGCGCCCATCGCTTGATACTGTGACCAAAAAAGTTATACAGGTTCTCTACGGTGTCATAGAACTGCTTCATTGTAGCTACATTTTTAACATTTCAACATTTTAACATTTTCAACCATGGAAGTCGTTGAGAGCAAGGTTCAGGTTATGAGCTGCGCAATGAACATAACAAGGGGCTTCCTCTCAGTTATTCTAGCCTGTACGCCTGAATATGCTCCACTCATATTCGCACTGCCCTTATAGCCCTGCCCACGGCATTTTGGCGTCTCTTTGCCGATCCACTTTTATGCTTATAAGTACTGTTGGATAATATTACCAACAGAAATTTTTAGTTATGGTCTCTCTGGTCGTATTCCATCCATCCGCTTGTTCCTCAAAGGGCTGTCAACGGGTGAGACGCGTGGTACACCCTGGACAGGTTGCCAGTCAGTCACAGGGCCACACATAGAGACAGACAGGACAAACAACCATGCACACACACACCCACACCTAAGGACAATTTAGAGTGATCAACCTGACAGTCATGTTTTTGGACCGTGGGAGGAATGCATGCATGGGGAGAACATGCAAACTCCATGCAAAAAGACCCTGGGCTGGAATACGAACCCACAACCTTCTTGCTGCAAGGCAACAGTGCTAACCACTGCACAGTGCTAACCATTCCGAACACTGTCATGTTAGGAATGTTAAATTAATAACTCACCAACCAGTTTTTGAAACTGGGAAAAAAATAGATTTCATAAACAACTATCAAACAGCAAGTCTATAAGGTAATAATCAATGATTTACCAGAGACCTTTTATCTGAGGGGTGGGCCCTTTTGCAATGATTCACAAACACCCATTAAAAATAAAAGAAAAAGAGGTTTGATTCAGTTTAACCAATTTATTAACTAATTCTACCAAGGCAAAAACAACAGTTCGGCTAATTGCTAAGCTAGGCTAAGCTACTTGCTACCTGAACAAACAAAGATGGCGGACAAAGGGGACGTCATAGAGGCCACATCACGGGGAGTTTCCTAATGTCGAATCTTTCACACACACTTAGAGGTGACGTACGCACGCTGGCGCGCAAACCACCGAACAGGGTTTTTTTATTTGCGGGCGGAGAAACTCGTGGTTTCTTTAAACAAAGACTATGTGGTGCTTATCAATGAACTAGCCTGCAGCTAACAAACAAATCTGAATTGGCTGAACACAGAGCGAACAGAAACAATATTCGGCTTTGCCCGCCGCAAGGGAAACTCTCCGATCAGCGGTTCAGAGCCAAGATCAAAGAAGATTAACACACAATCCATCAAAACACTGCTTGTCTACTAATTAAAAGACACCAATAACCCTACACAATTGTACAATCAAGCTCAGCTTACTAGAAAAACAGTACCTTTTGAACACAGGTCTGATTAATCAATGTTTAGAAAAAGCATGCATGCATAAAAATAAAATAAAGAATCTTAATTTGTTCCACCCAGACTAAAACAAGATTGGACAGGTCTTTCTTTTAGGTGTTTGAACGTTAGTGGCAGCAAAGTAAATCCTTTGATTGCGATGGAAAAACGCGACAAGGGGAGGAAAATTCTGCTCAACGGATGAGCAAAAAAGGGGGAAGAACATAGACTGTATAAAACAATGGACTAATATTCCGGTACGTCCCCCATAGGTTTCTGAATAGCAAAAATGAGGCCAACTGGGCGGTTCCCACCGCCGCCATCTTGTCCTCGTCACTCGCCTCGTCACTCTCAGAAACTCCAAAAATCGTCAAAGAGGTGGAGCTGAGAGTGGCGCTGTGAGGCTGGGAGCGGAGGGTTAACGCTCCGAGCCGACGTAGCTACAAGCTAGTCAGAAGCTAGTCGGGAGCTAACTGAAGCTAACGTAGGCTGCAGCCAGTTTCAGCCAGAAGACCGCGGTTGAGAGACTTTTACCCCGTTTTTCAACAACGATCCCTTTTAGACGCAGAAACATCCCGAGTAGAGAAAACAGATCAATATAATAAGACCCAAAATGTGTCGGATCAATACAGCCTGATATTGTGTTATTTCCAATTACCATCGGAGGAGGGTGAGGACTTAGTCGGCTTATCTTAACAACACATCCAGCTAAAAGTAGTCACAAAGTCATCATGAAAATTCAGATCCCCTAAAAAAAATAAAAGGCTTTTGACTCACCTCACATCAGACATCCATTAGTTTATGCCTCCAGCTGTGTTCCTCACACCAGTACTGATCTAACCAGCGATCATCCAGTCTGTCTAGAGTCCAACTCTGTAGTCTTCCAGCCTGATGTAACTGTCTCCCGCTCTTGAGTCTCGAGGTGCTCTACCTGACCAGGTCTGCCGCGGCGTCACGGCGTCCCGGTCCTGCCGACTTGGCTGCTCTGCTGCTACCCGACCGATCGCCTGCTCCAACTCGCGTGTAGAAAGAGATAAAAGCTCCGACCAGAACAGCATTCCTCTCTGCCACCTGACAGAGACCTCCCAAGCTCGTTAAGCTTCAGCCGGTATGAAGCCTCCCCCGAAAGCATAAACTCCTTGGACTGTCTGTTACTGTAATGAAAACCACAGCAAGCCATCTTTGCCCAATAACTGCAGATTAACATCCAAAAACGAATAAAAACTGCAGAGGCAACTGATAGTCCAGTTCAGAAACACCAAATGACTGAAGTCTTTACGTTATTCCCAGTCTGTGAAGAGCTTCACAAGCAGACTACGGAGCAAGCTATTAGCTACAGTTAGCCACCATTAGCCACCTGCGTTAGCCAAGACGGACCTGTCAATCAAAAGGACACGCCCCTAATTATTCATAATTTCACAATTAAATTACAAATAAACGGAGGAGTTAGAAAAAAATTCACCCCCCTCAGAGTTGTCATGATGGTAAACCTGAACTATCTAACGTAAAATGTTTTTTTGAACCAGGCTATAAACATGTTTATTTTTGCTGTAAAGTTGGCCTTTTTAACATGGGAGTCAATGGGAAGTTGCTCCTTTTTGCAGCCAGCCCCCAGCGGATGAGGGCTTAACTGCAATTTTTGTCCCTTCCGCGTTGACTCACATTCTGCTGAGTTTGCCCCTTGGGGAAGAAGAAAAGAGAAACAGCGTTTTGCTGGACAACCGGAGCTCAGGGAATGTTTGCTGGCATGAAGAAAGGTTGCGACACATGTGTCCGGCATCATGTTAAGGCTTTGGGATAGAGTCTCTCTATACAGAGTCCAGAATAAACGGCAGCGGTCAGAGAGGCTTGTTTCGTGCTGAGGTGTTTCAGAAAGCCCGCACCGGTGCTTGTCTCCTCCTGTTTCTTCAGGCGTCCAGTCAGGCTGCAAGAGAGTTGCTGTGGGTTTGATTGAGTGATTTTTCACCCAGTCGAGATGGAGTCTTGTCAGAGTCCAGCCCTCCTGGGAGGGAGCGGGGTTCTGTTTGATCGCCCAAATGTAGGGAGTGAGAGAGAGAGAGACAGAGAGAGAGAGAGAGACGGTGCACCAGTGTGATTCAGCCATGGGAAAGTCTCTGGTAGAATCCGCTCCGCTCACGAAAGGCAGGAAACCAGCACAAATGGACTGCTGGCATCATATACTGTAGAACCCTCATATACTTTCATATATTCATGGGTCAGACCCAACATTACTCATGTTAAGTTAGTACGTATAAATCTCCACCTAGTTTGCTCACTGTTGACAACTGACTGATTAATGATGTTGGTGCACGGCTGGTGAAGAGTTTTACCCATAATGCATTTGGAGATGAATTTGTGGAACACCTTGTACATTTGCTGCTCATAACACTACATGTGAGTGTAAAAATAAAGCCAGTCATGAAGCACAACATTTTATTCAATATTTTACACCTACTACATCACTAAAGTCAGTTGGTCTTGTAAAGAATTGAACTACCATGACTCAGTTCTGACTGGACAACCTATGTAATCCCTAAATCCATCCTTAGAAATTTGATGTTTCTGCTATAACAATCAGCCCATTTCTCGGTATACTATTCCATGTCATCCTTGGCACTGCTGGCACCTCCTGGACCAGGGGCCTATTGCCTCCCCATACACCCTGAAGCCCTGCCCCTGGTTAGGCTCTTTTAAATCAAAGATCAAAACACTACTATTTAGAGCTTCCTTTGAGTAATGTTCTAATATAAAAAATTTTACTCACATTTTATTTTTATGTGAGGAAGGACGCCGGGGAGATGTCCGAGTGCTCCTCCGACTCGAGGAAGAATTCCGGGGAGGAGTTAATCAAAAAACCTCCTGGAAGGATAAGGTATTATAGTGGCGATGACGGCAGCAGAAATCCTCCTTGTGGAGTAAGTCTCTTCATTTTACCTTAAACTCTGCTGAGTCTTTGTTTCAGGCTGCATCTTACTGTCAGAATTCTAAGGATGGACTTAGGCGCAGAGATCTAGAGAGCTTATAACCTATGTTAATTCAAAAAAGTGCAAATCTAGGCACAGACGAGGGAGCGGAAGGGTTGGTCTGACGAGGACACAGCAAAGATGAGAGGAGAATGGGAGTATATAAACACCAGGAAATAATTAGATGGACGAGAGGCACTTGGAGACAATTATGGAGACAAAAGGGAGAAAATAAATTTGGTTTCTTTACCACCAAATCATGTAAAACACTTTGAATTACCTTGTGTTGAAGGTGTGCTATAAAAATAAAATTGCCTTGCCTAACTGACTTACAGTAGGTCCCTTTGAAGCCAAAGATTAAATCTTTGTTGTACTGTAGTTATGAGAGGGTTGAAATTTCCAGATAATCTAGTATCTTTGCCTTTTTGAACGATGATACCAAGATATTTAACCTTACCTTTAACAGGATCACCTGAAATAATAGTATTTGTGCATGATTTAAGAGGGAGAAGTTCACATTTTATAATGTTGAGTTTTCTTCTTCCAGCTGTTGGCGAGGACGCTTTTTCTCTCCCTCCTCCTGTGGTGTGTAATCCCACATTTGCTCTCTGTCTCTGTGATTCTGTCTGGAGCATCTTCTTGCATTTTTCTCCAAACCAAAACAAACAAGCTGAATGATGGAAATGGTCAGCTGATCTCTGAACGCAGCTGATAAAATCTACACTCAATTTTACGAAGCACCGGAAAAGGGCGTCCGGGCTGTGTGGAAGATATCTGGCTATTTGGATTAATGGGGATCGGGTTTCTGCTGATTGGAATGGACATTTACTGGATCTGCTGCAAAATGGAACAACAAATACCGAAATTGGAGGCAGTTCTGGAAGAGATTGGAAGGCTAAAGGGGCAGTCTGAAGTGCTGACTCGCGCGTTGGTTGGACTCAGAGCTGAGTAAGCTGAGGCGCAGGCAGAATGATCTGGCTGGCACTTTGGGACTCATTCGCGAATTGTCATCAAACTTGGAGAAAACTACCAGTGCGGCTTGGTGCAACTGAAAATTAATGGATCTGGAACTTTAATTTGGTCAAATTAGATTCAATTAAAGGGACTGTTGACAGACTTAAGAGAGAGACAAATTGCTCTTCCTGCTAACAATAACAATTTGTTTTTTGGCTCTCGTGACGACCTTCAACTGGTCCACATTCAAATGCCCCTGAGAGGAATCTAAAAAGAATCTCCTACCCTGTCCACCTGCAGCTACTGATGCACACATCGATATGGAATTCAGACACACACACACACAAACCCCACAGTCTCGCTATATATTGTAGATTTCTGAATATATGATTAAATGTTGAGGTGTGTTTTTTTTCTATTATCTGTTTTTTGACTCTTCAATAAGGAATCAAGACACAGTTGAACCCCCAAAAAAATTTTTTTAATTAGTAAAGCTCTCTATATATACTTTATGTAAAAAGCATGATAAGTCTATTGAAAATTATTTGTAAAAATCAGAAGTCAACTCATCATTCCCTGGACTCTTTAAGTTTGATTTTTTTAATGGCACCTTCAATATCTAGTGTTGTGATGGGGGGCCTCACACACAGTTTTATTAGTTTTACTAATGTTTTTATTATTACTTTAGGAATTGTAGATTGTTTCGATGGCTTCTGTAGATAATTTAAATTTACATAGGTTTTTATAAAATAATTCACAAGCGTTGGAGATCACTGTAGTGTGTGATGACTATCTGAACAAAGTTTAGTCATGCTGCCAAGTGTATTGTGATGTTTTTCAAATGTGAAAAAATAGCTAGAGTTTTGTTGTTCCTCTTCAAGTCATCTCCTTCTTGACCACATACAGACACCTTTTGCCTTGTGTAAATGTATGTTATCTAATTTTAATTATCGAATTTGAAGTCTGTTTGTGTTATCTCCAGATAAGTTATCAGGTGATTTTGATGAATCAATAATTTCTGAAATTATTTCTGACTCTTCCTTTTTTCTATTTTCAACTATTTCAGCTCCTCTTTTGAATAAAATAGACCTCAATTCAAATTACATGAACTTTCAATTTGTACCAAAAGCATTTTCAACACAACACCCCTCCTTGGGCTGCCACCTTACCGCGGTGGAGGGGTTTGAGTGTCCCAATGATCCTAGGAGCTATGTTGTCTGGGGCTTTATGCCCCTGGTAGGGTCACCCATGGCAAACTGGTCCTAGGTGAGGGATCAGACAAAGCGCAGCCCAAAGACCCCTATGATGAATGACAGCGTTGGACCATGTGTTCCCTCGCCCGGACGCGGGTCACCGGGGCCCCACTCTGGAGTCAGGCCTGGAGGTTGGGCACGTTGGCGAGCGCCTGGTGGCCAGGCCTTTACGCATGGAGCCCGGCCGGGCTTAGCCCGAAGAGGAAACATGGGCCCCCCTTCCCATGAGCTCACCACCTGTGGGACGGGCCATAGCGGTCGGGTGCAGTGCAAGATGGGCGGTGGCCGAAGGCGGGGATCTTGGCGGTCCGATCCTCGGCTGCAGAAGCTGGCTCTTGGGACGTGGAATGTCACCTCTCTGGTGGGGAATGAGCCGGAGCTGGTGTGCGAGGTTGAGAGGTTCCGACTGGACATCGTCGGCCGTGCCTCGATGCATGGCTCTGGGTCTGGAACCCATCTCCTCGAGAGGGGTTGGACTCTCTTCCACTCTGGCGTTGCCCCCGGTTAGAGGCACCGAGCTGGGGTGGGCATACTTGTTGCCCCCCATCTCGGCGCATATACGTTGGGGTTTACCCCGGTGAATGAGAGGGTAGCCTCCCTCCGCCTACGGGTGGGGGGACGGGTTCTGACTATTGTTTATGCTTATGCACCGAACAGTAGCTCAGATTACCCACCCTTCTTGGAGTCCTTGGAGGGGGTGCTGGAGAGTGCTCCTTCTGGGGACTCCCTCATTCTGCTGGGGGATTTCAACGCTCACGTGGGCAGTGACAGTGAGACCTGGAGAGGCGTGGTTGGGCGGTATGGCCCTCCCGATCTGAACCCGAGCGGTGTTTTGTTGTTGGACTTCTGTGCTCGTCATGGATTGTCCATAACGAACACCATGTTCAAGCATAAGGGTGTTCATGTGTGCACTTGGCACCAGGACACCCTAGGCCGCAGCTCGATGATCGACCTGGTTGTCGTTTCATCGGACCTGCGGCCGCATGTTTTGGACACTCGGGTGAAGAGAGGGGCGGAGCTATCCACTGACAACTACCTGGTGGTGAGCCGTCTCTGGTGGTGGGGGAGGACGCCGGACAGACCTGGCAGGCCCAAACGTGTTGTGAGGGTCTGCTGGGAACGTCTGGCGGAGTCTCCTGTCAGAAGGGGTTTCAACTCTCACCTTCGGCAGAACTTCAAACACATCCCGGGGGAGGCGGGGGACGTTGAGCCCGAATGGGCCATGTTCCGTGCCTCCATTGTCAAAGCGGCTGACCGTAGTTGTGACCGTAAGGTAGTCGGTGCCTGTTGCGGCGGCAACTCTCGAACCCGCTGGTGGAAACCAGCGGTGAGGGATGCTGTCAAGCTGAAGAAGGAGTCCTATCAGGCCTTTTTGGCTTGTGGGACTCCGGAAGCAGCTGATAGGTACCGGCAGGCCAAGCGGAGTGCGGCTCGGATGGTCGCTGAGGCAAAAACTCGGGCGTGGGAGGAGTTTGGAGAGATCATGGAGAACGACTTCCGTATGGCTTCGAAGCGATTCTGGTCCACCATCCGGCGTCTCGGGGGGGAGGTGGTCTGCCACCAACACTGTTTACAGTGGGGGCGGTGTGCTGCTGACCTCAACGCGGGACGTTTTGGGTCGGTGGATGGAATACTTCGAAGACCTCCTCAATCCCACCGACACGCCATCCTGTTTGGAAGCAGAGTCTAAGGACTCTGGGACGGGCTTTCCAATCTCTGGTGCTGAAGTCATCGAGTTTGTTAAAAAGCTCCTTGGTGGCAAGGCACCGGGGGTGGATGAGATTCGGCCGGAGTTCCTCAAGTCTCTGGATGTTGTAGGGCTGTGTTGGTTGACGCGGCTCTGCAATATTGCGTGGACATCGGGGGCAGTTCCCTTGGATTGGCAGACCGGGGTGGTGGTCCCACTCTTTAAAAAGGGGGACCACAGAGTGTGTTCCAACTATAGGGGGATCACACTTCTGAGCCTCCCTGGTAAGGTCTATTTGGAGGTTCTGGAGAGGAGGGTCCGACGGATAGTCGAACCTCGGATTCAGGAGGAACAATGCGGTTTTCGTCCTGGCCGTGGAACCCTGGACCAGCTCTACGCCCTTGGCAGGGTCCTGGAGGGTGCGTGGGAGTTCGCCCAACTGGTCTACATGTGCTTTGTGGACTTGGACAAGGCGTTCGACCATGTCCCTCGGGGTGTCCTGTGGGGGGTACTCCGGGATTATGGGGTACCAGGCCCTTTGATACGGGCTGTTAGGTCCCTATATGAATGGTGTCAGAGTCTGGTTCGCATTGCCGGCAGTAAGTCGGACTCATTTCCAGTGAGAGCTGGACTTGGCCAAGGTTGCCCTTTGTCACCGGTCCTGTTCATAACGTTTATGGACAGGATTTCTAGGCACAGCCACGGTGTTGAGGTGATCCGTTTTGGTGACCTCAGGATCGGGTCTCTGCTTTTCTCAGATGATGTGGTCTGGTTGGCTTCATCTGAACGTGATCTACAGGTCTCGTTGGAGCAGTTCGCAGCCGAGTGTGAAGCAGCTGGGATGAGGATCAGCACCTCCAAATCCGGGACCATGGTCTTGAGCCGGAAAAGGGTAGAGTGCCTTCTCTGGGTCGGGGATGAGGTCCTTCCTCAAGTGGGGGAGTTTAGGTATCTGGTGGTCTTGTTCAAGAATGAGGGAAAAATGGAGCTGGAGATTGATGGACGGATTGGTAAGGCATCTGCAGTTATGCGGGCGCTGTACCGGTCTGTCGTGGTGAAAAGAGAGCTGAGCCGAAAGGCAAAGCTCTCGATTTACCAGTCGATCTACGTTCCTACCCTCATCTATGGTCACGAACGCTGGGTGGTGACCGAAAGAACGAGATCGTGGATACAGGCGTCTGAAATGAGTTTCCTCCGTAGGGTGGCTGGGCTCTCCCTTAGAGATAGGGTGAGAAGCTCGGTCATCCGGAGGGGGCTCCTCCACATCGAGAGGAGCCAGTTGAGGTGGCTCGGGCATCTGGTCAGGATGCGTCCTGGACGCCTCCCTGGTGAGGTGTTCAGGGCACGTCCCACCGGGAGGAGACCCAGGGGAAGACCCAGGACTCGCTGGAGAGATTATGTCTCCCAGCTGGCCTGGGAACGCCTCGGGATTCCTCCCGAGGAGCTGGCCCAAGTAGCCGGGGAGAGGGAAGTCTGGGTCTCTCTGCTTAGGCTACTGCCCCCGCGACCCGACCCCGGATAGGCGGAAGATGATGGATGGATGGATGGGCATTTTCAACACATGCCTTATCCAATACTCATCTATTCTTTTTATTTTGTTTACCAAAGAGTCACTCAGTAGATGAAAATTATTTCATTTCCAATATTAATTCACTCTTTTAGATGAATTACTGGCATACAAAAATATTTCCAAAAAAATGTTTTATGACCTATCAAGGGTGTTGGTAATATTTTTACTGTAGAAACTTATTAAGATAAAGGATCAGAAATTAACTAATAATCAATATAGGACTGTAAAGAACCTGATCTTTTTTTCCATGCACATTCCTTAACTGTAGTATTTGTAAATCTTCAGATATCAAAATTTCTTTCGTTAATAATAAAATCTAACATAAAATTACTACTTTCTTGACTTTTACTTGGCCAGCTATCTAACATGTTATTAAGCTAATGACTCCATTCTCTCCCTAATAAGATTTTTGGATTAAGAAATGTACTTATTAAAGACTTAACACTAGAACTACCAGAGAGCAGCCATTTGGCTTTTCTACCTATAAAGCCCACAGGTAAGCCGAAAGGCTGGATGGCCCCCTGTGAACCTTCCTTTTGTTATGTAAACGGGGCAATCACTGGGACACCACAGGGGGGGGATATGCTGAGCCACTTCACTCAAAACACCTTGACATAAAATGGGGGAGGGGGAGAATCAGGTAGGAGCAGGATTGCTAACTGACTGTCTGAGCAGAATATATGAGCTGAATCAAAATGTAATATATGTAGAAGGATGTAGACGTTATCAGAACCCTACAACACTGGGCTTCCAACATCCCCACCAGACACATAAGAAAAGTAATAGAATAGAACCACATCAAATAAAGCACTCAAAATCTGGGGTTATCCCAACTGGGCCTTCATGATATTTACTAATAATAATAATAATAAAAAAGTATTATCAGGATACAGTGTTAGAGAGTGGAAGTGAGTGAGACTTAGAACTTAGGCTTAAAACTTTATTGATCCCTTTGGGGTGACTCCCTCAGGGAAATTTGAGTTTTCAAGCACACAGAGAAAACTAAACAGTATGTAACAATGAGTGAGGTGAGTACATTTCAATAATCACTCACAATCCATGCACTGCCAAGCCGTCTCCTTTCTGCATTTGCCACATGTGTATTTGTAACAGCCTATACATCGCAGAGTGGCATGATTGCTTTTACACTGATTTTTAACCTGACACATTGCTCTTTTCCCAGGGCTAGGTGTTGAAGGTTGTAGCCGAAGCAATTGTTCCCTTTGTGCCTGCTTTGCACCCACATGAGAATGAGCCAACTCTCTTGCAAGCTCCACCAGGAAGTCCACCCGTCTCTCCTGCCTCCCGGTGCATGCTTGATAGAGCACATGTGCATTCAGTGCTGCCATATCAATCATGTTATAGAACACAGCGACTGGCCAGCGCCGTGTTCCTCTGCGGACAGTGTACTCCCGCACCATCTGGTCCATCACATCAACGCCGCACTTTGTGGTGTTGTAAAGGGTGACAGTGTTTGGCTTCCGTTTGGTGGTATTCTCAGTCTGAATGACGCGGTGCATGCTGCTGAGAATGTATACTGTCTTCTTCCGTTTGGGCGCATACACCGTTAGCGTGGCACCAGTGGTTGAAAATACCTGAGTGGTGAATTCATCACGGTCCCTCTGTCTTGTTGATTGTGGAATTTCTCGCCGAATCCTGTTGACTGTGCCGAGGATGGTGGTTTTCCGGCTAAGCAGTCGTTGTGCCAGTGACAGCGATGTAAAGAAATTGTCCGTGGTAACATTTCTGCCCTTGTCCAGGAATGGTTCCATCAGCCTCATCACTACATTTTCGGACAGTCTCTCTCCACTGGAACGACTGGGGTCCTTGCCAAGATATGGGAGGACATTGCAGATGTATTTGGATTTCAAGTCACAAGCCACCCAAAACTTGATCCCAAACTTGTCAGGTTTTGTTGAAATGTATTGCAGGAAACAGCAGCGAGTCTTTGACGGGAAAAGCTGTTCATCAATGGTGATGTGTCGACCAGGGTTGTAGGATGTGATGCAGTTGGTGACAAACGAACCCCACACACCGGAAATTGCAGCAAACTTATCCGTCTTTGCTCGCTCACTGCGGGTGTCCTTGTCGTCAAAGCGTAGGTGTTGCATGATTTCTTGGAAGCGATTTCGGGACATAGTTGCCATGATCTGGGGGTTTCCCAGGTTTGCTGACCAGCAGTCATGCAGTGATGGAACCTTGGTCAGCCCCCGCAAGATAACAATAGCAATAAATGCCATTAGTTCAGGGAGGGCCATGAACCAGTCCACATGCTCCATTTGCCGTGCATGTTCAACAGTACAGTGTCGAATGGAACTTAGCATTTCCAGAGTGATAAAACACAGGAAGCTCTGAAGACGACTCAAGATGGACCTCCTGGCCTTGGCCGTTGGCTCTCCATCTGCGCCGTATGGAGATGGAGGGGTGAAATGGAGACTTTTCCCCACCTGTTCTTCACACCACACTGTGCCATCTTTCGCCGTCTCTGTCTGGTCAGTCCTCACCCGAGCTCTCTTTTTTGGCTGAGGAGCAGTCTCCTCATCTGCAATGGGAACAAATTCAAATTATGAATTAATAATAATAATAATAATCATTCCAGTACATCTCAAATAGGTTGGCTAATGTGCTAAGGTGCAAGGACCTCAGGATAAGAACCAAAAGAAACAAACGGAGGCCTGCACTCAGAAACAAAATGGAGGCTGTCTGATGAAAGAAGCCCCAAAACTCTATTCACATGGTGATATGTGCACCACTATTTCCACCTTCCTGCCTGAAATGAAATATGAAATCAAATGTGTTTCGGGTGTATCTCAGTTTGAAAAAAATGTTACATAAAATAAATCTTGTACAGATATCAACTTGATGAGCAATTCTGTAAATGACTAGTGGGGCTACCACAGATTTTGAGTGCTTTATTTGATGTGGTTCTGTTCTATTACTTTTCTTATGTGTCTGGTGGGGATGTTGGAAGCCCAGTGTTGTAGGGTTCTGATAACGTCTACATCCTTCTACATATATTATATTTTTTTTTCATTTACTGAAAGTATTAGGTCAATATTCTCCTGTTTGTTATAATCAAATTAAACTTTATTTATATAGCGCTTTTCAAACACAGTTTGTCAAAGTCCTTTACAGATTTAAAATAACCCCACAACCCCCCCTTCAAAAATAAAATCATCAACGCAACTACACCCCCCTTCCAACCCATCAGCCATACACACACAAACACTTAAAAGATACAAAATCAGCGGGCTTAGCACAGATAGCCAGGAAATGCCATCATGGGAGCCATCTGCTTTGGCAGCAGCAGATCAGCAACAGCAGCGAAGGCACTGACCCAGGGCGCCAAGAGGAGGGAGGGCTGGTACCCTCACCTCCACCCAAGCACTACCTGGGGGGCACCCAGGCAGCCACAGCCGACCACCGCCCCCGATGCAAGAGACCCCCAGACAGGAAACACTGGCAAGAAAGATTAAAATAAGTTAAAATATAAAGTTTATCAAATATAAAGTGTATAAAGTATAAAACAATAAGTGCAAAACAATGATAAGATAGAATCAAGATGAAAATGCAAATCAGATTAATTAATAAACAGTTAAAAGCTAAACTAAAAATTAAATCAGAGAAAACATCCTGAGCAGTTAAAAATATATTAATAAATAATAATTAGTTAAAATCTGAGTTAAAAAAGTAAGTCTTGAGCCTGCTCTTAAAAACATAAATGTGCTCTGTGGCCCTGAGGTCCTCTGGCAGCCTGTTCCAGAGGTGAGGGCCATAATAATGGAAGGACGCCATGAGTCTGTGTCCTGACTTTGGGAGTGATAAGGAGACGGCTGCCAGAGGACCGCAGAGACCGCGAGGGTTCATACGGTAAAAGCATTTCTGAAAGATAAGAAGGCCCAAGACCATTAAGACACTTAAAAAAACATTAAAATAACCTTAAAATTTATCCTGAAACATACAGGGAGCAAATGCAGTGATTTTAAGACCGGTGTAATGTGCTCCCGCCTCCTGGTCTTCATCAGGACACGAGCTGCTGATTTCTGTAAAAGCTGTAAACTTGAGATAGTCTTTTTGGGAAGACAAGAAAGCAGGGCGTTACAATAATCAAGTCTAATGGTGATAAAAGCATGAATTAGCGTCTCGGTATTGGCATAGTCATAGTCATATAGTCATAAATGTTTCCCAGTAAGAGAGTCCAATAATAAAAAAACAGCAAATAAAATGTCCTTTCGGATCCGTTTCTAAATATATTATTTTTAAATTAAACTAATATTTCAAAATTAGAATGGTTTGTGCCATGAGACATCTACAAATCTTTGCCCGATTGGAATTTCCAGAATTTAGTGTCCTCAGAATGGGGTTCTCGTATGAGACAAAAGTTAGTATTTTTAGTATTTTAGTAAGTTATTATCATATAACAACAGAGATTTCCTTTTGGTATTGTCCCTTAATCCTCAAGCATTGAAAGAAATAAAGGATAAAGATGAAATTTTGAAAAGTAATACAGTTTTAACCTTGAGAAAAGTTTGTAAGGCTCTAAAAAAGTGCTTCACAAACATTTTAGCAGAAACAGCATAATGTAAATTTCTAGAACAAACTGTAAAAAAACTCTGAATTTATTTTTAAAAAACACACATTTCACTAGCTTTTCTGAGTAATTTCAACTTGACATTGAAGGGTAGGGTCAAGTTGAAATTACTCAAAAAATTCTGTGAAATGTGTTGACTTGTTATTATTAAGTTTTTTTTACAGTGAGGAAAAGAGACCTTGAGATATATCCGCGTACAGGACTGAAAGGGAGTTCATTGAATTTCTTTTCTGTTCACAAAAGCACAGGCTCAAACAAAGTAGGCAATCTTCCCCTCCTTACGTGCTTTCTCCAACTGAGGCCACAGCTGGTTGCGTCTCTCTCTCTGTCCTCAAGAGATAGATCTTCTTTGAAATGGAGTTTTGCTTTGTCGCTTTCCAGATGATGTCTCGAAAGTGTCTGATGGTAAAGTGCAAAATTATGGCGCGGGGCGGTGGTTCAGAAGAGGACTCAAATCGTTGACCAATCCTGTGGATAGAATTAACTTTCTCCGGAACTTTTTCACAGTGGTCAGGAACCATGTTTTGGCATATTTCAACAACCTTTCACATTTTCTCCTCCTGATAGAAGCGCAGTGAAGTTGGTACTAAAAATGGTCTCACCTTGGCTCAACTCAGTCGGACTTCTGCTAGTGGAAAAACAATGGAATCAGGGCTGAGTCGGGGTGAATGCACTAAGAACCCCCGGGGGGAAGGTTTTCAGGGCGATTCCTTTAGGATCAGCTGGAATAGAATCAAAAAAGGGAGAACGGAACTTTGGAATCTGCTAGCAATGTTCAAAGTTGCCTCCATTGTGGACCAAGTGAATCACAGACGAGCCATTTATAACTTGGGAGACCGAGCCCATTTGTTATATTGTAAACAAACCCAACCCATTATAGTTTTGCTGTACCCACTTGCATTTACCAGGGTTGTTAAAATTATCAATATCTCTATATAATCAATAACAGAAAAAAATAAATGATAAAAAATACCCATTTGTGTTAGACTTGAATGAACCCATTCCATTTCACCCAAATACTTGCTGTAGAGGATCACTAAAGAAAATATTTAGCAAAATTAGCAGAAAAAACAGACATTTTACAGGGCAGCTTCTGAATACAACTTCATTGACCAGATCCTTGTTTACACTGTAGCAAATCAACAGGTCAACGGAAGAACACAGTGGTACATTATGCAATTATTAAAAAATCATTGCACAACTGAGTGATGTCAATACTTCCATAAAAGATGTTAACTTTTATACGAACCGTAATTGAATTGAATAATCCTTTACTGTCCCACGACGGGAAATTCATTTCACTACAGCCTGTTCAAGCGTAGACAGACATCATCATTACACAGACAGAACAGGCCTACTGTGGTATAGATAGTTTTAGGTTGACGTCACAGCTCTCACAAAAGTCTATACGGCACCATCTTGTGTGTCAAGCAGGTCAATCGTTTGTGTTACAGATCACGAAAAGATCCTGAAGCAATGGGTCACACCTGTGTTGTGTGGGGCTGTAGAAATGGTGCGGATCACGACACGAAGAAGAGACAGTATTTTGATCTACCAAAAGTGATTTCTCACCAAGGAACAGAGATGGAACGGCTCTCTAACGAGAGACGTAAACTTTGGCTGGCGAGAATCAACCGAGAGGGCTTCGATCCTGACCCAAACAAAAGACGCTACAAAGTCTGCTCCAATCATTTTATCACAGGTAAACCCCCCCCCGAGTTCCTTTCATTCTAAGTTGTTTTTCATGATTATCATGCACATGCACATGACGATGATTGTGTTAGCCTAGCCATTGAGGTAATGCCTCCTTGTTGGTGCAAAAACGCACTAGCGACTGCAGTACGTCCAGAGTACACACACATACATTAAGTGCACGTTATGCGACCTGTATGTAAACGTAATTGATTGAAAACGACTATCTACGTTCTATATTTTGACACAAATTGGCCTAAGAATGCATGAACATACTCCCTTTTGGATAGCTGATGGAAGCAGCCAGTAGGCTTTCTCCTGTGTAACTGTTTTGCTGTTTCTCATCTTCACTGCTGCTTCAATGGCAAATAAAAGGGCTGCAACATGGGAACACACTTCACCCAGTCCTGCCATGCATGTACCATGTCCACAAATCACGCTCCAGCTCTTCTCCGCTGTCAACCAGGGAACCAGAAAGGGGTCTGTGGTACGTTGAGAATGGCGCATTGGGCTGTCAAAACACACCGTTCGCCAATGGCAGCATGTTTTATTTCTTGTACACATCCACTTACAAAATAATTGTATGCTTCCAGTG
The DNA here is from genome assembly GCA_028564705.1 of Apricaphanius iberus. Taxonomy (NCBI): domain Eukaryota; kingdom Metazoa; phylum Chordata; class Actinopteri; order Cyprinodontiformes; family Aphaniidae; genus Apricaphanius; species Apricaphanius iberus. Next base: position 50,021 of record JAPXFQ010000664.1, on the reverse strand, counting down.
ACTTTCTTCCTCTTAATTTGTCAATAGTGTACACACTAACAGTGTAGATGAGATATTTCTCAATGTCCATTTCCTGAATATCAGGGTACGCATCAGGATTACACGACCAGTCCTCTTTCGACATTGGGTATGGATCCTTTCCTTCGATATAATGTAATTTTTCATCGTACCTTGCCTTGCAAACATTGTCTAATGTGTCCCTGTAAAAAGCTTCACCTTGTTGTCAGGTTTGGAGGCAGTTGTCATCATTCTCTCAACACAAAAGAGTCTAAAAAAACATTGAGTCAATTAACAGGCGGCAAACATGAACATGACACATAACATGATCCTCTGTGGCGCAGAGGATCATGGGTAATTCGTGAAACGGAAAACCATCTATTGCAGCCAGCTACAAGCGGAGCACCACACGCAGATAGAAAAGAGTTACATGCTTTGGGGTGGACAAAGGGTGAAAAAAAAAATAAACGGTTTAACTTTGTCTTGATTCCTAAGGGGAATAAGACCCAGACAATAGAAAAACAACAACCCTAATACATCGAAGCGAGATTCACAATATAAATAGTACATTACCATTCAAGAGAGCCTGTTTAGAGCCGGTCTAAGCCAAATTCCAATTGATAAGACATGCCCAGGTGAAGATTACTTTTTTCCCATTGCCTTAAAGTCCAGTTAAGTGGTCTTCCTTCCAGTAGCCAAATTAAAAGGTCCTTTTCCTTCCAGCCAGACTGAGAACTTTCTCCAAGTTGTTTCACACAGCGAAAAACAAGTCCAGTTTAGCTAGAAAATTGCAAGAGTCTGAGCGTTACAACAACCAGACAGCTTCCTGCAGCACAGGCAGCCTGACAATTTTTGCTTTAAAAGCCATAAGTTACATATGATACCTCAGATAATCCACCATGCGAAAATCAGCAGATATGCAGTTATCATGAATCCAATCATACAAATTTTTCTAGTGTTTCAATGGTCAAAGTGAGAGACCTAGGATCCTCCACAGTACTCCATCGGGACAGTTTGGCACTCCCTTATCGCCTTCTCTGGGTAAAGATTTGCATTAACTTAAGATACCATCTGACCAGATCCACCGTTTATTCTTTTGGAAGAGAATGTAGAAAGGATCTCCATATCAAATCAAAAAGCGTCTTTCCTCGCTGAGTTGCAGGAGGTGCCATCTTGTCTTCTGTGTTGTCAAACAGAACAAAAACCCACAGTCGCTGTTTATTCTTTGCAAATGAGAGTTTGTAGTTAATCACATTTTAATACATGTATGCTGGTAGGACTTGGAGAGCTGTCTTGTCTCAGGCACAGGCAAGGGGGGCTTTAGGAAGGACGGTTGGGAAGCCCTGCTTTAAAGTAATCAGATGAGGTACTCTTTAACTCTCTTTCCTAGCTTATCAACAGGCTAACAGAGACTCTTAGTTGACAGATTTTTTTTAAATGCTACACTTTTTTACCATACATACAAGTTTGTTTGTTTCACTTCCCACTAGAAAACTAAACATTCCTGAAAAAATTACATTGTCAAATCTGTAGTGAATCTATTTTTGGGAGACAAAAGCCTATAAAAAGCTTTTACTCCCCGGGTAACAAGGGATGCCAGGCTAATTTAAGTGTCTAAAACAAGCTCTCACATGTGCTTATGATGGAGGAGCATTTGGACATGGAGGCAAGTCTTTTTCTGTGGATTGAGTTTAAATTCTTGCAGAGCTGTCTCATTCAGAACGTGTTCAAATTAGCATCTCTGCCTACAGGGCTTTAGCAGGAAAACAGTAGACTATGTGAAACGTGGGAGCCAGTAGCTGGCTGACAAAGCCCAGAGGGCCTCAGCAGCCTTTGGTGAGATATTTTAAAGAACAAGTGAGAGAGACAGAGTGGGCTGCTAGTTTCATCTCACTGAATCAGAGAATCAGAGCAGGATCATCTCTTAAGCAGTTCTGCACAGTTGTAGCAGTAATTAAATGAACAGAGAAGCTGAGTCAATTGCTTAATGTGAGAAAAAACTCACCTAGACTGCACATCAGGCATTCAGACCCACATGTTTAGTCAGGGCATTTGAGACTGGGTAATTTTGCTTGTAGACAATAAGGCTCATTAAAAAGATTAATCACATCCAATGACTGCAAAAGAGATTTATTAAATATTAAAACTACCTTATAATTATGTGGCCTGCTTATGATATACACTCACAATGCAATGCAGCACAAGTTATAAACAACATATAGTGAGGAATGTGAATATACGTTTCCAAGTTGTTCATGATGATTTTTCACTTTCCTTATTTTATACTGTTTTTAACATAAAAAAATTCCCCTAGCCCACCGTGGGCGTTTTTTTTCTCCATTCCAAGCTCGGGTCATCTACCAGAGGCCATGGAGCTTGAAGGTCCTGCGCAGTTTCTTTGCTGTTCCAAGTACTGTACTTTTCTGAACTGAGATGTCTGAGGTTCTTCCAGGGTCCTGCTGTATTCCTCCTGTTTGGGGGTCACTGCCCCAAGTGCTCCGATTCCCACTGGTACTACTGTCACTTTTACCTTGCAAGCCTTCTCTAGCTCCTCTCTGAGCCCTTGGTATTTCTCAAGTTTCTCATGTTCCTTCTTCTTGATGTTACCATCAATTGGTATTGCCACATCCACCACAACGGCTTTCCTCTGCTCTTTATGAACCACCACAATGTCCGGTTGGTTCGCCATTACCATCCTGTCTGTCTGAATCTTGAAGTCCCACAAGATCTTTGCTTAGTCATTCTCCACCACCTTTGGATGTGTTTCCCACTTTGACTTTGTGGATTCCACCCATACTCTGCACATATGTTTCTGTATACTATGCAAGCTATTTGGTTATGACATTCCATGTATACTTTCCCTACCAGCATTTTAAACCCTGCTGTTATGTGCTGGATTGTCTCAGATCTTTAGGTCTTAAGGGGCAGCCTCTCCTGTCGCGCTGCGACCTTCGGTCATTTTTCTTCGTTTTTACTTCAGCTGACTAAAATTGGGGATAGGAAACCTTTGATACTGTGCTGTCGTGTACCGGCCACCCGGCCCAAATGAGCAGTTTTTGAAGGAGTTTAGCGACTTTTTATCCTCCACCATGTGTCTTGTTTCCCCATAGACTCTTATGCGACACAACTGCAGAGGCAAACAGTCTTTTCAAAAAAAGTTTATTTAATTACGGATCTGGGAACAGAGAAATGGGAATGGATGACTGGAGCTGGAATGACAATCACTGAAAGAAGCAGGGACGTGATTAGATGACGGATCATCCAAAAGGCAAAAGTTTGAATAGTGATGATCTTACTTCATGTGCTTGTGTAAGGACATTGGGGGAGGTGTAAGGTGATGCGAGAAGGTAAGAGTAACGCTGGGAATAATATTCAGAGATTCTGAATATCCATTAAGTTGACGGTGTAACCACGCTGGGAGCGAGAACAATCTGGCTTCAGCCTCCAGGAACCGCTCTCCTTATGAACCGGAGCCCATGATGAGGCAGATGGACAACACCTGTGGCAGCGCCGGCCCACCACCCTGGAATGAGAAGTAAGGAGGAAAACATAAACACCAGCACACAATAAACAGAATCCTAACACCATGAAGCTTTCCAGTCTAGTTATTGTTGGTGATTTTAACATACATGTTGATGATGACTCTGACTTCTTTGCCAGCAGTTTTATTAGCATGATGGAGTCCTTTAATTTTACTCAAGATGTGCCCGGGCCCACTCATGTCAAAAGTCACACACTGGATCTTGTTTTTACTCTACGTTTGAATATTGATTGCATTCTTTCAGAGGACATTTTTATTTCCGACCATCACTGTATTCTTTTTAACTTGTCCTTCCCTGTAGTCCTTTCTCCTGCTTGCAGAGAGGTCAGCTCTTGCATCCTGAACTCCACTGTTGCTGCTGCGTTCTCTGATGCTTTTAATTTGGTTTTCCCCTCCTTTAGTGATGTCAATTTTTAACAGATTTCTTTAATGGTTGGAGTTTTTCCATCTTCTTTAAAGTCTGTCCTGTTAAAACTAGTTTTTCCCCTGTCTTAAAACCGTCCCCCTGAATAAGCAACAGTATTCTCAGTCTTAAATGCTACTGTAGGAAAGTTGAGTGTTTATGGAGGAAAACTGGACTGCACGTCTACCTACTCTACTTAAAGGATCTTTTAGCTTCTTTTAACAACACCGTGAAAGATGCAAGGGCTGCATACTTCTCAAATCTTATTTTAAAAAGCAAAGGTAATTGAAAGTTGCAATTTAACAATGAAATTGTTACTCCAACCCCTTCTGCTGTTCCTATTTTCTCAAATGATGATTGTGATAAATTCCTTGCATTTTTTATTGAAAAAATCAGTACAGTGAGAAGTTATTTTCATTCTTCAGCTGGGTCTCCTACTGTTCCCAGTCCACCTCGGCCGGTGATACTGGAACATTTTTCAGTTGAATGCTGTTATCCATCCACTTCTAAAAAAACACGGGCTAGATCATTCCTTTTTCAGCAACTATAGACCCATCTCCAAATTACCTTTCATTTCTAAGATTTGGAAAAAGTTGTTGCTAAGCAACTTTGGGCCGTCTTAGATAGACACATCATCCTAGATAATTTCCAGTCTGGTTTCCACAGGGCTCATTCCACTGAGACAGCTTTTCTAAGAGTTACTAACAACATCCTGTTGCAAAATAATGCAGGACATTGCTCTCTGCTATTGTTGCTGGACCTGATCTCGGCTTTTCACACCACCGATCATCGTGTTCTGCTCGACAGAAATACTGGGTTGGGGTATCAGGTTCTGCCCTAAATTGTTTCTCCTCTTATTTATCAGGAAGATCTATTTCTGTTGCCGTTACTCGATGACTCATCGCAGTCTGCTGGGATTCCTTAAATAGAAAACTTTTAACTGATTGGAATGTTTGTATAATTGTATTGAAATGACTTTTGTTGTAAAGTGCCCTGAGATATTTGTTGTGAATTGGCGCTTTATAAAGAAATTAATTGAATCTTACTAATGATATAATGTGCATTTAACATTATATGTTGCAGAACAATTTAGTTTTATTTTGCAGTTAAATTTGGCATAAGGTGTACATTTATTGTAAATAAAACAGGAAAAGCAGATACTAACAATTTTTATGTACTCTCTATTTTCATTTATTAATTCGTATTCTAAATTTTGGAGGCTGAGAGAGGCAAAATCATTTATCTGATATAATAATAATAATAATAATAATAATAATAATAATAATAATAATAATAATAAAAAGCCCCTCATAATTATTAATTATAGCCGTATTAATGGCCTAAATTTATTTCTGTTTAGAAAATAAAACTCTAGTAATAAACATGAATCATAAAGCTTTAACTGATTATGTCATGATTTGCAATTTAATGTAGACACACTAAACAGAACATACTCCTTCCAGATGATGTTACCATCTAGGCTAGCCGTTAATTTCAATATTAGAGCCATGTAATCATATCTTCGTCTGTTGGTGCAGGAACATGTCGAACACCTGTTTTTGCGAACTCCTGCCACGCTTCTGTCATCAATGTTGCTGACTGTCCCTAGTCTGTTGCTGACTGTTTTTTCTTGTTATTGTGTTCTGTCACTAATCCATGCCGTGTATCGTTGTGATGCTGCTCTGTTTGTTTCTCTTCTCCATCCTCCTTTTATTCCTCACTAAGGGTGCTTAGACACCGAACGCGACCAGAGAGTCAGGTTTATGCGATGAAGCGCAACTGGGGTCCCCTGACAAAACAGAAGCAGTTGCGCCTTTTTGCGTTGCGCGACTAACGCGTTTGAAGTGAAAACTAAAATATGCGCTGCATTTTATGTGCTGCATTTTGTGCATTAGCGCTTATCGCATCTGCCGCTTAAGTTGGAAAAATCTGAGATCCAGCTTCAAGTCACGCCGTGACAACCAATTAGATGACGGATGTCAGTGATGCTGCGACTGAGGGAATGGAGTCACAGCATAAGCAGGACATGAATAAACACCGTCGTTAATCACCCTCAACTATACGACACTAGTTGTTTTCTATAGAGACAGGAATAAAAAAATAAATATTATAAAGACTTTTGGGTATGAACCATGAATATTGAAATTAAGAGGGTTCTACACAATAACCCAGCATTCCACGTGGTGCTGGTTTGCCTGCCGTTTCATTCAGAAGCGGAACATTGTGCTGAAAAAGAGGAGACCCCACGGCCGAAAAATGCTGGTGCACCGACTCTCTCTCTGTCTCCATACGAATGCCGGCACGAATGTCGGCATCAGAACTCACCCCCTTTCCCAAACTGTCGGAGCTCTGAAGACCTGTCATGCTGATTGGCAGGAGCGCCAATCCATCAAACCTGCTGCAGCTCTCTGGCAGTGTGAGTGGACCTCTGCACAAAATAGGAGGCAACAAAGCACTGGCGGGGTGTTTAAATATCCAAAACAGCTGGACTTTTATCTCTTTTCAGTTTGCTTCTCCTCTTATTTATCAGGAAGACCAGTCCCAGCTGACCAGGCTGGGACTGGTCAGCGGCGACCAGTCCCAGCCTGGTCAGCGGCGAGCATGAACTGATGAAGCCTCTTGGATAAGAGGTGAAACGTCTTCCAAAACAAATTACCAAGTCCAGTTGCGTTTGATTGAAATTTCCTTGAGATAACCATGACCTGGATGAATGAGAATATTCACAGGCTTATCTATTCTTCCCCTCCTCCCCTTTTGCCTTCTAAGGAGCAAACTCCTTTCTCTCCTCGCATTTTTCTGCCGCAATCAAAAGGACTTTTCAACAATCCACATTGCAAAGTACGAATTTTCCAATTTTCCTGGGTGGTGCCAGATAAGATATGCATGCATGCATGTTTCTTAATTCTGAATGAAGGAGATCTGTGTTGAAATGTATTTGATGTGAACTTACTGTGTTGTGCTTTTACGAGTAATCTGTGAGCCTTGTGTTGGATTGTGAAGATTTCATGTTTATAGTACTACTCATACTTTATTAAGTAGAGAATCTGATTTTAGGGAATTATTTTTGCTTCTCTTCCTTACTCCGCTGGTGGGTGCTCAGCGCTGAGCTGCACGGAGCGCTTCTCAGATATGCGCAGCACCGAATGTACTCATTAATTCTCTTTCTACCCGCGATCTCAAACCCGAGCCTTTGCTAGCAGAAAGCTTGATCATTAATAAAAGCCACGAGGTCTCTGTTAAACAAAAGACCATGTGGTGCCTCGCCTTGTTATAAAAAAATCACAACCCCCCCCCCCGATTCGGCAAGCTGCGCGTTCACATCCGTGCACCGCTTCCAGCGCAAGTAGCTGCGTTTCTAGTGCACATCTCTCTCCAGTGGGTTCCGGTCTGCTCGTCTCTCTGCCGAGGGTGTCCAGAGAGGGACACTCCTTGCCCTGTTTCTGTCTTTGGCGGGGGGTATACAGGCAGACAAACTCCAGTTTCTGAATTCAGCAGGGGGCCTGTCTCTGAGTCCTGCTTTCGCAGGGAGGGTCCAAGAAGACACTCCTCCGATTCTTGTTGTGTCGGAAGACACGCCTCCAGTCCCTGTCTTCTCCGAAAGGTGTCTGGAAAGACACGCCTCCAGTCCCTGTCATCTCCCAGGGATTCTGGCAAGACACACCTCCAATTTCTGTCATCTCCGAGGTTGACTAGGAAGACATGTCTCCCTGAGGGGTCTGTAGGCCTTTCTGAGGGTACTCTATGCATGCCAATGGGTTCTCTACTTATCCCAGATGGTCCTCTACCTCTCACAGATGGTCCTCTTCTCCACATCGTGGGTACCTTCTTCGTCGCTAACCTGCAAGCCAGAAGAATCAGGCCTACCAGCATCCAAGCCAGAAAGATCAGCTCTACCTGCCTCTGCCTCAGCACAAGGTATAGCTTTGCCAACCTTCACCTAAGCACAGTGTTCAGCTCTGCCAGCTTTCACCTCAGCACAAAGTTCAGCTCCATCGCCTCTAAAGCAACAGGGCTGATTTCTGTCACCTCTCATGCCACAAAGTTCAATTCCATCACCTCTCAGCTCTCAGGGCACAGCTCCATTGTCTCCCATGTCACAAAGTACACTTCGACACAAGATTCGCTGCACAAGATTCAGGTTCGCCAACCACCAAAACACCTCTCAACCACAATAAAACCTCAGCTTAAGGCTCAACAAAACCTGCCTCTAAGACTCAATGTTCTACACAGCTGTCCTCTGAGACACAAAGTTCACCTTTGCCAGCCTCCAAGGCAAAATGTTTAACGTTGCTGGACTCCAAGACACAAGGTCCACAGTTGCCGGTCTCCAAGACACAAGGTTCTGCTCTGCAGCCAGTCTCCAAGCCAAAGGGTTCTGCTCCGCTGTTCTTGATAATTATTCCAAAACTTCTGAGGGAAACCGAACCTGATTGATTTACAAAGAAAAAACTCCCTTGCAAATCTTTAGTTTTCTTTTTTTCACTTAGACTTTGGCTTAAATGTTTCCACAGTAAAAGTAACATTATCTGTTACGGTTCACATTTACCAAAACCTGGTAGGTCCGCAACACAGAAACACAGTTTAGCTTTTAGTCAAGGTGCAGCGAGTGAAGGACAGAGGACAAAGAGCTGAGGCAAACTGCAGAAGGAAGTATGAAGTAGGGGGGGCACAGATGTTACGTTCGGAAGACTAATTAATCGGCGCTTTCATGCAATGACTGGCTGAGACTGCTACATTGCTGTGCCGTATCGTGTTGTCAGACATGAGTACCGCACATTTAGCAAGGAACTCACATGTCTACAGCTTTTTTTTCATAATTTAGAGGGGCGAGACGTACCAGCGTCATACCAGCATACGTAGATGTCCAATTACATACTTGCAACCAAGTAGCCTACAGGTTGGCAAGTTTATATTTTGTAGGTGTGGTACAGGAAATTATGCCGTGGCAGAGTGCCATGGTAACACCTGGGGAGGGGGAAATACTGTTTAAATATGAGTTTTATGAATGTTAAATGCCTCTCTGCAGCTGGGTCCCAAATCCAAAACCCGACACTTGCGCAGGAATTTTATCACTACAGCTCAAAATATCATTTACTAAGGTCCACACAGTTGTAGGAAGATTTGTCATACACAAAGAGCAAAACATTATCACATCTTTTGGTCATCTCCAGTAGTAAAAACCTTTTGGAACTGAGTTCAAAATGAGACAAAGAGAAAATTATATTTTCAGACTTGGTAAATTGTAATGAATTACTGTTTGGATTGTTGTACACCGTTCACAAAAATGAGGAGTCTAAACATCTGTTTGGAATACTTTTCATAAAGGACTCCAAATGGGGAAATTCAGCAAAATATGGGAGAAATAGTGAATTATTATTGTACCAAGGAGACTGGAATTTGTGCGAGCCCCTGTAGTACAAATCTGATGTTATATGATTGCAGTGAGTACACCTTATGTTCTATGTTTACTTTTTTGTTGTTCATATTTTCAATAGGTGAAAACGTTAATTAGTGAAAAATTTTAAATAAAAAAGAGGGACAGGAAATGTTAAAAAACAAAGGAAATAAAGTTTTTTTTCTAACCCGTATTTCATTTCTGTCTCCATCAGAGGTTTATCACGTAATTCTGCCCTGGCAAAATGTCTCACAGCCAAACATCTCATGTTCCATGATATGTCAAAATCAAGATTTTGAAATATTAAGCTTGCGCAATGTGAAATGTAGTACTTCAAACATATATCAAAGTTCAAAGTGGGGTGTTTATTGGGTAAAATTATATATTGTATGAACATTTGGGATAGAGAAAATGTTTATTATAAAGCTATATTACATATGTGTGCATGTAAGTGTGTGTTTTAAGAAGAGACATGTTTAGTCTTAGATCATTTTCTTCCTGCAAGCCAAGTATAAACTAATAACGTCTTCTCAGCATGTCTGACAGCTTTCTTGCTCCCTCTTTAGGAAGTTTTATTTGCCTGGACCTTTGCTAAAAGCTCTCCCCCCTGAAATGGAGAGCTGACCACATCCTGACCACATCCAGCCCATGAGTCCATATCTGTCTTGATTCTCTCTCTTTATCTCAAGACCCATCCATCTTCTCTTTTCCTATTTTGTCCCGCAGCTGAGGAAGTGTTGTAATTAGCGCTGTCATTAAAAGTAAAAAACCTCAAAACGCCTATGTTGAGGCACTTACTAATTTCACATTCAGACATCATCTGTCTGTTAATTTAATGGATTAGATGGTCTGAATCTGTCGTGGAGAGCTAAAAATAACTAATTTTCATTCTCCTAATTTTTCTCTTTCTTATTTTTCTTGGATATCAATACAGAAGCCAGACACCTTCCTATTTTCAAAGGTGATATACGGTTCTGCATATTATCCATTTGTCTTCATACTCCTTACTTATTTTTTATATTTTGTAAGGATACAACTTTCGGCATAGACAAAGAAAGAACAACAGGAAATCATGTAAGTATACTTTCTATATTAAAGAAAGTAAAAAGTCGATAACAGGACACTGAGGATGTTCGGTCACTGGGAGCATCATCTGAATCTATGCTCCCCATCCAACAGGACATTGTAGCTTAACAGCATACCAGACCAGATGGAGCTTCTATGGAGAGAAAAACACTGAGTGAAAACAAGCTTAACAGCTAATAGCAGCAAAAAATACATGTGACAAGTAGAAGAGTGAAGAAAAGTGCTCCGTCTGTCTTCCAACAGTCTAAGCCTATAGCAGCATAACTAAAAAATAGCTCAGGATGACCTAAGCCATTTTATTGGCTTAATCAAAAAAGAAGTATTAAGCCTAGTCTTACAAGTAGACAGGGTGTCTGCCTCACATACTAAAACAGGGAGCTTTTTCCACAGGAGAGGAGCCTCATAACTACAAGACCTGCCTGCCATTCTACTTTTAGAAATCCTAGGAACTACCTGTAAACCTGCAGTCTGAGAGCAAAGTGCTCTGTTAAGAACATATAGAACAATCAGATCTCTGATGTATGATTAATCGGATATTAATAAGCAATTATATGTAAGGAGGAAGATCTTAAACTCTATTCAGCATTGAACAGGAAGCCAGTGGAGAGAAGCTAACCCAGGAGAAATTTGATCTCTCTTTTTAATATTCACCAAAATTGTTGCTGGAGCATTTTGGATCAACTGAAGGCTTTAAATTGCATTTTGTGGACTTAATGATAATAAAGAATTACAATAGTCCAGCCTTGAAGTAACAAATGCATGGATGAGTTTCTTAGTATCACTCCTGGACAGAAAGTTTCTAATTTTAGCAATAGTCCGGAGGTGAAATAAATAAATCTTGGAAACCTATTTAATACATGTCAAGAAGTGGCTGTTTAAGGAGGACCCAAACGCAGAGTTGTGATTGGAGGTGGGGGCCAAAGAGTCTACAAGAAAAACAAGACATCCCCCTAGAAAAGGAACTCTGGGGGCTGACCATGGGGACCTAGAAACCAGGCAGGAAGCTCATGAGGACGGCCGTGGAGTTGAAGCAGGCTACAGGCTTGGGAGCGAGTACTGGAACACGCTCTGGAACAGGCACAGGAACACTCTGGAGGCACAGCAGCTTGAGATCGTCGTGGAAACAGGCAAGGAAAGCCAATTTTATGTGTATAGCACAGTTTCAACACAAGGCAATTGAAGGTGCTTTACATGATTAGAAAAATTAGAAAAATTAAAACGGAATCACTAAAAGAAACTTAAAAAAACATTTATAAACGACATTTTTTATAATTACAATAAAAGAGAACATTGAGAGCATAAGAGGTCATTTATGTAAAATTATGAAAATTAAAACGGAAACATCTAACAGTAATTAAAAAGAATGAATACAAAAGTTGTATCAGTTACTCATAAGCAAGTCTAAATAAGTTTTAATTTTTGATTTGAAATGGTTCAGTGCCTCTGCAGTTTTGCATTCATTCGGGAGTTTGTTCCAGATATGGGGAGCATAGAAACTGAAAGCTGCTTCTCCATGTTTGGTTCTGGGACGATCAGTAAACTAGAGTTGGAGGATCTAAGTGATCTGGATGGTTTGTACCGTGATAGCAGATCGTTAATGTACTCTGGTGCTAACCCATTCAGTGATTTATAGACTAACAGAAGTACTTTGAAGTCTTTTCTCTGAGCTACAGGGAGCTAGTGTATGGACTTTAGAACTAGGGTGATGTGTTCTACTTTCCTAGTTCTAGTGAGAACACGAACAGCAGCGTTCTGGATCAGCTGCAGCTGTCTGATTGCTTTTTTAGGTTGACCTGTGTAGATACTGTTACAGTAATCAAGGCGGCTAGAGATAAATGCATGGATGAGTTTTTCTAGGTCTCCTTGTGTCATCAGTCCTGTAATCGTTGAAACATTCCTCAGGTGATGGAAAGCTGACCTTGTTATTGCCTTTATGTGACCCTGGAGGTTCAGGTCTGAGTCTATTATTACAGCTAGATTTCTGGCCTGGTTGGTAGTTTCTAGTTGGACCAACTGAAGCTGTGTACTGATATTTAATCTATCTTTTTTGGGTCAGAAGAGAAGTACTTCTGTTTTGCTTTTGTTCAGCTGGAGGAAAATATGGTACATCCAGTTGTTAATTTGCTCAATGCATTTTTTAGGAGTTTGGATGGGTTCAACATCACCTGTTGACATTGAGATATAAAGCTGAGTGTCGTCAGCATAGTTGTGGTGGTTAATATTAATTGTTGTCATTATCTGGCTTAGTGGGAACATGTAGATGCAAAATAGGAGGGGCCCTAGGATGGAGCCCTGGGGGACCCGGCATTTCATATCTGTGTTTTGTGATGAGAACTAGCTAATCCACACAAAGAAATTACTCTTCTTGAGGTAGGATTTGAACCAGTCGAGTACTGTACCATAGAGTCCGACCCAGCTCTCTAGACATTCCAGTAATATATCATGATCGACAGTGTCAAACACAGAACTGAGGTTTACTGTACCAGTACTGTGGTTCTACCACAGTCAGTATTTATACCGATGTCAATTAAAACTTTGACGAGGGTAGTCTCTATAAAATGGGATAAATGGGAGATTAGAGATTGGTCTGCAGTTTTGAATTAACGTGCTGTCTAGGTTCTTCTTTTTTAGTATTGGATTGATAACTGCTGTTTTTAAAGCTTGGGTGGAAAACACCTGATAAGAGGGATGTGTTAACTATTTTGATTAGCTCCAAATCTTTCATTGTCTCAGTATGGGTGTTAACTGGGCATAACATTGGTATTGGGGTTGAAACTGATGTACTGATTGACATTCTGATGTTCAAGATCTTTTCGGTAAAGAAACTGGCAAATTCATTACAGGCCCTAGTGGAGTTTAGCTCAGGGGCTACTGCCACAGGAGGAGTAGGTAATCTCTCCTCCGTAGCAAATAATGTTCTTGCATTATTGTTTTTTCTGTGAATAATCTCAGAGAAGAATGATTCCCAGTCTCTCTTTGAGAGTCATCTCGAGTTTTCCAGCATTTTATCTCGGCGCGTCAGCACTCCCTTTTTTCACTGCATACCATTGGATTGTTTCTCCATGGAGACTTCTTTCTACACAAGACAGTTTTAACATTAAATGGTGCAGTCTTCTCCATGATGTCAGAAAGTTTGGAGAAAAAATGTTTGTCAGTTTATTTACTGACTATGTGTTGGTGGATGTTGGGGATTTGACTAAGGTAGGAGTGTACATCAGTTTAAAGTTTTCAGCTGAGTTTTCTTTAAGGAAGCTGTAACAGAAAATGTTATTATGCTGGGACATTGAGAAACGTTTAATTCTCTTACTCAGCTTTTAGACAGCTGTTCTTATTCTAAGGTACAAAGAAGAACCAATATTATGTAAACATCTCATCTTGACTTATGACAAATCTTGTTATTATCTGGTGTTACAGTTATGACAGATCCTGTGAATGTCTTTCTCGGTATTATACTCAGTGTCCCTTATTGTTATCTATATTCTGACGGCCCAGTGAAACTATCTCTTGATTGTTTACTGCTGACTACTGAAGTTAAACATCCATTATTGCCTCATGACACATCCTGTGTTTACCTATTCCATGTTGTTCTGTGATTGGTCTTGTGGTTATCCTATTATAACTGTATGATGTAATGATCGGACAGAAGCTGATTCAATAGGGTGTGGCTGACTGCTATATAAACTCATGCATTTGTCTGAAGCTTCGGGGTTCTCAGTAGGGGACCCTCCGTGCATGTAAAATAAACTCTGTACGAACATGGCTGACACTTTTGTTTTATTCTCTCATCCAAGGCCTCTCAGACACCCAGATTTCCGTGACAGAAGCGTTTTTGGCGTCACTTTGAACAGGCCTCGAGCACGTCCGTCGGACACTGCCTGAGGGGACGTCTGGGTGTTTTTCTGCACCCATCTCCGGACCTCGCTTAAGCTATCAAGAGAAGGGAGACTCAGTCCAGTGTTCTGATCGACTGCAACGAGGACCGTACCTAAAATTGTCTGAGTCCCCAGCGCGGGGGCCCTCGGGACACTGGCGGTGCTTGGGGCCTCTCTTGTTGACAGGGAGGCTTTTACCATCTAGCACAGGCGCTCTCCCGAACTGGGTGCGCTTGGGACGGGGTGGGGAGGGTGTACGGGGGGAGGGTGGCCTAAACTCAGCCTGGATGTCTAGTGTCCTGTGTTTTGTTAGTAGTAGAATGTTGGGATGGATTTAGGTCTGCCCCTGGGGTGGGTGCGGGCGGATGGCCTGGGCCCCCATGGGGCTCGGAGGGGCCACTGCTGTGGGCCCCGACTTGACGTGCTGGCCGATCCACGTGCTCCCCGTTCCGCTGATCCACCAGGGGTGGATCGGGGGTGCCTATTGGGGTCAGCAGGGGAGCTGGCTCCCTGGGGTTGGCATCGTGTCACCCCAGTTATTTCCCCCCCATCCCCATTTCCCTCTGTCCACCTGCTCCTTCATTCTACCATTCACAAGGCCTTGGGACGTGGGCACGTCACTGGGGTGTGGCATGGAGTTTCTGTCTTCGCTACTCGGTGGCGGCCTGGGTCCCAATTTTATTGACCAACTTAGACACTTACACTTGCAACATTTACATGACACACGCACATGTAGGGACCTGGCGGTGGGTGCGCCTCGGCACTGGAGGCGGGGCCCCTTATAAGGGGCCACACCCCTGTTCGTTGGACCATCAGGGGTTGGAGCCCGGGTAGATTATCAGGCCGTCTGGTCGGGGACCTAGGCTGGTGGGCTACTCTTGCCGGGGTGGGGGCCTTGTTGGTCTGCTTGTTCCCGCCCTGGTGGGCAAGGGGTCCGTCTCCCGGGTGCGGGGGCAGGGTGCTCTATTGGGGCGTCTGTCCCTGGTCCTGGGAGTATAGAGTATGTATGGGGTGTATGAATGAGTGGACAGCGTCCTCTTTTCGTGTGTCCTGTATATGTAAGAATGTGTGCGCATGAGAGGGAGGGTACGTATGAGTGTCTCTGTCTGTCTATGTCTACTTGACAGATTGGGTGTTTGGCTGCCCTCTGGCCTGGTGCATGTTCTTCCCCTCCGTCACTCCCCGTCGGTGATGGATGCTCCTGCCCGCTGGTCGATGATGGCTCTCGATGCCTGGGGCCGGGGGTCCTGGATGCGGCCCGGCTCGGTCCTGTTTTCTTCCTGGGTGGGCCGATGTGTCGGGCGGCCGCTGTTTCGGGCCGACATCCTCCTTGGATTGACTGGAGCACCCCTTATGGGGGTAGCGGGGTTGTAAAGTAGGTTGGTGCCATCCAGTGGATCGGTGGGGACCGTGCCCGGCGCCCAAGCTCCTGCCAGTTCCATGAGTTCTACTGCCTGGTCGGTTCATCTGGGGGGGGCTGTCCGGCATTGGCTGGGCCCCAGATCTTGGCGCTCTGCATGGGGCGGGATCTGAACTCGGGAGCTGGTAGATCTGGATGTCCAGGTGCTGGCTGGGTGCGGCCTGGGGAGGGCGTACATCCGCTGTGGCTTTTAATGTGGCTCCCTGGCGTGTGGGTGTGTGGAAGCGGCCGGGTTGTTGGCGGTGGGTATTGGTCCGGGGTGGCGGCGGCGTGTATTGTCCGTCGGTCGGCTGCGGGCACCTCCTGCCCGGCGGCGTTGGCGGGGGACCCTCTCGGCTGGTCCCTGGCGGGGCCCTGCTGGGGGGCGGGGTGCCCCTGATCCCTGTGGCCTCCGGGTCCTGTTCCGGGCCCGTCCTGGCGTAGCCGGTTTCCGCCGGAGACCGTGGGCTCTTCCTTGCGATCTCTCGGGCCCCAGCATTGCGGCTGCTTGGTGTTCCATGTGTTCCTCTCTTGGTGGGTGATCGGCCCTGCGCTGGTCCACCTGCGGCTCCTGCGCTCTGTGGGTCTCTGGATGCATGCGTCTCCTGCCTCCTTCATGTCTGTGTCGATTCCTGTAGGACGGATTGACGGTTCTTTACACCAGCTATCAATCACTTGCATGGGAAACCTTATTCAGACCTGCATGCTCGCACACACACATAGGTGTGGAAACATTGGTGTGGACGGACATATCTTGAGCTCAGGTTATCGTCATTAGTTAGCTTTTACCAGGAGCTTACCAGAAACATTAGTATTGAGTTCATTAATCCATGCTTGTGTGTAGTGAATGTGTAATTCTTAGTTTTTATTACTGCATCTGAACTATTGGTGTGGTTCTGTTCAGTTCGTTGTTTTTGTTTGTTTTGTTTTACCGCTTCTCTGCCATCCGGCAGAGGCGGAGGACTGGGATGTTTTCTTGTGTACTTTGTTTGCCTCCCTGTCTTGTGTCGTCAGTTCGCGCCTCTGCTGGTGCAGTTTCTTTTCTTCACCTTCTTCCTTTCTTTCTTCTTGTCTCGGTTTCGTGGTGAGCTAAATTAATTTCATTCTTTAGTCAAAATATTGGACTACATTGAAGTCCTGCCAATAACTTAGGACAAAAAACTAAATTCTTACCTGTAATTATAATAAAAGAGGAACTCCAGCTGTCAGCGGGCAAGAGGCGGGGTACACCCTGGACAGGTCTCCAGTCAGATGAAATTTAGAAAGAGTCTAGAAAAGAAAAAGCAAGTTTTATGGAAAGAAAACTCTGTTATATTAGAAACAATACAGCAAGTGATGTTGAAAAGAATATATATATATATATATATATATATATATATATATATATATATATATAATTTTTATTTTTAAGTGCAAAGATATTCTAAATGTAGGGTTTGAATGCATGTTTGAAATTGTAGGAACCAGAGTGAGAAAAACACTCACTGCTCAGAATGCAAAATATGGAAAAGAAGAAAAAAAGACTCTTAAAGGATATAGAAAAACTGATGCTGCCTCTACTTATCTTCCTCTTTTGCAGAGCGCTTGGAGGGCTGCTGCTAAACTGAAACCCTGAACTCCACCTCTCCTGCACATCAACCACACCATGGACAACATACCACCCCAACACCAACCACATCGCCCCTCCAGCTGGAAGGCCTCCTACTCTACAAGATCTACGACAGCAGAAACCAGAGACTAAAACCCCCCAAAGAGGAAAATGACTTGTTTCCCATCTCAGCCATCACTGCTCAGCCTCCACCCCTATAGTGGCACCCCAACCTTCAGCAGCCCTGGAAGGCGTTCTGCCACAGCTTGCTGAGGTCAAAAAAACTTTCTACACAGTGTAGACTGTTGCTAATGTCACACTCTGCCCAGGAGAGCAGAAAAACTGCACCCAAGAAGGAAAAGAGAGAAAACGACACCAAGGCTGATTCCCCTGCAACACGCAACAGTTGCAGCCCCACCCAGTAAGTCCCCAGAATCAGAATGGCTCTGGCTCCAATTCTTAATGCAGTGAGACCGGACAGCGTGTCTGCTCCTGTCAAAGACAAGACTTTACAGCTCCAGGAGAGACAGAGGGCAAGGAAAAGGCAGTGACAGAGACAATATCCACTGTGGACTCATCCGGATTGAGGTTGGGTGATGGGAGGAAGTGAAGCAGCGGACCCTACCAGCACCTGTAAACGAGGTCACGCACACACACAAGACACAAACTGTTACACACATACACTTTTGACACAGACTTTTTTTCATTTCAACAGAAAGGACAACATTTTATATACTGCTACTCATTTAATGTTAAGGATGAAAATTCCTGTTTATTGTGCAACTGAAAGCCCAGCAGATACATCCATAGTTTTACATAATCTGATAACTTGTATTGTGTTACCTGTGTTATACATGTAAATGAGATTTAAATAATGTTCCCCTGACCTGCAGCCTTTCTCTAGCCTGCAACATGCTATGCTCTATTTTTATTTAATTTTATTTTTTTTCTCTGTCTGAAAATCAGTGCATTTTCTACATACTGCCCCATTTTTTTTCTTTTTAATCTTATTCCTCATTATGTAGAATTGACACATGAATGTGTCAAAAGGAGGGAATAGGTCACTACATTAGCTATTAAGTTCATTAAGGGGCCAAAATTAGAGCAAAAAAAATAAAGTTTTTTGCCAAACCTTTGTCAGACATTCATTCTCAGGTTAAGAGCAGCCCTTCCCTGCCAGGCAGAGGATCCTGCTGACTACCCAAAAAGGGTGAAGGTTGCTGAACGCGCCACCTGGGTCTATGCCTCGCACTGCAAAATGGTTCCAGCCCCCTCTGACGGCATCCACCTCATCTGCCATGGAACCAAGCCATCTCTCGCTTTGTCTGAACTTCATCATCGCATTATCAATCCCCTTATGGCCAGCTGTCCAGCAGAAAGCTGCCCTAA
Organism: Apricaphanius iberus; assembly: GCA_028564705.1. Lineage (NCBI taxonomy): Eukaryota > Metazoa > Chordata > Actinopteri > Cyprinodontiformes > Aphaniidae > Apricaphanius > Apricaphanius iberus. The sequence continues at coordinate 31,351 of JAPXFQ010000664.1, read as the reverse complement.
TCTCCACTCATACCCCTGACGTCACAAGGAACTGATGTTATGATATGTCCCTGAGAAGGATCACCTTCGACCCCTGCTGAATGACACCTACAAAACATCCTTAATCCTCAAAGTTAACCTCATCAAAGCCGATATCAGACCTGATTATGGATTACTGGACAATGCCTGTGTAAACCCCATACTGAATGCATCTTTAGTGGAATTCATTAAAAATTGGTGACATTACACTTTGTCAGAAACAAAGGAATACTACCTTTTGCTCCTGAGACAGATCTACGATCTCTATGAGAGAGCGTTACAACTACTAATGTACTTACTAAACGACTACTGGATTTTCAGAAAATACACTAATAACTGGCTGCTTATGGTACAAAAAGCTGATGAAACTGTGGGTGAGAACTTGTTTGTTTAGGTCTAAGTCCACTGTCAAGAATTATGCCAACTCCTTCTGAACTTTATCATACCTGTCTTAGTTCTCTGTTAAACAATACACCACACAACTGCTCTTTTTGGGAAAATCCTTTTGCTGTAACAGATAAAAGAATTGCTCCTCCTTACTTCAATTTTGAATTTTGGTTTCTGTTAATACCTTTTACTGCAGGTTTATGTACTGTTGTAAACTTAATTATGCCTGTGACTGTTGAAGAATATTATATTTTTGTGGACACGTTTATATGTATCTTTGTATAACCTGCTCTACATATATTTGTCTAAACATTTTTATATGTAGTGAAGTAGTAAGAATATATACGTATGTATTTTTAAATCTTTTTTTTTTTTTTTCTTTTCTTACTGAGGGTTCAATTTCCTGAAGTCATGGACACGAAACCGAGACAAGAAGGAAGAAAGGAAGAAGGTGAAGAAAAGAAACCGCACCAGCAGAGGTGCGAACTGACGACACAAGACAGGGAGGCAAACAAAGAACACAAGAAAACATCCCAGTCCTCCGCCTCTGCCGGATGGCAGAGAAGCGGTAAAACAAAACAAACAAAAACAACGAACTGAACAGAACCACACCAATAGTTCAGATCCAGTAATAAAAATAAAGAATTACACATTCACTACACACAAGCATGGATTAATAAACACAATACTAATGTTTCTGTTAAGCTCCTGGTAAAAGCTAAGTAATGACAATAACCTCAACTCAAGATATGTCCGTCCACAACAATGTCCCCACACCTATGTGTGTGTGCGAGCATGCAGGTCTGAATAAGGTTTCTCCATGCAAGTGATTGATAGCTGGTGTAAGGAACCGTCAATCCGTCCTACAGGAATCGACACAGACATGAAGGAGGCAGGAGACGCATGCATCCAGAGTCCCACAGAGCGCAGGAGGCCGACCAGCACTGGTCAAAGGGCCCCCACCCCAGCACCCCACAGCCCACAGAGTGCTTGGACCAAGACCCAGCAGCCATGTCCGGTGCCAATTTGACTGATCGGGCCCAGAGATGCCGGCCACCCGCCGCGGCCGCCCGCTGACACCCTGACGCCCAGGCGCGGCAAGGGGCCATCAGGGAGCCAGTGACAAGAACCAGCCCAGGGAGATTGAAAAGGCAGAAGCGCCCACCGACCACCGGCCGACCACAGCCCCCCCCCCCAGCCGGCACCGGCGACAGCGGCCCCCCCACCGGCCAAGCCCCACAAGGACCACAGGCCGGGGGACAAGCCGCCCCAGAGCCCCGAGCCCCAGGCCCAGCCCAGACCCCCCCCAGAGCAGCACAGCACCAGGCCAGTAACCAGTGTCCGCCAGCACGACCCCCCTAAGGCGCCGCATGCAGCCACTAGGAGTCACCACACAAAGCCTCCAAAAACCCACCCCATGCGAGATTCACAGCACCTACCGCCCCAACCGCAAGCGGACCCAACCCCGAGGACCCCTAGCATTCACCACCAACCCTTAAACTTGACATCGGCAATCGTGTCCCACAGAACAAAATCAAGGGCCTGACCCCACTAGGTGATGGAGCTGATCAAGGGAGACCAGAAAGATTGATCAGATGTGGAGGCAGAAGCCGTTTCTAGACCAATGTAATGCAGAAGGAGATCTCTATATTGATTAATATTCAGAGTATTTTTATTTTTCCAGTTCAAGAGGATATTTTTCTTAGCGATGCATAAGGCAATGTGAACTAATTGCATAGACTTTGTATCCATGGTAACTTCATCTAAATTTCTCAGTAGGCAAACTGTGGGAGAAGGTGTGATATTATATTTCAGACACTTTGATAGGTCTTCACATATCTGGTACCAATATTTCTTGACAGGTGGGCAGAACCAAAGAGCATGAGTATAATTGTCTGGTAGATTGCTTGTACATTGTAAACAGGTATTAGATGGCGTAAAACCCATCTTGAACATCCGTTGGCCTGTATAATGCACTCTATGAAGGATTTTATATTGTATTAATCGTAGATTAGGATTTTTAAGAAATTTAAAGGTTCTTAAGGAAATCTGAGACCAGAGGTTTCGGTCAAATGAGGACAAGTCCATCTCCCATTTTAAAATAGGAAGGGCTATTGATTCATCTATTCTATTTAATGTTTTGTATATTTTAGATAGCAGTTTGGGAGGGTTAAGATTAAGAAAGTCTAAAACTTTTCCTGGAATTTTTAAATCAACTGTGTTGAACCTAAATTTGATTTTTATAATTAATGATTATGAATTTATTCTTGTTAATTCTGTATTGTGTAACCAATGTATTAAATGGGATAAAGTCTGTTCCATCAAACATATGCTCCAGGTATTCAATTCCTTTAAAACTCCAGTTTGGAAAGTTGATCATGCATTTTTTTTTGTAAGATATCCGGGTTGTTCCAGATGGGTGTACGCCTGCATGGGACTAGTAAGGTCTCTGTCATTTTAAGAAATTCCCACCAAGCTGTCAGAGAGGAGTTGATACTAATACTTTTAAAACATTCATTTTGTTTTATATTTGAGCTAATAAATGGTAGATCTGAAAGTTTTATCTTATTGCATAGTGTCTGTTCAACATCTACCCAGCACTCATCGATATAACTGTGTTTTACCCATCTTGATGTGTATTGGAGCCTGTTGGCTAAGAAATAATGACGAAAGTTTGGTAGGTCTAGACCTCCTTTATCTTTGGACTTCTGCAGTGTTTTTAAGCTGACACGTGGGGGTTTATCTTTCCAAAGAAATTTAGAGACAGAAGAGTCCAGAGATCTAAACCAATCAGGTGATGGTTTGCTTGGGATCATTGAGAATAAATAATTGATTCTAGGCAAAAACATAATTTTTATTGCAGCTACCCTTCCAATAAGTGATATTGGAAGGGATTTCCATCTTGCCAGATCATCTTCCACTTTTTTAAAAGTGGGACATAGTTTATCTTTGATAAGTCTGCCAGTCTTGGTGAGATATGGATACCTAGATATGTAATATTTCCCGACCGGAGTTGCACAGCAACGGGACCCTGGAAAGAACAGTTGATTGGAAGGACTGTAGATTTTAACCAATTTATGGAATAGTCTGAAACTCTTGAATAAGATTTTATCAACTCAATTACCTGAGAGAAGGAGGTTTGTGAATGCTGTAGAAAGAGTAGTACATCATCTGCATACAGACTAATTTTATGTTCTATTTTGTTGCATTGTATACCTTTAACATTATTATTTTGCCTGATTGCTGCTGCTAATGGTTAAATAAAAATAGCAAAGAGGGAGGGAGAAAGTGGACATCCCTGCCTGGTACCTCTCTGAAGGAAAAACCTTGATGATGTTTTTTCAATATATTTAATAAATTCTCTATCCTTAAGTAATGATGTATTAAATCTCCAATTTTTATATTGAAGGGTTGCTATTCTATTTGCTAATTTTAAAGAAACAGGAGCGTGATCGCTGATAACTATAGGATGTATCTCAGTGTCTGAAATGCCATTCAACAGTGAGCTGCTGACTAAGAAATAGTCCAATCTAGAATAAGAATTATGGACATTTGAGTAAAAAGTGTATTTTCTGTCGTTGGGATGAAATGATCGCCATGCATCGCAAAGTCCATAATCGCTCATGTACTGTTTAACTATATCTATTGATTGCCAGCTGCGCTGAGTCCCTGCTGTACTGAGCCTGTCTATTTCTTCATTTAATCCAAAGTTGAAATCTCCCCCAAGAACAAGTGAGCAATCCATGTGATTAGCCAAAACCGAGAAGAAAGTATGAAAGAATGAGGGGTCGTCAACATTTGGACCTTATACACTAACTATACATATCTTTTGGTTATGTATAAATAGTTTTAATATTATAAATCTACCCTCTGGATCTTTAACTGTGTATATTACTTTAAAATGAGTATTTTTATTTTTTAATATTGTCTTGTTGTTGTCTAGAGTTATAGCATGAAGAAAATATATTAGGATACTCCGGTGTTTTTAAATCATTAACAGTTGAGCTTGATTTATGAGTCTGTTACCAAACGTTCAATGCCATTTATTGAACCATCATGGATAATCAGAGCTTTCGCTAGATACTCTTACTTTCTTTTGTGGTTTACTGTGTAGTGGTTCCTCTTCTCAGTGTTTCCTCAGTTTGTTTTGTTGTTTAGTGAAGCTGGAATCCTCATTGTAACCTTGGCCTGCTGTCGGAACTCCATTGTGATTCAGGGAGCTAAAAGCTGCAAATCTGTTATACATGGGAATTCCAGTAGAGTGGTGGCATTTGTTTTGTTTATTCCTTCTTGGAGCTGGTGTTGAGAAGCGTCGTTTTAAGGCTGGTCAATTCTCGTCATAGGTTGAGTTAGGGGTTCTCCCCGTTCCACGCCTCGGTGATGGGATAGTGTTGTTCTGATTCTCGAGACTCACCTGAGCGAACACGGATCTGCTGGGCTCTTCTTCCTTTCATTTTATCTGTAGCGTTGTCTCGTTCCCATATCCAGTGTTTATTTCCAGGTGCACTTCCAGAAGACATAAGCTGAGCAAAATGCCATGCTGTTAATCCACAGTCTTACAGAGACCATTAAGAAGTAATCCACAAAGAAAAGTGATGCAGTCTAATACTGTACTTCCAGAGGCTCGGCACATAATTAATAAAAAAGGAAAACTGAAAAACAAAATCTAAATAGGGCAGAATAAAGGCAAAATCAGAGAGATCAGGAGAGCTCAGAGAGAGCTGCTCCTCCTTCGGCAGCAGACAAAAATATCACAGGGGTTTGAGATCGTTGTGGAACCAGCACAGGAACTTGATTGTCGTGGAACCGGCACAGGAACTTCAGAACGGCATGGAACTGGCATAGGAACTTGAGAACGCAGTGGAACCGGCACAGGAACTTGAGAATTCAGTGAAACCGGCACAGGAACTTGAGATCGTAGTAGAACTGGCACAGGAACTTAAGAATGTTATGGAACCAGCAGAGGAACTTGAGAACACCGAGGTGCTGGGACTGGGACTTGGTCACGCCGGCTAGGCAGCTGAGGTGGATCCCAGAAAAGCACCTGCTCGCGGGTTTCTCCATGAAGCCGGGAGAGGACGGATGATCTGGGCATGTTAGCACAGAGCAGGCCTCTGGGAACCAGGGAGGACGCTCACTGAGCCCATCTGGGGATTAGCAGGAGCGGCTCGTGAGCGGGAGAGATCCTGGCGTTTGTCAGGCTTCTGGGGACCTGGGGAGACACTTAGCCAGCGCTTCTGGACAGGGGTAGAAGCAGCTCATGAGCTTGAGAGATCCCGGTGTTTAGAAGCCCTCCAGGAAACAGAAAAAAAATGCCATCTGGACCCTCCAGGGAAGAAGTAGGAGCGGTCCTTTGACGGCGGTGGCTCAAGGACTGTGGAGAGGAAGAACTGCTCACCTCATGACAGTGGGAACCTATGCCGGCAGGAGAATAGCCTAAGCGCGATCCATAATAAGGTGAGTCTGAGTACAACCTGTTCCTCATGCACCACTCGATCAGTTCCATCCATTTCTCTTCTGAATCACCATACTCTGCTGGGTCCAGTGGACTGGTTCCTCTGTCTAGAAGCGGTTGTTTAAAGGGGACATATTATGAAAAAAATACTTTTCCTTGGATTTGGGGTGTTATTGTTTGTCTCAGGGGCATATACATGCATACTGCATGTATATGGATGTGCCGTTCAAAATCTGAACGGCTTTCTACATCACAAGCCGAAACATTGGAATATGCACACCCCTTCTCCACCCACTAGATACAGCAGTAAAAAAACAGTTACCGATTAGAAAGCACTGATTCAGAAACACCAAGAAACACCATGTTGAAGCTCCATGCAAAATGCTCAGTTGTTAGCTTGTCAAAAGAGCTCAAAAAACTTCATCGGGTCCCAGTCGTAGAGCACAGAACAGCGGCATAGGTTGAATTTATTATTGATGGTAAGATGCTGGTGGAAAGGGTGGGGAAGACTAAAGACATGTAGCTACTACGGAGCTACCAAAACTCTGGCGAAGGGATGGGAGAAACACCGCTGAAAGGTACCGCCAAACGGAGGTCTCCTCTCTTAGGGGAGAACTACTTTTCTTTTTTTCTTTTTTTTGTATTGTAAAACTACTGCAGCCATGTCCGTTACAAATGTAGTGGTAACTGTCAATGAGGGGGGGCGTGGGCAAAGATTTTAGAAGCTTTGGGCATGGCCAAGTTAGCAGCTCATGTAATATGTAATGAGCAGCAGAAACAGCACAATCTGAAAGGGACTGAAAAAGAGGGTAATAGAGGTTGGTAAAAATTGTTTCCTACAAGCTATTTCTAGCAAACAATTTCAGAAAATGTTGGAACTCATAGACCTATATTAAATAGTGTAAAAGTAGTCATAATTTGTCTACTTTAAGGAGGCCCCAAACGCAGAGTTGCAGTTGGAGCTTTTGCAATCTTTATTAGTAATCCAAAACAACTCAGGGATCAAACTAGCCTCGGGAGACTGATGAAAGGAAGACAACGTAGAAGACGAAGGAAGACGTGGAGTAGAAGGTATCAGCTGCAGATATGACTGCTATTTTAATTACTACTTTACATCAGGAGATGGCGGGCATCTGTAACTTTAATTTAAGCCACATTTTAGGGTGTGTTACCATGAAAACCTTTGGAGTAAAAAAGCTTTTTGTGCAGCTCCGCGAGTGAGAGAGACAGAATGCAGCTGCTGCAATCACAGCATAGAGAACTTATGATGCCGAGACGTCTGAAGAGGAATATTTAGCCTACCCTCTGATCAAGATGTTCAGTTGTACAGGGAAAACAGACTGCTAATAGGCTGGTAAACAGCAGTAAAGTTCACTTTCCTGCTGCAAATGCCGATGATGATGATGAGGAAGTATGAGGAAGAGTTTGATGAAGAGCATCAATAGCGGATCAGACAAGTTGATGAGCCTGTTGGTTATTTTGGGGATGGATCTATAAAATTCTGAGCCTAATAATTTCCTTTCTGTTGTTTTATATAGTGGATAGACTACTGGAGCCTCATAACAAGGGCAATAAACAGATATGTCCACCTGTTCTTGACAAAAATGCCAATAAATACTAACAATACATATGTAGAAAATACCTATATAGGCCTATATAGAAAAAATAAAATAATAATATTCAAAATAAAGTATGTTTTAAACAATGTAAAAAAGATAAACGTCTGTAAAAGTATTCCAAACCAATATTGACATGCCTGATGATGTCATAATATGCAAATTAGATGTGTGAATTTGCTCCCATCACAAACTTTGGATTATGCTGAAGATTTTTCTCATTTACAGTATACCTTTATCTATAACCATATTGAAGCTACAACATTTTGAACTAGTGATATCAAAATTGAATATTTTATAGAAAAAACTCTGGCGCCTAAAGAGCTAAAAAGATGTATAATTTATATGAATAACGCAAATCTGTTAGACAGATGTGATTTAAACCACCCTAGTGCGGTCCCCTTGATCCCTGCAACATGGTCAACCCTTTCTAAGAATATTATGGTCAACTGTGTCAAAAGCAGCACTGAGATCCAACAAGACCAGAACAGTCACAAGTCCATTATCTGAGGCCATGAGAAAATCATTGGTAACTTTCACTATGGCTGTTTCGGTGATATGATGAGCTCTAAAACCTCACTGAAATTCTTTAAAAAGTTGTTGTTTTGATGCTAACATACTTGATTAGCAACTATTTTCTCAAGAATTTTGGATAAGAAAGAAAGGTTAGATGTATGTCTCTAATTAACCAAGCCATCTCGATCGAGAGAGGGTTTCTTAAGTAAAGGTTTAGTTACAGCAACCTTAAGTTCCTGTGGTACATATCCATTAAGTAAGGATAGATTATTCATTTCTAAAATAGGTCACCAGAGATAACATTTCCTTAAATAATTTGGTTGAGATTGGGTCTAACATACAAGTTGAGGGTTTAGATGAAGCTAATATTTTCGATAATTCAGAAAGTTCAACTGAATCAAAACTGTACAGACACAACATGGTGAGCATGCTTATGATTTCATTTTTAATAGAATTAATTTTATTTATCAAGAATCCCATAACGTCATCACTACAGAGAGAAGGGGGAATAGTTGGCTCAACAAAGCTATAACTTTATTACCATGTTTCCACAGAGCGGTCCAGAGCGCAGGATGTGGACCGGATCGCTATTCCGCAATGCTCACTTTTCATTTCTGTGTTCCAACCACAGACAGGACTCCGCTGAAGCACGCGGGGATGCTGTTGTTGCATCATACGGCAGGAACGAGGCAGTGTAAGGAAAAAAAAAAGACCGTGTGTCTGCAGCTCCTCCGTTGACTACACTCGGTTGCTGCTTGCTGCCATCTTTACCTTTACTCAGTGGGGGCTGGTGGAATCTTTCTCCAGGGGGGCTATGACTATGATGGTTAAATGTTAGCAGCCAAATGAATAAATTTTTTTTAACCTAATTAATTCCAGGGTAGCTGTGAATTAATCCTGACTAATTAACATTCCAAATATGACTAAAAAACCAACAATTTGAGGTGTAAAGGGACAAATCCAATTGCCATAGCTCTTTTTCATTAAATAAAGGAGTGATTTATAGATTGTATTATCTTTTAGTCAGTTGCTAATGTGGCAAGGTACACAACAAGGGTCTAAGCGGGATTTGATCCAATGACTCCCGGGTTAGAGTCCTGTGTGCAAACCATTCAGCTAACCAGGATGTCCACACTATCAGATTAAGGCAAATTAACTGGCTAACATTTTCTGGATTTAAAGCAGACTGTTTCTCAATCATGTTGGACAACCCTGATCATCCCTAAATTGTACTACCACGACAACAGAATGATTTCAGTCAGACGCTTCAACAGTTTTGCTAGAACAGACTGCTACTGTAGAGGAGGAAACAATGAGCTGTCTATAGAGGTTCTGGTTCAGGATGGGATCACTGTTAACACTGGGAGAACCTGCCAGAGCTATAAATGTGGTGAAGAAAAGACTGTTATACTTCTATTGTTCTTTATTATTTCCAAAAAGCTGCTTATACAGCTTTGGGTGATACAAACGTGAGGAGGGAGATGATATGTGTGATCTCATATGAAAAATAAGAACAATGCAAGGTAAGATAGAAATAACCAAAACATATGCCATCCATCCATCCATCATCTTCCGCTTTTCCGGGGTTGGGGACAGTAGCCTAAGCAAAGCGACCCAGACTTCCCTCTCCCTGGCAACTTGGGCCAGCTCCTCGGGAGGAATCCTGAGGCGTTCCCAGGCCAGCTGGGAGACATAATCCCTCCAACGAGTCCTGGGTCTTCCCCTTGGCCTCCTCCCGGTGCAACGTGCCCAGAACACCTCACCAGGGAGGCGTCCAGGAGGCAACCTGACTAGATGCCCGAGCTACCTCAACTGGCTCCTCTCGATGTGGAGGAGCAGCGGCTCTATTCTGAGCCCCCCTCCGGATGACCAAGCATCTAACCCTATCTCTAAGGGAGAGCCCAGCCACCCTACGGAGAAAACTCATTTCACCCGCCTGTATCCGCGATCTCGTTCTTTCGGTCACCACCCAACGTTCGTGACCATAGATGAGGGTAGGAACGTAGATCAGAATCAGAATCAGCTTTAATGGCCAAGTATGACATATACAAGTATGATGCATACAAGGAATTTACAGATACAGTACAACCTGTCCAAGACCATTACAAACAACAACAACAACAAACAGATCCAGGTCACTGTTGGGCATGCAGCCACCGAGCGGCGCTCCCGTTTATGAAACATAGAGAAATACACATCTGGGTAAGGGAGGGTTCCACGGTGAGGGGAAAAAAACACTCAACTGTGTTGTGGGTCTAGTACAGCACTCACAACGCAGGTAATAGAAAAAAACCACACCAACAAACATTTAAGCATATATTCAGACATTAACAATGACACATCAGGAGGGATGGGCAGGTATGAGCTCCAGTCCACAGGTTAATGCGCTGCCATCGAGGCGCGCTGTTATCCAGCTTCCTGTTGCAGGAGAGAAATTGAGGAGACAGCGAGACGCTGTGTGTGTGAATGTGAGTGTGTGTAACCATGTCAGTGTGTGCGTCAGTAGATGCAGGTGTACGGGGGGGAGGAGACTCTGTTGACATTCTTCTCAGGGACATTTGATTAGGACTAGGTTGAAGGTCTTCATGGGAGCCAAAATATAAATTGTACGGATTGCAGGGAGAGATCAAATATTCCTTTCTGTCCCTTCAGTCTGTCAGTGGTTTCTTTTTTAGTCTAATTCAGCCAAATTGTAGTTCAAATTAAAGTTCAAAATCCAAATTAATTCCCAGATTAATAGTTCCAAATCCAATTAATTTCCAGTTGCCCCAATCCGCACCGACAGGTTCTCCAAGTCCGATGACAAATTGCGGATGAGTCCCAGAGCGCCGGCCAGATCGCCTCTTACAGCGTCTGTTCTGCGTCCCAGCTCCCCCAGCATTTGGTTCTGAGTCCCATCAGTACGAATCAACGCATCCAGCTGTTCCTTCAGCCGTCCAATCGCTTCTAAGAACAGTGACCAATCTCGACTGTGTTTCAGATCTTTGTTGCTCCATTTTTCGGTAGTTCCATTAACTGCCCATTCCAATCAGCAGAAACCCGATCACCATGATTGCGAATAGATATATATCTTCAGCATCCTCTTGGGAGAGTATTGACAGACACAACGTCTGAAACTTTATCCAAGCGTCCAGCACGTAGCCCGCCGGATACGTCTCCGCAGGACACCCCGGTTGACCCTGTCCGGTGCTTCGTAGAGTTGAGTAGATTTTATCAATAGCATTCAGAGACCAGCTGACCATTTCCATCTTCCCTTATTCAGTTTAGTTTCGGAGAAAATTGCCAAAAGATACTCCAGATAGAAGCACAGGAGACAGAGAGCTGTGGGATAAGACACAGGAGGAGGAGGGAGGGAAAAAAGCGACCGTCCTCGCTGAGAGCTGAGCAGATCAACCGGTAAATCGAGAGCTTTGCCTTTCGGCTCAGCTCTCTCTTCACCATGACAGACCGGTACAGCGCCCGCATAACTGCAGACGCCTTACCAATACGTCCATCGATCTCCCACACACCCTCCATGACCCTGCCGAGGGTGTAGAGCTGGTCCAGTATTCCCCGGCCAGGACGAAAACTGCATTGTTCCTACTGAATCCGAGGTTCGACTATCCGTCGGACCCTCCTCTCCAGAACCCTTTAATAGACCTTACCAGGGAGGCTCAGAAGTCTGATACCCCTGTAGTTGGAACACCCTCTGTGGTCCCCCCTTTTAAAGAGGGGGACCACCACCCCGGTCTGCAATTCCAAGGGAGCTGCCCCCGATGTCAATATTGCAGAGCCACGTCAACCAACACAGCCCTAGAACATCTAGAGCCTTGAGGAACTCCGGCCGAATCTCATCCACCCCCGTAGCCTTGCCACCGAGGAGCTTTTTAACAACCTCGGTGACTTCAGCACCAGAGATTGGAGAGCCCGTCCCAGAGTCCTGAGACTCTGCTTTCAAACAGGAAGGCATGTCGGTGGGATTGAGGAGGTCTTCGAAGTATTCCATCCACCGACCCAAAACGTCCCGCGTTGAGGTCAGCAGCACACCGCCCCCACTGTAAACAGTGTTGGTGGCAGACCGCTCCCCCCCCCCCTGAGATGCCGGATGGTGGACAAGAATCGCTTCGAAGCCAAAGGGAAGTCGTTCTCCATGGTCTCTCCAAACTCCTCCCACGCCCGACTTTCTGCCTCAGCGACCATCCGAGCCCGGAGCTTGGCCTGCAGGTACCTATCAGCTGCTTCCAGAGTCCCACAGGCCAAGAAGGCCCGATAAGACTCTTTCTTCAGCTTGACAGCATCCCTCACCGCTGGTGTCCACAACACCGCTCGGGTTCAGATCACGCCTCTACAGCTCTCACTGTCATTGCCCATGTGAGCGTTGCAGTCCCCCATCAGAATGAGGGAGTCTCCAGAAGGAGCAGTCTCCAGCACCCCCTCCAAGGACTCCAAGACGGGTGGGTAATCTGAGCTACTGTTTGGTACATAGGCACAGACAATAGTCAGAACCCGTCCCCCCACCCGTAGGCGGAGGGAGGCTACCCTCTCATTCAGGAACATAAATTACATCTCAAGAATGTTATCTGAGGGGTCTCTGTTGCGGGATGGGAAAAAGAGAAAAAATATATAATTAGAGGAAGCAAAGGACAGACAGAGAGTCAATCCTCTCAGCCTATTCAAATCAAGTTTTATTTAAACTTTTTATTTTCATATTCATTAGTCTCCTTCCTCGAATGCTGAATTTAAATATCTTCCACACTCAGACTGCCTATGTGGGCTCTATTTTAATTTTACTTCAATCAGTTATACTAGTAATAATTTCTTCAGTATTAATTCTGGTAAAAATATACTAATTAATAGGTTTGCTCTCTCCACCAGGAATAATAATTAATCCTTATACTTCCAATTAAACTGTTGTTCTAATTCTTCCCCTGCTTATTTTAATTAATGATTCCTTCAGTTTTCATCCAATTTATATTCTATATTTTATCAATGCAATGCCTTTCTCTATTTTGTCAATTTGATAAATGTCTCTTCCATCTCATGTGTAAATTAAACATTTTTAAAGATTGACCATCGCAATATCTCATCAACACACTTAGTTCTTAGAAAAATAAAATTAAATGAAAAAAGAAACAAACAAAAAGGCTGGATTTTTCTGTTAGATATTGCTAAAGCACCACTAAAACATTGCAACAACAAAAATAAAGTCAATAACCATCTGCAAAGATCCAATCTCCAAACTCCCCATCACTTAAGTGCACTGGATCTCCACCAAGCTGGCTCAGACAAAAAATATCAAAATTAAAAACATCAAATGTTTAAAACAAAATCAGAGAATAGTACTGACTGATAAACACAACATAGTTTACAAAAACAGTCTTCAGTTTGCTATACTTCAAATTCTATCCATATTTCTAAAGAAAAATTCAAGATTTAAATCACTGACAAATCAGCTTCCCTATAAATATTGCCAAACCTAAAGTACTTTTTTAAACACAAGCCAATATAAATTCAAAGTACTTTTGCCTATATGATTCCTCTTTAAACAAACCCAAATGTGCTCACTTGCCCAAATATTCTTGATTGTAAATAATGAAAACACTTCATACTTCAAAAACATCTGTCCGATTCTGTGAAGGGAATTGAACATAGTCAAAGTGATTTTTGCAACTAAAACTCCTCTTAAATTTTTGTAGGATACATAGTAGTCTAATTCCTCTTAGCAGTAAAACAAAACAAAAAAATTCAATAAAGGAGGTTCAAGAGATGAGATTTCTCTAAACAAAAACTAGTCGCATTAAAATAAAAAATAAAAAATAAAAACCAGCATTTTTTTTTTTTCAGTATCCCTCCTTTCCTCTCAGGCTTCTTTTTTTTTTCTTTTCTCCAATGATAAACACCAAATTAAATTGAAGCTTCTAGAGATGTCAAATACATTACCACTGAATCATGTTTTCTTTAATCCAGCTTCCCAAATTAACATTTTTCCAAAGTTCTAATTAATAAGCAGACCGCAGTTCAGAAATCTGGGTCAGAATCCAAGTCGAACCAAATATATAAATTTTGAGAGAGAAAGAGGAAAAAAAAATAAAATAAGAAAAAATAAAGAAAATAAAATCAAAAAATCTAAATAAATTGTCAGTTACAGAGTCCCCACTAATCAAATGGTATATTATGCCATTATTCTATGATCAGAACTGTTCTAAAATGTTTTAGGACCTGTAAATTTACTCTCAGCATCAAGTAGACTAGCTAACAATCAATGAATAACATCTGAAAAATTAATCTTAAACTTTTAAAACTAAAACCAATTCTTATTTTTTAAAACAAAATGTGCATTCAAATATATGGTAAAAATTATTTCAATGTAGCTGGTCCAATCACATTTTGCCTCTACACGATCAGAATAAATGAATTTAGAATTTACTTCTTACTTCCAAATTAAACCATCATTTTCGATCACCGCCATATTCATTACTTTCAATCCTTATACCAATTCAAATTTATCCCCAGCCTGTTTAAAAACAAACTGATTAATTAAAGATGAATCTGTGTTTTAATGTTTTTTTTTTTTTAAAGTCAAACGTTCAAATCCCACTAGTTTAGAAAATATCACTATGATAAGTGTTGTTTTGCATGTTAAAAACATTCAATTTGTAACGGAATTGAAATGTACTGGGTTACTTCTTGAGCCCCAGTTGAATTTTACTAACTCCAATAAGCCTTGAGTGTCCACAAAAATCCTTAAGAATGTTTAATCGTTTAAATCATTTAACATCAGTCTCCTTTAGATCATTTATTCAGAGACTAAGCTATATTTCTAAAATCTATAGAGCCATCAGAAATAAGCCAAACATAATTTTAGCATAAATGATACTATTTAAATCACAGAAAGAATTCATTCTCTGTATCATTCAACACGGTGCTTAAAAAAATAATTTAGACCAGTTTGTTGCTTTCCAAATAACACCGTTTGCTTTTCGTTAAATTCTTATAATTACTACTTATAACTTTATCTTTATTTAGGCCAACTTAATTAAATCCTGCTTAGATCAATCCAAAAGCAAAAAATCCACCTACTTAAAGATTCAAAAAATGCAACTTTTATTTTGACTATACACTCCCCTCTTTTTAATTTTAAAGATGAAATCAAAAATTAAAACTTCACCAAGTCAGAATCGACTCATGAGTAACTGTTCTTAGCCATTTGCGTTTAATTATAACATGCATATTTACTCTCCTCATGTACTCAATGTCGTGCTCCTTCGCAAGAGCATACCATTAAACACAGTTCACACCAACATTTCAGCTATGTACATATCTTATAATGTTTATATACTCGCTATCCGGAACAGTTCAGTTAAACATGAAACACCTTAAATTGCCCTTCGTAGAAAATGTGCTAAAACATTGCCGAAAAAGAGTTGCAATCAATATTTATCTGAACAGTTATCTCGAGGCCGTTTTACATCCTAATCAACCAGAAAAAGTTAACAAAAATCCAAATAAGTTTAAGTCTTAACAAGGCAATCGTCTGCAGGAGTCTGTAATCACTTTCTATCCAAAATCAACTTTCAGCTCACTACACATAGAACATGCAGTTAGTTTCAACCACAAAACACATGGACACACAAAAACAACCACCGCTAGCTTAGCAGCAGCCACAGCCATGTGCTACTGTTAGCTTCCTTTGTGAAACGAAACCTAAAACAGTACAAAACGTACGGCGAAAACACTCCAGAACATCGCAACACACACTTCAGAAAATGACTTACCGCCATGCCAGGACTTAATCCGCACAATGTATACCACTTCACCAAACTTTAATTCGGCACGAACAAACATTCTCCTGTTCGTCCACGCGGACTGAAACAGATGTTTCCAATTTCAGCCGTCCCGCACAGCAAACACCGAACTCTACAACGTCCGTTACAGCCCAAAACCATTAACAAAAAACACAACATTATAAGCGGTGACTTTTAGACCTTATTAATTATTTTCTCGCGGAGGTTTACACCAATCTGTTATAAGTTCCGTAGTCCGCTTTGAGAAATTTCCTGGCGCCAGCCTCCAGAAAACCACTCAAAAGACTCGAACAGATGGCAGAAAACCGCCTATAACCACTAATTTATTTATCAAAACATATAGTCAAAGCTGTAGTATGTTAGCCGTGCTATCAAGCAAAAACTCACACAGAATTAGCTCCGCCATAGCACCTAGCTTGGGGCGGCCACCCTGATGGCCTGTCGTAAATGTTCACAACTCATTCTTATAGATTTTTAATTACAGTTATCCATCATATTTAGTTAGATATTCATTTATCTATTTTAATTCATTTATTATACTCGAGTTCATTTTTTATACTATAACATTTTAACACAAAACGCAACATCACCAGCACGTCCCGCAAAGCGCCTGCGCAAAAAACATCTCACACACACACATAGACACACACTTGTACAAGCAGAAATCTAAACACTAACCTCATCGGACCTCTTCCAAAAATGCCGGACCATTTACACAATTCCAATTCGTGGTGCTCAGCCACGCGTTTGGAAGAAACGCAGCCCCTCTCCCAGGTAATCCGTTAGATTTAACAGAGGGCTACCCAGGCTCTTCTGTAATCTTTTTTCGATTGCCAGCCTGGGAGCTCCCAGATAGCGTCCTGTCTGGGCAGAGTGGCCAACCCGTCGAGTTCCGATCCGCACCTTGGTTCCGACTTTGAGTCGTTGAAGGGATCGCTCCATCTGCTCCACCGTCCTGTCCGGAGAAAAACCAGCCCCCCCTGGGCGCGCAGAGTAAGAAACTCCATCTCCCAGCAGGCACCGGTGTTTCTCTACGGAGCGTAAAGAAGGACGCAATCCTGCTCAGAACAGAGAAACAGACAGACAGCAGCTTCAACACTACGGGCTCGCAACAGTCAATCTGCTCAAAAGAAAAAAACATATTTAACTTGCATGACAACATTACCCAATTTTAGATTAACCAATCAATAGAATTAAAAAACTACGCAACTCTGCGCAAATTGTCAATAGAGCACATACATGTCCGTTAATTAACTTAAAAAAAATAACTGGATCCTGGTCCAAAACCCTGCACACAGTCGAGGTCACCATTTGTTGAATTAAATAATTATCATAATTAATTCAATGCATGTTCAAGCAGAGACAAAATGGAGCCAATTTCCAGTTCTTAACATTTATTTTGAACAGATTAACAAATTGCAGTTTTACAGAGAAAGTTGCCCCCCTAGTTCCTCTGGTCCAGATTCAAAGAAATCTGACAATTGTATGATCTCCATTTCACAAGCTTTATAGACACCGGGCCTCGCCAGGACACTAGGCGTTTCATCTCCCTCCAATCAGATCATTTCCAAACAGTGTCTTAGCCATTATTGGCTGTCAGAGAATTATGCAGTCATAAGGTGAGACGTCTTTTCTCTTGGTCAAAAGCTCATTCTGAGTTTTATGGTTTTATGGCAACACACTAAATCTACAGACATCCTGTTTTTACAGCTTGCAATAAAACTTACCCAAGAGTTTTATGACTTAAAAGCTTACCCCCATAAACAATACTGACAGACATATTTTTACCATCATGCAAGCTATATAAACAGACTTTTACCTTCTGAACAATAAAAGTTTAAAACATATGCAGAATAACACCACAGGGGCAACAAGTATGTCCACCCCAGCTCGGCGCTTCTCACCGGGAACAACTCCAGAGTGGAAGAGAGTCCAACCCCTCTCGAGGAGATGGGTTCCAGAGCCAGAGCCATGCATCGAGGCAAGGCCGACGATGTCTAATCGGAACCTCTCAACCTCGCACACCAGCTCCGGCTCCTTCCCCACAAGAGAGGTGACGTACCACGTCCCAAGAGCCAGCTTCTGCAGCCGAGGATCGGACCGCCAAGGTCCCCGCCTTCGGCCAAGGTGCACCGCCTTCGGCCACCGCCCATCTTCCACTGCACCCGACCGCTATGGCCCCACCCACAGGTGCTGAGCTCATGGGAAGGGGGGCCCATGTTAAGTCTTTGGGCTAAGCCCGGCCGGGCCCCATGGGTAAAGGCCCGGCCATCAGGCGCTCGCCAACATGCCCCACCTCAAGGCCTGGCTCCAGGGTGGGGCCCCGGTGACCTATGACCGGGGACCGGTCGGGCGAGGAAACTCTGAGTTCAATAGTTTTCGTCATCATAGGGGTCTTCAGGCAGCGATTTATCTGATCCCTCAAATAGGACCAGTTTGCCATGGGTGACCCTACCAGGGGCATAAACCCCCAGACAACATAGCTCCTAGGATCATTGGGACACTCAAACCCCTCCGCCGCGGTAAGGTGGCAGCCCAAGGAGGGGACAAAAATATATTAATAAACGTAATATTTGTATATCAGCAGCTGTGTTAAATATTAAATAAATCAAATGTAATATAGACTTAGTAATAAAATGTCACAATTCCCCTTTTTCCAAAATGTAAACACTCAGCAAACAAACTCTCAATCTCAACAATAGGACAACATGCTCTTAGTGTGAAGTTGCGTGTCTACACAGCTAATTCCGCTGTGTGCTCTTAGTTACTGCTAACTGTTAGCAGTAATTTAAGTCCCAAAACACAACTTAAACTGAATAATACGCATTTTTAACACAGCGGTACCTTACTATGAAATGTACTCAAGCTATATAGTGACCAAACATGCATAATTCCACATTAATACAGTGCTTTTTACTTTCGTTTTACTGCTTATTAGTATTTACTGTATATTTAGCTGATAATCAGGTCCAAGCTATTTTACCTCAAGCTTCTCCTGCAATGTTTTTCCTCTCAAACTATATCGTTATGAGTGATATAACCAAAATTTTTTTTTTATTTGCCTGCTGTAGGCAGAGACACGCATATCTATGGCTGTATGTCTCCGAGCACGCATCAGAGCGTATTACGAAAACACGTTGGGGCAAGCACTCCCGTGCCCATTGATATGCGTTGTGAGGTTCAAACTTTTAAAAAAAGAATCTCACAATGTAACTCTATGAGAGCGCCTTGGGCGATTTTCAATCTGACTGAGATTGCCCCAACTGGGCGGGGTTTTAGGTTGGAAAGTGACATTCAGGCTGTTGATTGGACAATAATATACAAACTTGGACTGGCAATATTAGACTCTTTTTCTCCTCTCTTTTTTTTCGTGTGACTCACGGAGGGCGATGCACTATCGACCATAATGGACCAACCGCCCCTGCCTGTACCTACTAACTCAAGTTAATGGCTGGAACAGAGAACTAGTTGTGTTTGTAATTGTTGTCACAGAGGTGACGTTATGACTTTAGCCAATTGAAGGACTAAGCTGTGATGCCAGTGTCACCGACCCAACCGTGCCCGGACCACCCTGCCCTGGTCCGGAAGCTGAAAGCAGAACAACTCCAAACATGGGTTAGGGTTAGAAAGAAACCCCAAATTTTTTTTTCTTCCTCTACTTATGACAAAAAAATATGCTGTTCTAGCTTGTTGAAGGGTTTTTTCATTCTGCAGTAGAATATTTCTCCAGATCAAATAGGATTCCGCTGGATGTGTAGAGTGCCCTTTTCTCTCCAGTTTCCTAGTATTCTGCTTTAAAATGCGTGACTCTGCATTAAACCAGGGAGCCAATGTCCTATGGATAATTACATTTTTTTTAAGGGGGCTACACTGTCTAATGCCAGTCGCACTAGGGAAGTAATGCTATGAACCAATTGAATTGCTGCCTTCCACTGTCTTATTCTGAGACACTGAGGGAAGCAAGAATGGCACAGATTCTTTAAAACATGTTACAGCATTGTCTGATAAAGTTCTTCTGTAATTACATTTTCTTTCATATTTAGAAATGTCAGGTAAAGTAAATTCAAAAGTTATCAAAAAATGGTGAAATAGGACTGGGTTATGTGGGAGGACTATTATTACATCCTCAATGCATCCTCAAAGCACTCAATGCCGCATGTCAGTATAATGTCCTAAGTGTGCTGACCCGAGTGTGTGGGTCTTTGCACCCTCTGAGAAAAGCCAATGGAGTCTAAGATACCATTTAAGCCTGCAGCAAAGTTATCACTTTCAGTGTCCACATGAATATTGAAATCCCCTAATATAATGTCCTTATCAGTATTTAATACTAGATCAGATAATAAATAAATTAGATGTGATCCAAGAATTAAGAGAAGGGTCTGGTGGACGATACAAAATAACAAACAAAAGTTGTTTTAATGTTTTGCAGCTTGGATGAGTAAAACTAAGTATCAGATGTTCAAAAGAAATGTAGCTATTATTTAGTCTAGGATTAATTTGTAAATCAGAATGAAAGAAGATTGCAACTCCTCCTCGACCAGTACTTCTAGGAATGTGAAAATTGAAATAATTAGAAAGAGTTGATTCATTTATACCAACATAATCCTCCTGCTGTTGTGAGATTTCTGATAGACAATCAATTTCAATAATACATATCAAGTAATTTACTAATTATTTGATGAGAGGGATCTTATGCTCAATAAACCACATCTAATTGTTCTATTTTTTTATTTTTGTTTGGTCAAATTCTTATTTTTTTAATTAGATTTTTATAATTTGCATTTTTAAGTTAATTTTTTGTCTATGTGATTTTGGCCATGGTCAAGACACTGTCTCAATGGGGTATTGAGTGGGTAACAGTACATAAGCTGCAGAGAGTTGGGTTAAATTGTGACTCTGCTTCCTGGTCTGGACCCTCGTCTGTCAGTGTTTTGAAGGACTAATAAATCTTAAGTCTCTGGATCAGAACAGGTTTTCCCAAAAAGGTTTTCCAGTTATCAATGTAGCCCGCATTGTTTGCTAGACATCACTAAGACCACCACTGATGGAATGACAGCATGTGTCCAAAAAATGTTGTCACTGGTCCGATCTGGCAGGGGACCAGAAAGGAATACAGAGTCCAAAATCGTTTCAGAAAACTTACACACTGAAGCAACACAAATTTTAGTGACCTCCAATTGGGGTAAACGGGTGTTATTACCGCCAGTGTGAATAACAATTTTACTGTATTTACGCTTATCCTTAGCCAGCAGTTTTAGGTGGGAATTGATATCCCCTGTTCTCGCCTCTAGGAAACATTTGACTATGGTTAATGGTGTCTCTAATGCCACGTTTCTGACTTTGGGGCTGCCAATTACCAGGGTCTTCTTCACAGCAGGTGTGTCCGCTGACAGGTTCGTGGAGACTCTTGGTCTGGGTTCTAGTGCTATGCTTTCTACTCACCATCACCTAGTCAGCCCGAGATCCCAGCTGTGTGGGTTCCTTTGGAGGACCGCTAGGTGGTTCTATCCTTGTTAGCTTCATGCTGGCTAACAGGCATTGGCTATCCACTGGATTCTCAACAGTGTGGAGCCCGGCCTCTAACGCTGACACCTGAAGTAAAAACAATCTTAAATGAGTACCAGGCTTTTACAACAGTCATAAATACCATGTCGTGTTTAGGAAATTACCCAGTTGTGTAGAAACAGGAAGAAAGATAGTTTAGGACCCCCATAAAAGTGGGTGTCTGTAAATCATTTTGGGGGAAAAACAGACTTAGGGAAGTAGATGATAAGGGGCACACAATGCATGTTTATGTACTGGGAGTGACCATGTCATGTGATTCTTTTTGTCTTTGTGTTCAATAAAAAGAGATGAGGTCTGCGAGTCAGCGCGCACACTTGGTGAGCCGTCCTGCAGGTCAGTCTCATGACAAACAGATCTGTGTTGTTGTATTTTCTGCTTTGTTTTCTGGAACAGGAAATCACTCTGTCGACCCTGCGGAGGAAAGCTGGATCCTCAACCGTGAATAGAGCTAATTGACAGTTTTGGAGTTAATCCACAATAGAGGAACACTTTAATATAGAATTTACAATCCAGCAACTTGGTGGAGAATGCAGGCAGTGATTTTCCAGGTGCAAAGTAGAAAAGTAAGTTGATTGTTGATGAAATATTTTGAGGAAACACTGAAGTGAATTACTGATCTGAGTTTAACAGAATGATGGGGAACTGAGGACTGACCATTGACAAAAGGACCCGGGTCATTTTCTCAGTAATCTGGCAAGCGCTACAACAAATTAATAGGTAAATGTTGGTCTGAAAATTCTCCATTTTAATGTTAACTCTGTCTCTTTAAAGAAAAAGAGGAACATGCGAGACAAGTTCTGAGTCTGGGCTGCTCTCGCTGGGGAGAGACGTTTCCCCAGCGACAGGTCTAGTGGGAACAAAGGATTCCTAGACCAGCCTGGGTGACTGCACAGCCCGTGACCGAACATCACAAAGTGTGCATAGAAAAAGGTCTACGTTCCTAAAGAGATAAGGTCAGTGTGTATGGATGACTAAGACTTAAAAGGAAATAAATTGCCATGGTAATATAAACATAGTTGTGGTGTGAATGGGTGCGTGTTTGGAGAGTAAAGATACAGATAAATAGTTTCCAGGAAACTATTTTGCACATCTGGATTCAAATAAACTCTCATTTAGAGGATAGTAGTTGGGTTGAATCTAAAACTCGGGTTTTCCGGTGAATCTTAAACACCTAGTTGGATGTCCGCTCCCACAGAACTAGTCTGGGGTGTAGAAGATTGACATTCAGGGACAATCTGGGGTAATATCATTTTCACCTGACTCAATCCTACATACTTTAAGGAAGAGAGCAGATTGACATAGTTGCTGAGAGAATAGACTATAAACCCCGCATTCCCCTGCCAGGGAACCGCTGGTGCACCTTAGGAAGACAATTAACACTGTATTTGGATAAAGTACTACCAATGATAGAGACTAGTCTCAGCAAGGCAGATAGAGATAAAGTAGAAAGGAGGGTCAGAAGTATGTGGAAAGATGAGGGACTAGATGCACAGGAGAGGAGATGTTTGTCCCAGTTGTGTTTCAAAGAAGCAGGGAAATGTGGAGATAAAGCAGAAAAGGCAAACGTGGTTACTGGAGGAAAGGCAAAATGGAAGAAAAGACAGGCAAAATGGAACCAGTTAGGTATATTAGGGCAAGGGACAGAACATCTTTGTCAGGAACCAGACTGTGACGAGGAAGACAGCTCGAGCCCTCCCCTATATACAGGGATTTATTCCCCGATATCCCGGACAAACAATATGTATCCTGTAGTTAGAACTGCAGATGGGACTGAAATTCATTGGGAACTCACTAGGACAGATGCTACAGAAAGAGGTATCTATGAGGAATATGGCCCAGAACACAGATCACACCCACACCCCCAATGCACACCCTCTGCTCCTCCGGTAGCTCCCCCATCTTCTCAATACCCCGTCAAACCCAGCTCTCGGGACGGAGCCACACAGTTGTGGCAAGTAATGAGCAAGAAGAAAGTAGGTCACTCAAACACTGGTCCAAAACCCCCTCAGGTTAATACACCACCTCAAGCATCTGACAGGACACCCCCTCAGGCGCCCGGCAGTCAATCAGGAGCCATAGAGATTAAAAATGAGGACCATGAATCCACACATGAAATTGTAATTGCTGTTAAGGCTCAGGGTACACTAGGACACACAAGTGATGAGGAGGATTATGTAGAAAAAGAAGTGAGGAAGAGAGTAAGAGAGGAGTTAGAAAAAAAACGAGAGGATGAGAACAGACGGGGGCCAATAGAGCCAGTGGAGGGCTTAAAGGGCACACCACCCCTGGGACAGACAGGAGTAAGGACTAGATTACAACTCAAACAGCAGAAAAAACATCAGGAGGAAGAGCCGGAGGGAGGTCAGTCACAAAACATAATGCCTTTAGTACAAGCACCAGGGGGAGGAGAACTGTACAAACCTCTAAAATTAGCAGACCTTAGAGGATTGATCCAATCTTTGCCATCTTTATCAGTAGGAACTAATTTGTGGTTAAACAAGCTGTTCCATCTTACAGCTAATCAAACATTGGCCCTAGGAGATTTAAGGGGAGTAATGGGGTTAGTAATGACAGCTACAGATTTTAGAAATATGCAGGAAGAAAATAATTTAGCTAACCTCCCAGATTCTACACCTTTAGCAGGACTAATTAATGGAATAGCCACCTGGTTGAGACAGAAATATCCAGGAACCCATGCCTCAAAAGTGCCAAAATTCATGTGGAAACCTGAGGTGTCACCCATTGATTATTTATCACAAAGCAAGAACACCTGGGTGGGACAAACAGGGGAATATCCTGATCAGCAGGGAACAAACAGAACTTGGTTCAGGGAAGCGGTGTTAGCAGGGGTGCCGGAGACTGTACAACAGAAATTAAAAGAAAATCCGGATCTACTAAGTGCTGACCAGGGTAGATGGGACTTGCATTTAATTCATCATCTTCAGAAAGAGGCAGATCGGTATAAGAAAGGATCTGAGGCGACTAAGAAAATGGAGACTGCTTTGTTAAAACTACAGTTAAAAGAAGCCCAATCTAAAATAGCTGAACAGAAAGCTGGTTCAAAGAAAGGGAAGCAAATGGTGGCAGAAATTGCCCCAGCTGCAGCCCTAGAGGCTCCTCCTCCTTCATTTCCCATAATGTATGCTGGAGCCCCCCTAACCAGTCACCCGTTGCCCCCTATGGGCAGCAGTGGCAACGCCCCTGGAGAGCACGTGGGAGGGGAAGGGCCCGTGGGTTCAGAGGTGCTGGGGGAAAGCAGCCAAGCACTAACGGTTGTCATCGGTGTGGCTCCATTGATCATTGGGTGAGAGAGTGTCCTTACCCACCAACCGGGAACCAACCACAATACCAGCCTTCTCACCACACAGCTCCAAATCAGCACATGGCTCCTCCTCCGTATGGCAGGGGAAGAGGAGGCCAGCACTATTAACAATGCCCACAGATTTTCCCAGTGGGCGGGACTAAGGGAGATCCCTTGCTCACATTGAAAATTTCTGGACATTCCTTAGATTTTTTGGTGGATACTGGGGCTACTTTCAGCACCATGGACAAATCATTACCACAAACAGTCTTGTCTGGAGAAAAAGTGTCAGTAATGGGAATGGGGATTTCTTGGGCTCCTATGATTCTCCCGTTAACTCAACCTATGTCTGTGTCAGTGGGAAACCAAAGAGTGAACCATCCTTTTGTGATAGCACCCACCACTCCAGTGAATCTTCTTGGCAGGGATTTACTTATTAAGCTGGGAGCTACCATACTATGCACAGCTGATGGACTTGAAATGACTTTTCCCAATGGACAGAAACACTGTTGTGGTTCCCTGAATGGACAATATCTGCTCAGAGATGACGCCTCACAAATGGCTGACATATTCTGGGGCAGGCTTACCACACCTCCTGAACATGAACACTCTGCAGCCACATTCTTGGTATGCTGGAGGCCTTGGCTGCTGGAACTACAACCCTTTGTCCCGCCGCCTGACCCTTTACATGTTACTCTCCTGTATGAAAGGGGCGATCCTACTATGTATCAGGAACAATTTGAGAAACAGCTTGAGGGCCACACGTGGTCTGTGACTTCCGGTCCATGCTTTGTGGGGAAAGAGGGAGTAGCACTGTTTGCTCTCCTTTTCTCCTTCTATTCAGATGTATAAAATAGACACGCAAGTAACAGATCAGACTCTGTTAGAACACCTCCAGTTGTCTAGAACTCATGGTAGAGAAAAAACAGAGCACCCTAAGGCCATAGAGACGTTACAAATTCTCCCCGATTACCTCTGGTCGGACGGTCCCACAGATGTAGGTACAGGAGCCAAATTGGTCAATGACAACTGTTAACCTCATGGGGGCGCTGTATATTTACCTGGACAGGTAAATCATATAAGGGAAGCTGATACTGGGGTCATCAGAGGTTTTGGCCCGGAAGGGCAAAAGGTTTTTGACCGTACTGGCGCGAATGTATCCTGTTGATTTTCTGTGCATGATCAGGAATAAACCCTGCAAATTAACAATCGAGTGGAGATTCAATGAAGCCAAGGTGCGTCAACCTACATATTCGTGTCAAATTCTCTCAGTAGCTAAGTATAAGGCTTTGCTTCTTTAACAGTAGGATTGGTTCACACCACACCCATCACTTTTGAATTAAAACATTCTGATCCAATTTGGCGTACGCAGTACCCTCATAAACCTGAAGCTGAGGAGGGAATAGCGGACACTATTGCAGGTTTATTTAAGGCTGGTGTTTTGGAACCTTCTTACTCGCCTTACAACACACCAATCTTACCTGTAGAAAAAACAAGGTACTGGCAAATACAGGATGGCACATGACTTAAGAGCAATTAATGAGGTACTTAAAACAGCACCCATTGCAACCCCTAATCCCTACACGGCTCTGACATCCCTGACACCTGATTTGAAATGGTTCACCTGTATGGATTTGGCTAATGCTTTTTTCTGTTTACCGCTTCACCCATCAGTGAGGGATGTGTTCTCTTTCACTTTCAGAGGTAGAAAACTGAGATATACCAGACTTCCCCAGGGCTTTTCTCTATCCCCTGGCATTTTCAATCAGGTTCTTAAACAATCTTTAAGCACCTTACTCCTCCCACCAGGTTGTGTTCTGATTCAATATGTGGATGATTTAATTTTAGCCACGCCCACTGCAGAAATATACATTGAAGCCACATTGGCATTACTCTCTCATTTAGGAAAAGAGGGTTATAAAGTCTCACGTGACAAATTGCAACTAGTCAGACAAGAAGTCCAGTTTTTGGGGAGAAAAGTGACGGCACAGGGTTCTGGTTTAACAGAGGCCCACAAAAACTCCATATTGACACATACAAAACCTCTTATTGTAAAGTCAATGCTGTCATTTCTGGGACTTACTAACTTCTCCAGACATTACATTCCAGGTTATACTAACCTCACTACACCATTGAGAGCATTGGTAAATGAAAATGGCATGAAGAATTTACAGGCACAGTTACAATGGAATTCCGCAGCAGAAGAGGTTTTCATTCAGCTCAAACAACTACTAGCTCAGGCAGCAGACTTAGCTACACCTGACTACAGCTGTACCTTTTTTCTAGATACATCAGAAACCGATGGAGTGGTTAATGGTATTCTTTTTCAGAAAAAATGGGGCCAAAGACACATTCTTAGGTATCTTAGTGTCAAACTACAAGCCATAGAGAGGAAACAACCTCCATGCACTAGACATGCAGCAGGCATTGCACATCTAGCTGAGAAAACAGCACATGTAGTCAGAGGATACCCACTCCACATCCTCACATCCCATGGTGTTATGGCTCTGATCAATTCTGAGGCCTTCACTTTGTCCACCCTGCGCCAGCAACGTCTCAGTAAAATCCTAGAAGCACCAAATCTGACTTTCATCCATGATGGCATAAACATGGCAGATCAGTTCAGCGACACTGGGGAACCTCATGACTGTGTTGCACTAAATTTTGTGGCCCAAAAAATAAGACCAGACCTGTTGACAGAACCACTTCCCACAGGACTGACCCTGTACACAGATGGTTGTTGTTTTAGGGACAGTAAAGGTGACTTACAATCAGGTTTTGCTGTGGTGTTGCAAGATAACAATACTGAACAGACAGTGGTGTCAGGAAAACTACATGGCAAACAGAGTGCGCAGCGAGCTGAGATCAGGGCTCTGATTGAAGCCTGTAAGTGGGGAACAGGAAAAGAAGTTACCATTTGGACTGATTCTAATTATGGTTTCTCTGTTATTCATTATGAGCTACCACAGTGGAAAAGGGCCACAAAACAGTACACAAAACATATTTGTCACCACCACAGGCAAGCCTATTCAGCATCACTCAGATATCATGGAGCTTTTAGGAGCAGTGCAGCTACCCTCTAAATTAGCCATTTTAAAGTGCAAGGGCCACAGTAAGTTAAACACAGCTCAGGCTAGAGGTAGCTGCAGATCTGGCTGCAAAAACTGCTGCAGGTTACCAGCCACAGACAAATACACAGCTAGTGGTTACAGATTTACAGGAAATATCAGACAGCTTTGCAGAGGAAGTGAAGCTAGCTCAGCAGAATGCAGCTCCACAGGAGAAATCAGTTTGGAACGACAGAGGTGCAGTTTTCTCAAATAACTACTGGAGAGGCCCAGTTGGGAGACTTGTGTTGCCAGCCAGTTTGAAACCCACACTTTTCCAAGAAGCTCATGGACAGGCACATGTCTCTTTTAATCAGATGAAGAGGAACCTGTGTTTCTGGTGGCACCCATATTTATCAGACTGGGTAAAGAATTTTTTGAGTGAATGTACGGTTTGTGGGCAGTTTAATCCAAAACCCACTATCAAGCCAGAGATGGGAACTTTTCAGAACCTGTCTCGGCCAGGGGAGGAAGTGGTTATTGATTATACAGATATGGTAACTCCTATTAGGGGTTATAGGTATTTGTTGGTTATGATAGACCCCCTGACATCATGGGTTGAAGCAGTTCCTGCTAGGAGCGAGGATTCTAAAATGGTGGTTAAGTGTTTAATTAACCACTGGATCCCGTTCATTGGCTTTCCCACCAGAGTGAGATCTGATAATGGCACTCACTTTAAGAATGAACATCTACAATGGGTTGAAAAGCATATGGCGATCACCCATAAATTTGGCACTGTGTATCACCCCCAGTCGCAAGGGCTGATTGAGCGCTCAAACCTAAATTTAAAGTCAAAGCTAGCAAAAATATCAGCACAAACAGGGCTAAATTGGCTGGACGCCCTCCCTATTGCTCTAATGGCCATTAGATCATCAGTCTGCGGAACAAAAGGTCTTACTCCTTATGAGATCCTTACTGGCAGGATCCTCCCTGGTCCCTGGGCCGGCAGGGAGCCTCAAGTCTCTTCTCATCTTGCTCCCGACCATCGTGGTGAACATCAACAGCTGAAATCTCTGGTGACCTCCTTCCTACCAGCTCCACACGTCACTCACGGTCCAGCTCCGGCACCCACAGAGGCTGAGTGGGTTTGGCTGAAGGTGTTCAAAAGAAAGTGGCAGGAACGTCG
The DNA here is from genome assembly GCA_028564705.1 of Apricaphanius iberus. NCBI lineage: Eukaryota > Metazoa > Chordata > Actinopteri > Cyprinodontiformes > Aphaniidae > Apricaphanius > Apricaphanius iberus. The sequence continues at coordinate 2,476 of JAPXFQ010000664.1, read as the reverse complement.
CTGGTCTGGTCCATTTCTGGTTTCTGCGCGCACCAGCCACGCTGTCCAGCTTAAAGGCAAAGGATCCACCTGGTTTCATTGGTCACAGTGTGCCCTGACTCCTGATCCATCCCGCACACTGCAACAGATCTCTAATAATCTGAGGGAATCTATCTAAAGAGGGTGAGAAAGGTTTTGACCAAGCGGGAGCTTAAGCCACTGGAGGCGGGGCCTGACTGACCCAGAAGAAATTGGTTGTGGGGGGAAATGGTTAATTAATGAAGTAATTACCATTTCCAAAGAGGGAATATGTTATTGTAGTTGAAACAGCTGAAAAAAGCTGTTGCATCGCTCTCGCAGCTGCCAGGTGCCATTAGAGGGCTCTACAACGAGAGTGAAGAACGAAAAAAGAAGATTAAAATTATACTGAAGGACTAAAAGACTCGCTTAACCATTTATTGCATTTTACGGGGTTTTTTTACCATTTACTTAACCATTTCTATTCACAGGTGCAGTTTCTTAACACTGCCTAAGAGGGTTTATTAACACCCCAGTTAACTAATTTTTAATCATTTAATTTTCAGGATTTCTTAACATCCAAGTATTTTTAAGGTTTTCTTAATAAGCAAAAAGGGTCCTTTAGATAGAAAGATAGACTAGCTGAGGTAAGGTTACCTGAGGTAAGTTTTCCTGAAGGCGTGGTATTACCCAGTGTACAAGGTATTACAAGCCAGACCTAGGGAAAGAAAAGACTAGAGAGATTCCAGAAGTTAAATAGGTTTCTTAAGATTTTATCAAGGTTTCTTAACAGTTACAATATTCTTTCAGTTTTATTTAGTTATTTACCGCACAATCATATTAACTGATGGTCAATTGTGTTTTTTTTTATTACATTCTGGTCTTGTATTTGCATTGTGGTTCTTTGAGATCTGCTTATCATTGCCAGGGTTTTCAACTTTTAATAAAGTTCAAAAGTAACTTGTGCTTCTCACATTAAAACCTTAACAAAGTGAAGACTAAACTAAAATAGCACCACAAACATTGAAAACATGCAACTCTGGGGCAACACAAAGTTGCTGTGTGGCCTAGGACTATGCAGCATAATCATAGTTAACATCATTTTCTACTGCTGTGGGGATTGGCCCTATAACAGTTCCAAAAATCCGACACTGGTCTCTTTTAGCTCACTCCCACTAAGTAATAGGCCAAGGAGACATGTGGCTGCCAAACCATCCCCTAACTCTAAGTGTAGCGACACACAAGGACCATATTACGCACCAGGATGGTTTTCCACTTTCTGTATCCCAGAAGGAGGATCGGCAGTAATTACCATCCCACTTAACACTCTAACATGGAATGGAAAACAAGCAATTTGGTATAAGGATTATCCCTCCTGGTACATAACTAATGACCAAAAGGATACAAGTTGGTGCACTCTGATTGCTGACCCACCAGGATATGATTGGAGCAGTTACACCACATCAGCTTTTGCAAAACATATGCGCCCCCTGGTGAGGTTAGCTAAAGCTGCAGATAAATTACTCATCACTGTTAACCTAACTAAAAGCCATCTTAACCCCTCACAAAATAGTATCAGTGGCCAAGGTTGTGCGCTTTTCCTGATCTGGGTACACAAAGGTGGAAAAGATGTTCAATTTCCCATTAAAGTATGCCAAGACCCCCGCAACGTATCTTCTTCAGTAAGCCAGAATCAAGCCTCGGTATCACGGGGTAGCATACTTAAAGAACATCCTACTCCAGATGATTATTTTGAAATGATGACAGGAATTGGAGGATCCACTAATAATTGGTTGCTTATGGCTGAGAAAACAGGTAATACAGTAGGCCAAGATTGTATAGTTTGTATGGGCCCCAGGCCTCTTTTAAAAATAGTAGCCACACCAACTGTATTAAACACATCATGTTTAGTTTCCTTGCTCTCCCAGGTGAATCCAGTCTCTGAATGTACGCAGTGGGAAGATCCATTTCCCATAGCAGATAACCGAGCTACCCCTCCATTTTTCGACAGCAATGTAGCTCTAAACAATTTCACCTGTTTTAACAACACCTCCCCAGGTAATAAACCTGTAGGTACAATGAACTCCTCCTATTGCTCTTCGATCCAAAACTTTACTAACCCATTCCAGGCTAGAGCAGACATTTGGTGGTATTGTGGTGGAAAAACGTTGAGATCAACTTTACCTAGAAATTGGACAGGTCTGTGTACACCGGTCACCTTAATCATGTCAGTTGTAGTTTTAGTTTCCTCTCCAACGGGGGAACAACCTCTGATACAGTACACAGGAAGAAGATCCAAGCGTGAAACTACTGTTCCGGTTTCTGATCCCACTTACATTGATTCTATAGGTGTTCCCAGAGGTGTACCTGATGAATACAAATTGGTCAATCAAATTTATGCTGGATTAGAGTTCAGTATTTGCTGGTGGTGCTCCATAAATAACAACGTTGACAGAATAAATTATATTCACTATAATGT